>BPLQ01001140.1:0-523581 GCA_021605075.1 Caerostris darwini | reverse complement strand
ATATCACAAAAGAATCTCTAAAATTGAGATTTCATAAGTCTTTAAACCAGTTTATTTGGTTTATAATTTAATTATAAACCTAAAAGAAATAAAACTTTTTTTTTAGTTTTTACACAATTTCTACTTAAAATGGATGGGGATAGTGACAGCATGCATAAGTGTACCTCATCTATAATTTCAATATTCCTTGCTTGTCGAGTGCTTGAGTGAGTCGAGTGAGTCGAGAGTATCTTTTCTTTTTACAACATAAAAGTATGAGACTAATAAATCATAATAAGTTTTACTTATGTTTTTGTGACAGACTAATGTGGAATACGAAATGCCTACATAAGAACAATTTATGAGAAATTATCATTTAAGGAATACCAATAATATGTCTAATTAAAGCATTATAAGATTTCTGTAAAGTAAGGGATTTAAATATTCTATATATTATAAACTTACACATTCAATTTGGAGGAGCCTGAACCACACTTTTTTAAGAAACACCAATATTGATCAATAGTCTTTTCCCTCAAAACCTGTACCAGAATTCACATGTCTGTTTTCAATTCGTCAGATAAGTAATTACTCGGCGAAAAATATGAAAAACAGCTGTGTTTCGATTATTCTGCCCCGTTCTGAAATAGGATGGCGGGGGATCGATCCCGGAGTGGATGCTTCTAAAAATGCACAATAAAACCATCCTCGCATATTTTTCCACCCCCGCCTGTAAAAAAGAAAAAAAAAGGGGTGCGAAATTTCCAATAAAAGAGAGAGACACAGGGGCGATAAAACCGGGCGTTGAAATTGCCACGAGCTGCGATGATTTGTAACAAATCCGTTACATTATGCCCGTTGCATGCGAATTACCTGCCTTGTTCTGTAATACAGAACGCTCGCTACTTATCGCTTCTGGAACATTCTTCGTGATTACCGAAAAACTTTGGAATCGCTTCTTCCTCTGCACGATCTTTTCCCCATGAACCGCGAAGAGCTCCCACGCCATTCTGGGCCACAATTTCTCACGCCCACATTGTAACGTTAATTTTAATAACAAAAAATTTTATGACACATTCGAACTAAAGGAAGAATTTTAACACGGTAAGTTAAAATTACAAATAACAAAAAAAAAAAGTAATGATGTAAAGGAAAACACTTTACACAATGCGAAAGGTAGGATATCATTTTGTGTTTCTACTATTTTCAATATTCTATGTGGCTTTCCTTTCTCATAGGAGTAATATCTAAATAATAATCCGTCCCATGGTGCTGTTGCCAATCCTGTCAACTAATTCATGAATTACTATAAGCATATATGACGCAAGGGCCTGACGGCCGAGTGACTAGATCTCTGGCGCTCGGTGCCCCACCACAGTCATTGGGTTCGAGTCCTTGCGGAATCCACCTTACATTGTTAGTTAAAGTTGCTATGACTGTTCGACGTAGGGCTGACAACCCTATCCCGTAAGAAGTAAAACATCTCTTGCCTCAAAATCTGCCAATCGGCAGATGGCAATGGCCACCATGGAATCGTTGCGCCTCTGAAGAAGAAGATATGTGACATACAAATAATGCCTTTACTCTATAAAAATAAGTAGTTTTAGTTAAATAATTTTAGTTAATAGATTAAAATCAAGTGAATTTTGGTATTTGATAAAATTTTCATTCAAAATTAGTTTCAGATAAATTAAAACCTATCTCCCTTTTAACTCATTTTTATGTAACAAAATTTTTAAAAATAGATAAATAACAGGTTATAAAACATATTCCGAATATAATCATATATTTTCCAAACATTAAAATTTTCTGTTTAAAATAAAATAAAAAGAAATAATAAGAAATGAAATACCTGCATCAATGTAAGTTAAAAGAGTTTAGAATTGATAAAATAATTAAATACCACTTTATCTTTATCATTGATAATATATATCACGTATAGAAGGCAATGATTAATGAAAAATTAAAAAAAAAATTTATAATTTACAGATTATTCAAAGCATTTCATTTAATAATAAAAAAATGAAAATTAAATTACTAAGTGGGGTTTTATAATTTTCTGAATTAGTTCCAGTGTGGTCAAAAATGGCGGAATGTGTCTTAGCACGAGCCAGGCAATTCCCGCCCCCCTATCTAATCAATATACAGAAAAACAGAACGGCCTAAATACTTTAAACAGAAGAAGGCGATGAAATTGCCACATTTGACAGTTTGTAAAAATTTCACTTTCAAACGACGTCCGCTGCATACAAGATGACTCGATATTGTCACTTTTTTATTGTGCCTTTTTTCTTTATCTTCATCGTCTTCAAGAAGAAAATTTCGTATTTCTATCGGTGTTCGGCATCTGGAAACTTCTACTTTGGGTTGCCGTTTTAACGGAATATTTTGGCGCCCTTTCTGATTGCTTTTGTTTTCCAGAATATATAAATGAAATGAGATCAGAGTTTTTATATTGATTAATGGAGACAATTTCTTCGTTTTCTTCTATGAAAATCGATGAGCGGCAATCTGCTCTCCGGCCTTAAATATGCGTATTGAAATTGCCTTCGCCTTGTCTTGTTATTGCTGTTCTTTTCGTTGACAAAATTTGCAAAAAAGAAAAAATGCATTTAAGCTGATTTATTGGTTATATATGAAATAACAATGCAGAAATACAGCCCTTTTTTGGTTAAATTTTTTTTTTAATGTAAAGTCAAATAACCGACAAAAGATATATTTAATGAATAGTTCAATTTATTTATTAATACATATTATTGTTTTTATTTATTTTGTTTATTTGTTACTACACACTTTCGAATTTAACCATTTGCTACTGATTCAACAGAATTGTAGCAACTTCAGAGTTATCCAAGATGAGCTTCTTTTTAATGTCTACCCACAAGAGGATCAATAGTCATGCCTGGATTGATTTGGTTTGGTTTGGTTTATAGGTCTATGGCCATTTTTTGCACACTTTAGGCTAAACGGTAGGTGAAGGTCTAATTAACCTATGGTAGGTAGGTAGCTCTGTGTGAAATCAGAACTAATAACAATCCTGAACCTGTAGTACCAGTGCGCTAGACAATTAGCCATCAAGTCACAGTTATGCCTGGATGAAGGATTCTCAGGGGTAAACCACTCACATTTGCGTGTTATATTTAAGAAAACTTGGAAAATTAATCAGTAATCAATTATTAATGTTAGACATGCCCTTACAAACTGCACCAATATTTACTTTTCGAAATCGAACCTCCATACTAGTTAGTGTAAGGTTGTTTATAAATTTTTTTTAATACTGTATTACACGCAATCCTTTACACACAATAATTTCACAATATAGTGTGGTGATAATGGATGCAAATAGTTTCCATTGTTTCTGACTAGTCCTTTAAAATTTCTGTTTCGTTTTTAAGCTACATAAAATAAATTATGAAAAGTTACTAGGACCTGATGGCCGAATGACTGGAGCTCGGTGCCACAGAATTTGGGTTCCAGTCCCGACAGTGTCATGGATGTTTGTACTGGAACAGAATTCATTTCAAGCCATAAGTCCCGGTAGAAAGGTGAGTGTAGGGCTAATAACCTTCCTCCATAAAAAAAAAAAAGAAATCAGACTTCTACCTAGGGGTACTCCAACACAAAGAAGCTACCCACATCCCTTTCCTTCTTTCCATGAGACTGCACGGGTTTTGGACTTGGTCTAGATGTAGCTGTCTGCCAAGTTGGATAAGAAACAACAACATAAAGACTGCTTATTCTTTTTATATCAAACAAGTTAAGTTTTAGAATTAAAATTAAATCTATAAAGAAAGTTTGACTTATTATTGCACCAAAATGTGGCACATTATGCCAAATGATTTTTGCTTTGCTTGTAGTAAAAGAAAAATAAGACAGTAATTTTCTGTAATTAACAAAAATTATTCCCGTATTCATTATTCTGGGTTTTAAAAAACGGCCATCTGTCTAATATTTACTATGACACCTTGTAAAAAGCCTACCCCAAAAATTGATATAAGACTAATTTCCTCCAGGGAGAGTAATAAAAGTAATATTTCGCTTGAATGAGTCCGATTTGATTAAAAGAAAGGTAGCTTCCAGCAATTGTTTCTATTTGACAATACTACTTACTACTGTGCAATAAAAGTAAGACCAATTATTTTTTCTTTCAAAAACTCTTTAATGATTCTTCCAAATTTATTTCATCGTCTTCAAAGTAATCCCCTCCGGGCACAATGCGCTTATGTCAACTTTATTTCCAATCCTCAATGCATGCTAAAAAGTTATTGGCAGGGATGCCCTTCAAAGCACGCGGCGATTCACGTTGAATCTCTTCAATCGACTCAAAACGGTGTCCCCAGAGTGGTCTTTTGAGTTTAGGAAATAGCCGGATGTCGCACGGTGTGAATAGGATGGTTTTGAAACGATATGAGTCTCATTTTTGGCGAAATGGTCGCGAAGATTCAATGCAGTGTGAGCTGGCCCATTCATTATCGGTACCAATCAAGATTTGACGCGTTTGAGGCCCAAAATGGAATTGACCGATCCTTTAGAAATTCCAACATCAGCAGCAAGGTCTCTAATTGTAAATCGACGGTTTACAGGCACCAAATCTTTAATTTTTTGGACGTGAGCTTCGTCGGTTGAGGTTGTTGGTCAACCAGAGGGCTCTTCGCGTTCAACGCGTTCTCTGCCTTCTTTGATCTGGGTGAATGTTTACAACTGTTTATACCAATTGCAAACATTTTTTTCCGATATAAGAATGCTCACCGAATGTCTTCTGCAACATTCTATGCGTTTCCGCAATCAAAATTTAATGCAATTAATTCAGATATTTAAAAAATCGCCGGAATCAGTTTTAGCGTCTCACAAAGCCAAGCGTAGCTCAAACATTAATGAATATTTTGACGTCAAATTTTACACAGATATCAAGGGAAAAAGCAACTAAAAAAAGAAGAAAAACTTTGTAAGCAACCTAAAAAAGTGAAAAAAAAAATTGAATTTCCGTAAGTCCCGGGAATTTTAAATTGAAAATCGGTCTTACTCTTTGGATACAGTAGTATGAACAATTAATTTTCTTATTATAGGGGAAAAGCGAAGCGTTGTTTACTAAATTGTGAGTTCTGATTGAAATTATATATATATATATATATATATATAGAAATGGATAGATAATATCCTGAAGGTATACATTCCTTACTAAAGACATCCTAAGGATGCTATAATTTATTTCATTTGAGTTCACTAATTTATATAATTTATATCGGATTTTACGGATTTCCTAGTCAAAGAATTTCTATCCCCTGTCATTACATACTTTGTGAAGTTTTCTTTTTTTTTTTTTTTCTTCTTTTTTTTTTTTTCTACAAGCAAGCAAAGCATATATATGAATATTTTTTTTTCGCTGTTCAACGTTTTGATATCTGTATTTATTTAATGATTTTCAGTTTTGTTGCTGCAGCTTAAGGGTATTTCGGATCTTCAAAATTTGAGAAGTTTGAATGTGATATACCACAGAATTTGCGTTTTGTGAAAGTTATGACGGTGTGTTATGTTATATAATTTACAATTTACATGTAACGAATACGGATAGTGACTTCAGGCCTGCACATTTATATATATATATATATATATATATATATATACATAATTTTGCTCACATTATTTTCAAATGTTATTAATATTAATGTAATTTACTTTTCCAGAACATGCATTGATATTTTTTTATTACCATAATTTATTTTTTATTACCATATCAAAATTATGTCTTTTAAAATGTTAAGAACACTATATACTCATGAAGTTCAACTCTTGGCATGTTAGCACTTGGCACTTATTGCTTATTTACACACATTTCAGCTGCACGGATTGGTAATGCGTGCAGCTGAAATGCTGAAAGGTTTATAATCCACAGGTGGTATCCTTGCGATCACTACTTACTGGACGAGAAGATTTTATTAGCATTTATAATCCTTTCGCATCAACAATAAAGATGCCTTGCGGTAATTTTCCGGGTTCTCTCTCATAAATATACTCAAATAGGGACAATTATTACTACTAGTCCTTTCGGGCAATGACCTACTTTCATTAACCTTTAATGGGCTGCTTGTAGTACATTTAAGTGGGATATGAAGCTCAGAGATATAAAAACTCAATGCAGTTATAGAGATAAAAAAAAAACTATTGAATTTATATTAATAATGGAAAATAATGTTTATTATATTAATTAAAAATTATTTTCCCTGAATTATCTTTGCTTTAAATAAACTAATATAATAAAATAAAGCTTATAAAAATGTTTTTATAAAACTTGGAAATGTTTAAAGAATTGAACCCTTTTAATCAACTTTTACCATTTAAACATTCAAATCCATTTTAATGTGATTAATTAACTCGTTACTTTATCGATAAAGGAAATAAACCACTGTTCAGAGTTAAAAATCGTTAAAGTGCTCAGACCACTTACCTTCCTGTCTATACATTTTTTTTCGTCTGTTTGTGGGCTGTTTGTAATACATATAAATGGGACACGAAGCCCACCGATATACGGCAAAAACCTAACGCAGTTATAATATATGAAGAAAAAAACTGTTAAAATTATATTAATAACTGAAAATAATCAGTATTATGTTAATTAAAAATTGCTTTCCTTACATTATAATTGCTTTTGTAAAAATTTAAATGTTTAAAGAACAAGTAATATAAAAAAAAAAAAATAATAATTAAGTCGATTCCTACTATTTTTCCACCATATTGCAGAAAAGTCCTTTACAAATAAAGTTAAAATTTTCCTCTTACATTTGGTGCCATCTATTATTAGATACATACAACTTAGATCTACAAAAAACTAAAATTAATTAAATAATTCAAGTTAATGAATTAATATTTGAAAAACTGTATTAACATCAAGTGTCATCCACTACAAGCTCAAAAAAATGTATTTGAACTTGAGTGGATGAATAAAAAGTATTTTATTAACGATTGAAAATTTGAAGAAGATATATATAGGGAGAGTGTGAGCTAATAGTAGGAATTGAATAAAAACCTTTACTTAGATTTAATCAGCTTCTACCATTTAAACATTCAAATCCATTTTAATGTGATTAATTAACTCAAGTGTTAACTTTATCGATAAAGGAAATAAACCACTGTTCAGAGTTAAAAATCGTTAAAGTGCTCTGACCACTTACCTTCCTGTCTAAGCTTAATTTTTTTTTCTTTTGTCTGTATACTTCATTATTCAACGGAGGTGTGCATTTTTTCATTCCTCCAATTCAGAAGCGACGTAACCGTACATTGTGTACTTCGGTATCTACATTAGGAACTTTACAACTTCTTGCACGCTGAAAACAATGCAGCGATTGATGTAACTTTTTTTTATTTTATTCTATTTTATTTTTTGCTTCTCCTTTTTATTTTCTTTCTTTCTTTTTTCCCATCACCGGTGGATTTATTTTAAAGGGCTTTTCTTCTAGTCGTCGTAAAATTCCTTTTCCTGGTAAATTGAGCAAATGATAACGTACTTTTGGACGTGTGTGCGGATTGTGACTGTCGTTAGACGCATTACGGTAGTGTCATGGAAAATTCGGTCCTGCAAACTGACAGTTGTATGGAAAGATAAACATTACCCAAAATATGTTCCTTCCAAAACACTTGATTTAGTTTTATCTTTTATAATGGGCAGCAAAAATAGTGAAAACGTGACCATCTTTCTTTTCTGTATTGTTTTTTTCTTTCCTTGTATGTGTATAAATTTGGGTCCGATAGTAATTTTTAAAATGTAGGTCATAGAAAATGCTGGAGATTGGTTATGCATAAATGAAGTGAAAAAAAAAGGATTGCAGGTGATATACAATAACTTGAGTATTTTTTTAAAATTGGCTCCATTTTATATTCGATAAAATAATCATTCAATTAATTGCTAGTCAATTAATTTTTAACTTGAAAACTATAATATTTTTAATTTGCAGGCTTTAAAGAAGATAGAATAGAATAGAATTTGCATGTTAATAAAAAATATATTTAACCTAACCTGATTATTATTTAAAAAAGGATATGAAAACAAATTTGTTTAATGATTTCAGATGTATAAAATATATTTATATTAGCTGAAACATACACGAATATTATATTATATATATGTGTGTGTGTAAATTTGTATGTGTATAAATTTGGGTCTGGTAGTAATTTTTAAAATGCAGGTCATAGAAAACGCTGGACATTGGTTATGCATAAATGAAAAGTAAAAAAAAAGGATTGCAGGTGGTATACAATAACTTGTATATTTTATAAATTGATCTCCATTTTATGTTCAATAAAATAATCAATTAAAAATTAATTAATAATCAATTAATTATTAACTATATGCAATAAGATAACTACAATGTTTTAATTTGCGTGCATTAAAGAAAATAGAATAGAATAGAATTTACATGTTAATAGAAAATTATTTAACCTAACCCGATAATTATTTAATCAAATCTAAAAGGAAATATTTATTTAACGAAAAGGATATGGAATCTTTATTTTTTATTTTAATGAATTTAGACGATGATTATTTTTTATTTAATATATTATTATAAATAATATGTTTTATGAATTTTATCTAAAAGTAATAAAATAAATGAAATCCAGAAAACAATGCATCAACGACCAGACCATTCGTGGTATACATAAGGGAGATACAATACACAGCATGCACAAAAAAACGTAATGTACTTGTAAAGATTTGGTTGGGCGCTATATGGTCATCGTATGCGCACGTTAGCACACCGAGATCTATAGTTTAAAGTGGATTTCGAACCACTACAAACATATATGCACCGCCGGGACTCGAACCCGAAACCTGTTCTGCCAAGCACCGGAGCGCTAACCACTTGGCCAACAGGTCCTTTGTAAAAAAATTAAAGAAGATCGTTGAACTATATCTAAAAATAAAAATTAATTACCGTAACGTAAATTTAGAAATTATTTCCTCGAAGTTAATATTGCCGTAAATGAACTAATAAAAAAAAATTTTTTTGTATTGAACTGTTTAAAGAATTAAAATTTTCACCATTTAAACATACAAATCAACATAACATAATTATACTCAGGTGGGGCACAATAAGAGTATTTTTTTTAAATTAATCTCCATTTCATGTTCATTAATTTAATCAAATAAAAAATTAATTGATAATCAATTAATTTTTAACTATGGACATTTATAAAACTATAATATTTTTAATTTGATTGTTTTTCAGGAAATAGAATTAAATAGTATTTGATGTCAATAAAAAAAAATGTTAATAAAAAAAAACTAGTTAACTTAACCTGATATTTATTATTGATCATACCTAAAACAAAATATTTATTTAAAAAAGTACATTAAAACAATTTTTTTTATTTTAAAGAATTTAGACGCATAAAATATATTTATATTAGCTAGAAAGTACACGAATATTATATTATCATTTATAATGAAATCATATATTTTCATAAATTAAAATTAAAAAATTCACTTTTAATTCCAGATTATAATTAGAGAAATAACAAAAACATACATAAGTGATAAGTGAGATACAAGACACACTATATACTGAAAAACATAATGCGCTTGTAAAGATTAAAAAACAATTGAATTTTATTTAAATATAAAAATAATTAGTGTAACATAAATAAGAAATTATTCTCTAGGAGCTAGTATTTGTGTAAATAAACTAATGAAAATTTTCAACCTTTCAACCTTTCAACGTCCAAATCCACATGACATAATTAATTAATAAACACAATTTGTTACACAGTTTTATACACAGATGGTGTACAAAAATTGAGTATTTTTTAAATGGATCGCCATTTTATATTCTATAAAATTATCAAATTAAAAAATCATTTAATTATTATTTAATTTTTGACTTTGCTCATTTAGAAAACTATAATATTTTTAATTTACAGGTTTTAAAATAAATAGAATCGAATAGAATTTGAATGTAAATAAAAAAAACTATTTAACCAAACCTGATAATTATTTCATCAAACCTAAACTGAAATATTTATTTAAAAAGTACATGAATTTTTTTTTTTTATTTTAATGAATTCAAACGCATAAAATATGTTTATATTAGCTGAAACATACACGAATATTATATTATCAGGAATTGTAAAAATTACAGATATTTTCATAAATTAAAATAAAAACTCATTTTTAATTCCATATTACACTTAAAATAATTAGAAATAAATAAAAAGTATTAAAAATAATAATAAAAAAAATCAGAAAATAATGTATGAACTATCAGATCACGCGTGGCATACGTGAGATACCAGATGCACCATGTACAGGAAAACATAATGCACTTGATTAATAAAGGCCGTTGAATTATGTGTAAAAATGAACATAATTAGTTTAACGTAAATTAAAAATTATTCTCTCGGAATTAGTATTGTAGTAAATAAACTCATGAAATATGTAGTTAACAAATTGCCAACTAGGAGAATGTAGTTAATAAATTGCCTTGAGGTTCATATTAAGAATCTCTCCCATTTTATTGCTAAAAATTCTTGGATTTAGAAAATAATGCTCAATTTTTCTCAATATTTAATAACTTTTTTAATTTTAAATGATTTTTTTTTTCATTTTTATGACCTCTGGGTGACGTTATCTTCGTATTAAAACGACATTTGTGTCTTAAGTAAGAGACAATGTGTGTGGGATATCTTTTTCATCTTATATTAATAAAGTTAATTTTATTAGTTACACTAGTGTTTGTGAATAATTCATTGATTTTCTAATGACTGCAATATCATATCAATAATGAGATGCAATATGTTCAAAAGCATAATCTTTATTTTTTTATTACGTTAGTTATTTAAGGGGCCTGATCACCGAGTGACTAGCGTTTGGTATCACAGACTACGGGTTCGAGTCTCGGCGGCGCATTGGTAATAGTTCGAAATCCACTTTAAACCGTAGGTGCAGGCCTAACATGACTGTTGGGAGTAGGGCTGATAATCCTACCTCGTAAAAAAAGAAAATCTCCTGCCCCGAAATCTACTAGTAGGCAGACGGCCTTGGCCCACCATCAGGCTGTTGCGCCAATGAAGAAGTTATTTAAAATCTATAAAAATAGTAAAATTAAAAATACAAATTGAAAACTTAAAAAAATTATCCATTGCAGATGAAGACTTTTGTCATAATTTTTTTTTATGCAATTAACAGGTTAAAACTACTATTTCCTGTAAAATGGAAACCCACCTACATGTGGACAATAGGATGACCACAAGTGGAAGACTTTATTCGAGACTTTTATAAAGTAAGAAGGCACTGCAGAGATTATATCCAAGAAAATCCTATCCGTAAAAACTTAAAAACATTTTAAAGACAAAAAATTTTCATATCTTAAAAAAATTTCTTTAATAATATAAAAATTTAAAGCATTTTGCAGAGTTGTGAAATCAAAAAACTTTTTTTTCCTAGCATATAGTAGACCAAAGAACTAACAATAGTTATTTTGAGCAAACTATTTCTTCAAAGCTTATATAACAAAAATATACCCGAAATGTTAAAAAAAATTATGAGACTTAAAAATAGAGTTATCGAAAAATAAACGAACTGCTCAGTATAAACAATAATATTAATATCTCAAAACTGATGATCATGATAGCATAACATAATTGTATTGGAAGCATTTATTTCTCAACAAACACATTATTGCCATCTCTAAATCCTGCTGAAATCGTAAACTGGAACGAAATTATTCTCAATACTCCAATAATGTACTTCTAACTCCTCTCCAAAAAAAAAAAAAAAGAAGAAACAACAACGATTTCACGCCTGTTTTATTTCGATCATGAAAAAAAAAAAAATACTGATGAAAACTGAAAAAAAAGCAAATATTTTCCTAGAAGTATTAAAAAAAAGCTAGTTGGAAAAATAATAACATATTGTTATTATCTCGTCTTTTAAGAATATGTTTTTCCATACACCTGATTTTCAGTGTCTCCATTTACTACGAATGTTGATTCGGATGATTTTACACTGGAGAAATAGAAAAAAGAAAAATGATGAAGATGAATGAGAAACAAAAATGAAAACATTCAATAGTTTATTTGAAAGTATATGAAAAAAAATGTTCTCCTTCCACGCGACTCCATAGAGCCATGACTGATGATACGTTAGGGACAATGTTACCCAAATGACAGACAAGCGACTCTTTGCAAAGTGACTGACACAAATTGGACCATCAAGATTTCTACCGGATCTGAAGTAAATGAGAAAGTAAAGGAGGAACAAAAGGAGATGGGGGTTTTGCAGAAGAAGAACATTTATTTTAAAAATGCGTGGTGCTGCTTCGATGCTCAGGAAATGACAGTCCAGAGGCCCTCGGGTCTTTAGGACTTCTTCAGCAACTGTCTTGGTTGGAGGTCTTAATGACAATATTAACTTGGCGTTGGAAGGCATTGGATTTCAAAGGAGACACGAGGAACATTTGTTTGTAGAAAGGCTTTTTCAACTTAAAGACTTTTGAATCTGTGCACAGTTATTAATATTTTTATCTCAAAAGGAAAGCCATTTTCATTTATATTTTCCTATATTATTATAAATCTACCATTATCCATGGCAACACTATATGATGATTCTTTTTCAATAGAGTGTACTTGAACCTAAATATGACGTATAAAGAGAAAAGCTGAAACAGACTTTTGGATGCAATTTGATATGTAATTGATATGCAAATGTAATGTAATTTGATATGAGCGATGTATCCCTATTACAAAACTATGTTAATAATCAATTACTCGCAGAAATGCAACTTGCACGGAAAATTTGTTTATTGAAAAGGATTTTCAACTTTAAGCCTTTTTTTAATCTTTGCACAATCATTAATATTTTTATTTCAAAAGAAAAAAACATTATTTTCCTGAATTATTATAAATATATCATTATCAACGGCAACACTCTTTGATGATTTATTCGAATAAAGTGAACTTGTCTATCAAGTCAATGCACTAAATATGACATTGCACAAAGGCAAAAGCTAAAACGGGCCATTAGATACTCAGTCCTAACCTATTCTTATTGATATGAGCGATGAACCCTATTACAAAAATTATCAACAATTAATTAGAAATGCAACCTACACGGAAAATTTGTTTGTTGAAAAGGATTTTCAACAGTAAGCTTTTTTAAACTGTGCACAGTTATTAATACTTTTATCTAAAAATAAAACTTCATTTATATTTTCCTGCATTATTATAAATATACCATTATCAATGGCAACACTATTTGATGATTTTTTTTCCAATAAAGTGAATTTGTCTATCAACTCAATGCACTAAATATGACATACAAAGCGAAAAGCTGTAACAGGCTTTTGGATACAAAGTCCTATCCTATTCTTGGTTATTTGGTATGAGCGATGAACTCTATTAGAAAACTATATCAGGAATTAATTTCCTACTTCTTCAGCAACTGTCCTGGTTAGAGGTCTTAATAACAATATTAACTTGGCGTTGGAAGTCATAGGATTTCAAAGGAAATACACGGAACATTTGTTTGTTTAAAGGCTTTTTCAACTTACAGACTTTTTAATTTGTACACAATTATTAATACTTTTAACTCAAAATAAAAATCTTTTTCATCTATATTTTCCTATATTATTATAAATATACCATTATTAATGGCAACACTATTTGATGATTTTTTCCAACAGAGTGAACTTATCTATTAACTTAAAGCACTAAATATGACATATAATAAGCTGTAAAACTCGTAGCAGCAAAATATTATTAAAATTGATGCAGGATAGATTATGCGTTATATAATACTAGCTGAAAAATAAGTAACAGCGAAATATTATTAAAACTGATGCAGAGTTAGATTATGCGTTATATGCTGTTGTTCTAATGCAGCTGGAAATACAGAGACAGTTAATCTTCCTGTCTTAAACATGAGGTTACAAACAACAAACACTATCTAGGGAGCACGTGTAGCTTGAAAATATGGTACGGACGCGAGTAACACTACCCACTATGCATTATATAATAAGCTGTAAAATACGTAGCAGCAAAATATTATTAAGGCTGATGCAGAGATAGTTTATTGAATATAATAAGCTGGAAAATACATAGCTGCAAAGGTACATCGACTATAATAATTTTATCTTGAATTAGACATTTTCTCCTTAAGACATTTTTCTAAACATAAACAGATCTAACTTAAATATTATGTCTATTATGCTTAATTAAGCATCACCTAAGGATTCTAATCAATTATTTTTTATAATAGAATTTCTTAGCTGTACCTGCCCTTCAAAAACTACAACCTATGAAACTACAACCTATGCACGAAATGAAATTGATTGGTTGAATAAACCTTGAAAACATTTTTTTCTCAACATTCCTCTACGTTCATTCTCATTTTACAAAGAAAATAAAGCAATTTAAATGTATAATAAATTATCTTTTGTGTCGTCTACAATTTTTTCAGTTTTGCTTCAAAAATAATTGTTTTTTTTATACTTTTTTTATTCATTTTCGAAAGGCTTCAATACGCATCATTAAATAAACCAGCATACCTTTGCAATCCTAGAATTTTTATTATTATTATTATTATTATTATGAATTGCGATATTTTAATAAATGGTAATAAAAAGCGCGATATAATAATTACACTTTAGCAGATTCAGAATATCCAACCTTTCATCTATTGAACTTAACTATTTGACACTTAATGGTTGTTTTATTTTTATTCTTACTGGTCTATGTTTATAATTTGGATTCATTAGCATTGTTTTTAAATTTTTAGTGGGGGACTGCTGCATTTATTGCATGCATGTTTAACATCGTTTTATGAAAATTCTAAATTAAAATTATGTCTTGATATTATTTTCAATAAAATTAAACAATAAAAGTTTTATTGTTTCAATGACTGAGTGTTACTCGCGCCAGTAGCATATTTTCAAGCTACACATACTCCCTCGGTAGTGCTAAATGAGTAACAGTGTTCGTCGGTGCAGCCCACACGACATGCCTTCTTCAAGGCTAGTTTGTGTTGGACTGCTCATAGAGAAATGGTCAGTACTACCCAGTCCTCGATGTAATAAAAAAATATTTTCCTATAAAAAATAAGAAATGTGAGAAATATTTGATCTGCTAAAGCTGTCTATATAATTTACCTATCGTACATTTATAAATTTGCTGTCTTTCTCGCTCTTTAAAAGTACAAAAGACATTTACTAAATTTTTTTTATGAATTTGTTACGTTCAATTTTGAATTTAGCATTTCTAAACATCAAAAATATGTTTTTTTTATCATATCATATCAACTAAATTTATTTATTGAAATTGCGTTTTTATTGAAAACATTCTTGAATAATAACAGTTCCAATATTAAGAAATAATTTGATGAGCATAGGTTAAAGATAATTTAAAGTCTCCATGAAGCCTTGTTATGAAATTTAAATTAACTTGAAGTATGAATTTAAAATAAGGCAGCCATCAGAATAATTATTTTGTTAATAAACGCATATATCGCTCTAATATCTCTTCAAATAAGCGAAAATACATTGTCGACAGATGTATGTTAATTTGAAGCCTCTTATACAAAAGTATAATTAAAAGCTCTCGTATCAGCTGTATTAACAGATCGGTTATTGTTATTTAAATAAAAGTAAATAAGATATAGGCAGATAGGCTTATTTAAATATTTAAGAAAGAGGCTCAAATTCTCTTTATCTAGATACACGTATGTAAACATGTTGATTAACTGATTTTCATCTCCAGCCATTCCCCAATACCATTCGCGTCTTTTAAGATACCATTAAAATCATAAAACTTTATCTGATAACGACTAAGAGTGTGAGAAGAGGCAATTTCTCCTCCTATTCAATGGCACCGATTCTTTATTAAGATTGCGCATTAACACAGGCAATTCGAAATCAAAATCTCGAAATCAGTGCGAAATGTTCCCAATTTATATTTCGCTCACGCCATTACTGCAGCGAAGGAAGGCTTTCTCAATAAAATAAGTAGGGGGAGATAAAAGATCTCCAAGAAACTGCTAAGGCGACAGAGAGAGAGCGCCCTTTATGAGGAACGAAAGCTATTGAAAGAGTTGCAAACACTTATTTGTCATCGTTATATGCACTGTTAGGGGCCTCCTCAGAATGACAATTATTCTCTTTTCAAACAAATGTTGGAAAATTGTCCCTCCAGTTCTAACTCAAAATTAATATCTGGGCCTTTATCAATATGCATGAGGGAGTCGAGGCTTAAAACCCCCCTCAGGAAAACGATTTAATTATCTTCAATTATTTGGAGTGGGCCCAGGGATTAGGAGATGCAGGTATCCCAAAGCCTTTCGGAATAGGGCTGCGAGAATAGAATCTCCCTTTCTTTTGGGAATTATTGTTGATTCCGGGCGAAGGGGCTTTCGGTGCGATCGAATTCATTCGACAAACATTATTTCCCAGTCTCTGCCGCCTCTCGCCTGATTACTCATTCCAGAATTCGGAATTAAATGCAGCCTCGCCTTTTCTCCAAATGAAAGTAGATTCCTCTGTTTTAAGGAAAAGCGGAGAGCGAAATTTTAATTGACAGAAATCTCACCCTTATTACCCCATAGACCGTGTACGCGCGAGACGCAAATGACCATTGATTTCGAAGCATGTTCGCGAATATGCGATTCGTGGATTTTCATTCTCTTAAGAAGAAGAATATAGGTGAGGGGGGAGTAGGAATAAAATTCTGGAATTCTTCTCGTCACATAGCGGAATTGAAGGATTTCTGAAATAATGGTCTTCTTGTAATGAGTTTGTTGGCAAGTTGAGGCTGATGAAATAGGAAATTGCGATGTGGTTTTTTAAAGTATCTATTTAGCATTTTATTTTTGGAAGTTTTAAATTGTGACAATGAAGTTGTAAAAGGTGCAATATCGTCTTTCTTTTCAACTTCACTGCCCTGCATAGATTCAAATAATCTTCTCAATCTTTCCTCCTCTTTTTTAAAAAAAAACTGTTTTATTATCTGAAAGTTGTAGGACATAAAAATTTTTATTGACCTCTTTGAATTGCATATTTGGATTATTTTCTTCAAGATTATATAGTGGTCTGATGGCCAATTAGCCATTACAATTGGCCTTTGGTAGCAAAATGACCATTGATTTCGAAGCATGTTTGCAAATATGCGATTCGTGGATTTTCATTCTCTCATGAAGAAGAATATAGGTGAGGGGAATTCTTCTGTTCTGTGAGGGGTTCTGGAATTCTTCTCGTTACATAGCGGAATTGAAGGATTTCTGAATAATGGTCTTCTTGTAATGAGTTTATTGGCAAGTTAAGGCTGAAGGGATTTTAAAGGAAATTTGCAATTTGTTTTTTAAAATATCTATTTAGCATTTTACTATTTTTTAAAAAAAATAATAAAATGCTAAATTGATAGTTAATGAAGTTGTAAAAGGAAGATACTTATAGATACTTATAATGAAGTTGTGAAAGGTACAATATCTCCTTTATTTTTAATTACACAGTCTTACAAAGATTCAATATAATCTTCTTATATTTCTTATACTTAAAAATAATGTTTTATTATCTGAAAGTTGTATGCCATATAACTATTCTTTATTGATATCTTTGAATTGCATATTTGGATTATTTTCTTCAAGATTATATAGTGGTCTGATGGCCAATTAGCCATTACAATTGGCCTTTGGTAGCAAAATGACCATTGATTTCGAAGCATGTTTGCAAATATGCGATTCGTGGATTTTCATTCTCTCATGAAGAAGAATATAGGTGAGGGGAATTCTTCTGTTCTGTGAGGGGTTCTGGAATTCTTCTCGTTACATAGCGGAATTGAAGGATTTCTGAATAATGGTCTTCTTGTAATGAGTTTATTGGCAAGTTAAGGCTGAAGGGATTTTAAAGGAAATTTGCAATTTGTTTTTTAAAATATCTATTTAGCATTTTACTATTTTTTAAAAAAATAATAAAATGCTAAATTGATAGTTAATGAAGTTGTAAAAGGAAGATACTTATAGATACTTATAATGAAGTTGTGAAAGGTACAATATCTCCTTTATTTTTAATTACACAGTCTTACAAAGATTCAATATAATCTTCTTATATTTCTTATACTTAAAAATAATGTTTTATTATCTGAAAGTTGTATGCCATATAACTATTCTTTATTGATATCTTTGAATTGCATATTTGGATTATTTTCTTCAAGGTTATATAGCGACCTGATGGTCAATTAGCCTTTTGGTACCAAAATGACCACTAATTTTGAAGCATGTTCGTGAATATGCGATGTGGAGTTTCATTCTCTTAGGAAGAAGAATATAGGGGGTAGAATAGAAGGGGGGATAGGAATAAAATTCCAGAATTCTTCTCGTTACATAGCGGAATTGAAGAATTTCTGAATAATGGTTTTCTTGTAATGAGTTTATTGGCAAGTTGAGGCTGAAGGGATATTTAAGGAAATTTGCAATTTATTTTTTAAAATATCTATTTAGCATTTTATTTTTGGAAGTTTTAAATTGTGAAAATGGAGTTGTAAGATGTACAATATCTTCTTTCTTTTCAATTTCATAGTCCTACAAAGATTCAAATATTGTGCTTGATCTTTCTTCCATTTAAAAAAAAATCTGAAATTATCTGAAAGTTGTAGGACATAAAAATTTTTATACACATCTTTGAATTATTTTTTCAAAATTATATAGCAGCCTGATGGCCAATTAGCCATTATAATTGGGCTTTGGTACCAAAATGACTTGAAGGATTTCTGAATGGCGGTTTTCTTGTAAGAAGTTTATTGGCAAGTTAAGGTTGAAGAGATATTTAAAGAAATTTGCAATTTGTTTTTTTTTTAAATATCTATTTAGGATTTTACTATTTTTTAAAGATATCTATTTAGCATTTTACTATTTTTTAAAGCTTTAAATTGTGACAATGAAGTTATAAAAGGTACAATATCGTCTTTCTTTTCAACTTTACTGTCCTATAAAGATTAAAATATTCTTTTTAATCTTTCTTCCACTTTTTTTTTTAAAAAAATGTTTTATTATCTGAAAGTTGCAGTACATAAAATTTTTTATTCACATCTTTAAATTATTTTCTTCAAAGTTATATAGCGGTCTGATGGCCAATTAGCCATTATAATTGGTCTTTGGTACCAAAGTGACCATTCATTTCGAAAAATGTTCGCGAATATGCGATGTGGATTTTCATTGCTTAAGAATAATAATATAGGTGAGTGGAGATAGGAATAAAATTTTAGATTGGTCTTATAATTGGTCTTACTTTTTGGGCACAGTAGTATAACCTATGAAATGTATTAATTCGCTGATCATTTATGATCACTTTGATTTGCGATATTATCTCTAAAGGGACAAATACTTTCCTTTTTGGAGGATATTTGGTTTGTGTTTACCTAAGCAAGTAAACACAAACCAAATTATGAAAATAATTATTAAACTTATGAAAATAAAGATTAAACTTAAATTTCTCCCTACAAATCAATTATAACCGAACTTTTGCTGATGCGTAAATTCATTGCAATGGTTCATTATTTTGGCATTTGGAACATGTATAAATAAATAAAAGAATATTATGATTTATTACACACGGTAGAATCTAAATTACTGAAGAGTTTCCTTACAATATGAACACTTATGATTAACAATAAGTTTTTAAAGAAAGAAAAATATTATTTATTATTGGAATCTAACTATTATGCAAATAATATAAATTATTGAAATTCTTCCCTGCAGAACCGCATAAAATTGAAAATGAGGAATTTTCTTACAAGAGAAAAATTTTAATTAATTATTTACTTTTCATCTTACTTTCCTAAAATTATTATTACATTTAAGAAATACATCCTTAAAAATTTTTGTTACAAATGAATTCCAGAGTAATTATGAATTTAACAGAATTATATAAATTCAGCTTTGAATCAAATTTCAGTTTCATCTCAAACAATAAATATTATAAGCAAATTATAAATTACTTCGAATATATATTTGCCAGTTCTTGCAATGAAGCCAAATAATACATCGACAGGATGTTTTGTGATGGAAGACAACAAACAAGAAAAAAGAAAGAAAGTAAGGGAAAGAATTGTTCGTATCTTAGCATCTAAGCCGATAATAGCTGTCTCAGTTACGAAAGACAATCGATTCCTTGAATTGTTATCTCTGAAGGAGGAGATAGATAGGGAATATATATATTGTAACCGATGGTGAACGTTATCAATTGATATCTATTGTCCCAATTCAAAAGGGCATATATTTGTGAATCTGAATTAATATGCTTGTTTGCGTAAGAAGTAGTAAATAAATATTTTTGTTATTTGAAAGCTTCGACTATTGGAATGTATAATGTTTTTAGGATTACTTTATTTTCAAACCGGTTTTTAGTAAAATTCTGAACAACACAGAAACATAAGGTTTGACTTGCTTCGAAATCAGCCGAGCGATACAGAACCGAAAGCTTCCGTGCCTATTCCTATGGATGTGGAATATTCCTATGGTGTCTATTCTAGAAGATGGGTACAATTTATCCATATACTAGAAAATGGTCTAGAGCAGCGGCCTGAAAAGTAGCGTACACGTAACTGAGGAAGCGTAGAAAAACGTAGACTCATGATCAATGGGTCACGAACCCATTTGCTGAAAATGTAAAAATAGATAATACTTTGTTTGTAGCTCCAAAACAGTTAATTGGCATGAGAGAAAAAAAGACACACACACACACGCAATGATTTCGTAAGCTGTACCACCTCTCAAATGTTGTTATATATATATATATAGGGGAATACAGTGATCTTGGGACAACCTTCAAGAAGTGGTACAAAAAACATTCTTTTTTTAAATATAGAAATGTATGATAGGAAGAACGAATACGCTATCAAAGAAATTTCTCATAACAGCCTGGCACAATACGCCAAATGTTACCGTCGTTTGACGAATTTCAAGTCCTCCAACGGACAACCTCGATGTTCATTTTATTTTATTTTTTTTATTTTTACTCAGTGTTTGCAACTGGGAATGCATTTGCGAGATTTCAGTTGAGAATCTGGTTTCTCGATTATTCATTGGAACTGTTTGACAATCACTTTTTCGACACTACCAAACATTCTTACTGTTGATGGTGGCAAATTTGAGCATTTATTGTAAACAGTGAACCAAAGAATCACTTTGCAACCAAAGAATCACTTTGATGTTGTAATTAATATAATGTGTTGTCTTCTCATGTCTTCTTTTTTTGTGTTCGTGCTTCAACATATCATTTCCGACATGCATTCCTGTACAAAAAAATGTATGTCTCAGTAAGCTGCATCATCCCTCAAAATTTGTTCCATCCATGATTGTTGAATCACCTATATATATATATTAAAATGTTAATTATATTATATCGTATGGGTGATAAATTTGAATTGTTTTTGCGTTAGAGGTACTCGATCAAAGAGTTTAGTGATCGCTTGTTTAAAGAAGGTGGGGAAAAAAGTACGAATATGCAGATGATGTTCCTTCCAAAATGTGATGGCAAAATGTGTGTGCCGTAAAACAGCCGTGATTCACCCTGGTAACACTTTAAATGTTGAATGTGCTGCATGCCTGTTGTTTTAATTGCAAATGAATACATGTAAAAATGACGAACAGTAGTAACATAAAAGTTAAGTTATTTATCCTAAAATAAAAACAGAAGATTCTTGTAAAAAGTTTTTTACATTTTTGTTCAACCAATCAGTCCTCTCTTTTTAATTAATTCATTATAAGTAATTGATATTTCCTACAGTTATAACGTTAATACCACCTCCTTCTACACCACGCTCTACAGTCAAATGAGACCAGGACCTACGACCTACGGTTTAACATGGATTCTGAATCACTAAAAATAGCCAGGACTCGAACCCGAAACCTGTGGTACCCAGCACCAGTCACTCGACCATCAGGCCTTTATAGAAAAATATAAGAATTTTTTTATCACATCATCCTCTTCATTGCAAAATGATAAAAATGCATATTTTTTATTATATAACTGAATATTTCCATAATTAATGTTCTTAATAAACATTTAAAATATTGAATGTTTATATTTATTTTTAAAACTATGAATTTTTACTGATTTTGTAATAATTTATTAAATGCTACTTGAAATCATTAGACACCACACCGAATAAAAAAAAATCACAAATTAAAAATAATCACTTTTGACTTACAGGGACAAGGACGATTGCACATTAATCCAATCAAAACATTTGTATAAGTACAACGACGCATGATATGAATTTCATAACGAGTGGTGTGTTTTATTAATAGCTTATTTAACGAACATTACACTCACCCATATAAAGCTATCCATTCGGCATTTTAAATATCATCGAGCAAGAAAACGTATCCGTTTCTCATTAAATATACAATACTCAGCGAACGGCCCAATCAATAATGGAAAATGAAGGTTCTGCCAGGTGGATCTCAAACTCAATAAATTCATCTGCCCACCCCCCTCACCAGTTAAGTTTTCCATAACGGCAGAAAAATCAGACTGTCCATCCACGTAGGTCAGATTATCATCCGAAAATGATAGGCCACACCCTACAAATTAACTTCTTCAGGGGGCACTTACAACAATTACTTTCCACATTATCGTTTTCGCTGTACTTACAAGGAACATGAGCTTTACCTTTTGCCCGAATAGCAAAATAATTATCTATTTTTACCTTGATCGCTTACTACGAGCAGACAACCGTTAAACCTGGTTCTTTTCACTACATTAGCAACGGCGCGGTCATGATTTATGTATCAAACACTAATGTAATGATCCCATGTCATCCCTGGATGTACCACGAGCGGTACATTTTCATTGCCTGCCTTCGATTTTTTTTCTCACTAACTTTTTCGTTTTTTTGCTTTTTCATTATCTGTTACGCGGCGTGTATATAACCAGAGTCATTAGGTTTAGTTAATCGTCTTGTTGGAGCAGATGACAATGTTTCGTTCCCGGAAAGAGAGTGTTATTAATTTTGGAGAAGTTTAAGTGAATCCAGTTTACATCGACGAATGAGCAGAAGCTTGTACTAAGACCATTTGGAAGCTCGAACAAGGAGCTTACGTTTTATATTCAGTTCCAGATGTTGTAAAGGAATACTTTAGCAGCTGATTAAATAAGTACCAAACTTTTAAAAGATTTGTATCGAACAATAAAAAATCTATGTTTATAAGGGTATTTTTATTTGAATTTTTAGATTTTTGTTGTTGTTGTTGTTGTACATTGGTGGATCTTGTGTTCTACTTATGCATAACACGAACAGCCTAGAGACTGGAGATTGAAGGACAATGATGAGAGACTAAAAGAGCTTGCGTTTTATATTCCGTTTCCAATGTTGTAAAGGAATACTTTAGCAGTTGATTAAATAATTTCTAATTTCTAAAAGATTTGTGTCAAACAAAAATGATTTTTTTTATTTCTGATTATATTATAAAAATGGCATTTTTATTTGAATTTTTAGATTTTTGTTGTTGTTGCCGTTCTACATTAGTGGACCTTGTGTTTTACTTATACATACTACGAACAGCCTAGCGACTGGAGATTGAGGGACATCGATGAGAGATTAAAGACGTTGAAAAAGAAATTGTCCTCAAAAAAAAATTTAAGGGTTGTTGCTATGCATGTGTATGATACATAGCGGAGTAAACTTGGGGATATTGCTTTTCATTTCTGAATGCAGTGAGATCCTAATGCATGATACTTACAGGTGTTGTCACGAGGTCACAAATAGGGCATATGTAGGAATTTGGAATAAATATCTCATATTTATGTATTTCAATCTATTTTTATTACGTAAAAAGTATATTTATTCTTATATTTAATACATTTGTATTTTTATGATTTATTTCGGATGTTTAAATCTAAGTTTAATGTTATTGAATTAGTTACATTTCTAAATAAAACGGTATTATTGATTTAGAAAATGTTTTATTATCTCGAATTATAAGAAATATTGAAAGAGTTTTATCAGTTTTTTTTCCACATAGATTGTATCAATTAGAAGTTAACTTATTTAACCGAAAATATTTTGAATAACTGCCAATTAATTAATAAAAATGTGTTTAAATTTATTGTAAATAAAGTTTCAATATATTTAAAGATATTTATGGTAATAGCTTTATGGTCACAATGTAGATATTATTAGTGTAACCAGTTGGATCATATGAAAAACATTTTCTGCTGCGTAATTCTGTTTCATTTACGTAATGAAATTAAGAATAAAAAAAATGGAACCTTATATTTCAGTTTTTTCCCATTTTTTTAAAAATAATTATAGTTTAAGTATTTCAACTTTTGTAGTACTATTTTAATGAAGTGGTTAATGCATGTTTTATTGTTACAATTTAAGTGGTTATGTACTTTTAAACATTTGAGAAAATAATATAATTCAGATTTTATTCGTTTAATAGCTTCTATTATCAACTTATACAAAATATTTTAATTTGTATAAGTAATAACAACAACTTAATAATAAATTTTTTCTATTTAAGTCATAAAAACACATCCTTACTTAACTAAATGAATGTGTATTTAACAGCAACCACAATAAATATCCTTTAAGCAGTTATCATAAAAAATGACTAAAATATAAAAAAAAAATTATTATTAAATTTGGAGCATAAAATTGTGATTGAAATTTTGTGTTGCGGTCAATAGTTTTATTAAAATACATAGGAAACCTTTCTAATGATTTAATTATGTTATTGAATAGAAATATTTGTTGTGAAATTCTAATATAAAAAAAAGAGGGAAATTTTATTGAATTTAACAAATAAATTTCAATTAAGTTTTGCTTCGAATGTTCCTTAATATTTTGCTCTTTCAAAATTGAACAATTTGGTGAAAATTATTAATTATGGCAGATCATACTCTGGTTTTATTATTTTAATTATATAACATTTGGAGGAAGGGAAAACACATTTTCAATGAATAATAAACAGCAATTAAAGAAAGGTAAAATGTATTTTTTGTAAACATTTTTTTATAGTAAATTGTATGAATCTTAAGTGCATCTCTAAAAAACGTATTTTGTGATGTAGTATTAAACAGTTATATTTCTAAAAGATCCTCTAAAAATCTACTTTTATTTTTAACAAAGAGCATTTGTAAACGTTGAACATTCATAGCTTAAATAATTTGTAGAATTCATAAGCCGATATCTAATTTGGAAAATTCATTTAGAATAGCAAAGATGTCCTCTCAACAAATAAGGTTCCTTTTTTCCAAGCTCAGTTGAGCAACAAAAACAGAAATAAAGTTCTTGTGGCAAAGTTTCCCGTTGATGCTGAGTACTCTATCTCATTTGGGGCTGTGTCGAAGTAAAGTAAGTAACGATGATCAATGATTTTGACCAACGGCTAACAAGGGGTCTGCGGCAGATTAGCCACGTAATATTGATAATGGTTCCCTCAGCGACCTTACCGTTTGGCCAGTTGATGACCAAGCACTGGAATCAATACTGTATGACTAAAATCAGCGTAATTCAACATATATTAATGCGTTTCCTACTCTTAAGTAATAGGAGGTATAACTCTAAAGTATTAAATTACTTGTAAAAAAATTATTTTTAACTATCCATTTAAAAAAAACTATTTTGATCAAAAACATGAGTCAAAAATATTATATCATTTTTGTTAAAATCTAGTTAAGTTTTTAATTAATTTTAGAGGAAAAGTAATAATATTAAAACTACGAAATCTTTATTTTGACTAAAACATCCTATTAGAATTATAATAGACGACATTGAAATTATGAAAACCTTGGTCAACCATGGGGCTATTGCGCCATTGATCTATAGACCGGCACACATTATACATTCAACATATACATAAGTAATATATAATATTCCTTTCACTTTATATAAATAATACGTTAATTAATAACCATTAAGTAACGTAAGAAAGCAGCAATACTTTATAAAGGAGTATTTAAAATCAATATACACTATCACTGTCGGCACTTTCCTTAAAAATATGAAAAATTGGCAGAAAACACACGAAAAGGCATTAAATTTATTTTCATGTATATGTATTTCATGTATTTTCCCAATATATGGAGCCTGATGGCCGAGTGGCTAGCTCTCTGGTGATCGGTCCCACAGGCTTTGGGTTCGATTCCCGGCGGTGCCATAGATATTTGTAGTGGTTCGGAATCCACTTTAAAAAGTAGGTCCCGGTCTGTTTAGCTCTCGTGTGCACAAGATGGCCGTAGAACGTAAACTAAACTCCCAATATATTTAGAAATAATTTAAATCAACTTTATACAGTCAGAAATAAACATGAGTCAACAATTAAGTGAGACGACTATACGAAAAACAAAATAAAAATGAATAATTTGTTTCACCCAAACCCTGTATATGCGTCACGCTTTTTACATGTAATATATCTTATTAAACAAAGTACATCACATCTCTGAAATCATTAAATAAACACACTTTCCTTGTCTCTTAACAAAATGATTACAGGTTAAAGTCTGGCGAGGAAAATCGTGATCGTCTGATTTTTCGCCAAAAGATATTTTATGGCGTCAAGCGTGCCTGTTGCCCAATGTGTTCGAAACGCCCCGACGCGTGCTGGAGCAGGATGTGCACTTCCCCAAACAGAAAACATAAAAATCTTTAACAGATCAAAGGCAGTATTTAGGAATCATAACATGCGATCATTGATGCATATGGTTTTATTTTGTGATGCATATGGTTTCAGTTTTACAAGTGGGTGTGCTATATGAAATACCAAAAGTCTTAAGCGAAGCAAACAAATTGTTGAATAATGGAGTTTTAAACATGTTAAATGATAAGAATAAAGATAAAACACTTCCATCGTTATTTAAATATGTTAAGAGAGGTATTGAAAACGATATAGAATGTCAAGCATATTTAATTATTAATTAATTTTTTATATGAAAATTAAAATTCCTCTAAGAATATGGAAAATGGTCCAATTTAACTATATTTTGCTTGTAAAAAAAAGTACTTAAGGTTTGGTTTGGTTTGTAATCTACGGTCCTTTTTTTCACACTTTAGGCTAATTAGACAAGTACTTACAGTTTAACACGGACTTTGAAACACTAACAAATATGTATGCCACCGCCAGGATTCGAAACTAAAGTAAACTAAAGGCCAGAATCTACTTAAGGATACGATTAATATAAGCATCCAACCAATATATATTGTTCTTCCCAATCAAAATTATATGCATTGTTTATTATTCCTTGACATCACCTATTATATCATTTATAGTACATGTAGAATGTATTCTATAAATGGTATAATAGATTATATCAAGGTATAATAGATGATGCCAAGGTATAATAGACGATGAATTTAAAATTTATATTTTTGTAAAAGCTTGTATTGTTTGTAAAGCTTTTATCAAAAACTGGTTCCACAATATTACAACTTTAGATGCATAGACCCTAAGGTTCATACCTTTGAGTACCTGTATCAGGGGAAAAAACATATCTCAATAGACTAATTGATATTCCAGTCAAGAAATAAGTAGCACATAGATTGTTTATAATTCAAATTCCTAGAAAATTATGTTTTCTTTAACCTTGTACAATTTTATATTTTATCACACATATAGAACTTTTGCTTGTAAAATTCATGTTAAATGATTAGAATAGAGATAAAACACTTTCATTATTATTTAGACATATTAAAAAAGATATTAAAAAACAATATATAATTTCAAACATATTTAATTATTAATTGTTTTTTACATATAAAAATTAAAATTCCTCTAGAAATATACAAAATTATCCAATTTAATTGTATTTTGTTTGTAAAAATATACTTAAGGATACAATTAATATCTTATTACCCAATCAATGTAAATTGTTCTTCCCAGCCAAATTAAAGTCATCGTCTATTTTATCTTGATATCATTTATAGTACACGTAGAGCGTATTCTATTAATGGTATAATATGTGATGCCAAGGTATAATAGACGATGAATTTAAAATTTATGTTAGGGATTTTCTTTAGTTCGTAATACTTTTATCAGTCCCAGAAAAAGGATTCCATTATATACAGCTTTAGATGCATATATCCTAAGGATCATACCTCCGAATGGCTATATCAGAAAAAAAAATATATCAATATTATCAATATCAAATATCCAGTCAAATAATAAATAGCAGAGTGATTGTTTATAATTGAGATTTTATTGAAAATTATTTTTTCTTTCCCTTGTACTATTTTATAGATATATTTTACGAGACATATAGAATTTTTTCTTGTAAAATTCACTTCGTACGTCCTTCACTACTTAAACTGTAGTATGACTGTTAATGTGGTATACTATTGAAGTATTCATCTTAAAAATCTTGTAAAAATCAACTTAAGGAATAAGAAAGATATCAAAAAGCAACATATTTAATAAAATATTTTTTTTAATAATTTTTCAACCATATTTAATTATTAATTAATATTTTTTATATTAAAAATTAAAATTCCTCTAGGAATATACAAAATAGTCCAATTTAATTGTATTTTGCTTGTAAAAATCTACTTAAGATACGATTAATATAAACGCTCAACCAATATAAATTGTTCTTCCCAACTAAATTATAGTCATCGTCTATTATACTTTGACATCACCTATTATATTACGCATAGAGCGTATTCAATAAATGGTATAATAGGTGATGTCAAGATATAATAGACGATGAATTTAAAATTTATGTTAGGGATTTCCTTTAGTTCATAATACTTTTATAATCCCCAGAAAAATTGTTCCATAGTATTACAGCTTTAAATGCGTGGACCCTACGGTCCATCCTTCGAGCAGCTGTATCAAGGAAAAACAATTTATCTCAATAGACTAATTGATATTCCAGTCAAGTAATAAGTAGCACATTGATTGTTTATAATTCAGATTTCCTAGAAAATTATTTTTTCCTTCACTTGTACTATTTTATATAGAATATTTTATCAGACATATAGAATTTTTGCTTGTAAAATGCACTTCGTATCTTATTCACTACTTAAACTGTAGTATGACTGCTAATGTGATAAAATACGAATTAATGCTATCGAAGTATTCATCTTAAAAATCTTGTAAAAATCTACTTAAGGAATAAGAAAGCTATCATAAAGATAGATATAGAATTCCAAACATATTTAATTATTAATTGATATTTTATTATATTAAAAATTAATATTCCTCTTGGAATATACAAAATAGTCCAATTTAATTGTAAAAATTGTAATTGTAATTTTGTTTGTAAAAATGTACTCAAGGATACGATTAATATAGCACCCAACCAATGTAAATTAATCTTCCCAACCAAATTAAAGTAATTGTCTATTATATTTTGGCATCACCTATTAAAGTACACGTAAAGGCTATTTTATAAAGGATATAATAGATTATTTCAAGGTATAATAGATGATGAATTTAAAATTTATGTTAGGCAATTTCTTCAGTTAGTAATACTTCTCTGAACACTCAAAAAATCGTCCAGTAATATTACAGCTTGAGATGCATAGTGACTAAGGTTCATACCTCCGAGTAGCTGTACATATCTCAATAGAAAATAAATCTCAATAGAATAATTGATATTCCAGTCAAGTAATAAGTAGCACTTTGATTGTTTATAATTCAGATTTCTTTATAGAGTAATAATTTTAATAAACATATAGAATTTTTGCTTGTAAAATTCAATTCATATCTCACTCACTGCTTAAACTGTAGTATGACGACTAATATATGTGATATAACACATATTAATACTATTTAAGTATTCATCTGAATATACTTTGAAATGCAACATACAAATAACTAATCACTTGAATAAAATTAATTAATAAAGTTAGACTATGTATTCCATGTATTAATTATCAATAAACATTATCACATTTTTTTAAATAAATATATCTTAATGAATGTAATGTTCGTGCTTATGGTCCCAGAACGGTACCCCATAAACACAAGCCAAAGGAAATTTACTAACAAAAAAAAATCAGCCAGAACCAGCAGTTCCATTAATACCCGTAATAATTGCATAAGAATCTCGCGTGCAGTGTGCAAACTTGAACGCATCGTTATCTCCTCCGACACAAAGAGCCATTTCTTAAATGTAACTTCATCTACAAGAAGTGCCTCGACAACTACGACTGCTGATCTATGGGTCATAATCATTTGTGAAGTACATCAACCGAGCACAAAAAACAACATTGTTCCTCTAAGAAATTTCAATGAAGCCCACAAAAAAAAAGTTTTTTTTTTTTTACTTAATGGAAGAAGGGCCAAAAAAAAAAAAAAATTGTCGATTCCTTCCAACAAGTGGTGGTATATCAAGCACTGTGTATTTGGGGGCACGGCGCCAGTTCTTTGACGACCAGGTGCTTTTTCTCTGTAATCAGGCGCCATTACCTGCGTTGAGGGGGTGGAACGAGATAGCGAGCCCACCCTACATTTATTAGGTCCGTCGTGCAGCGCTTTGTGGACGTTCCGACTTCTCGGGGTCAGCTCGGGGGTGGATGATAAGTCGCCGTGATGAAAGTGATCATCAGCGTTGCTTTAGATTCATCCGAGGCGATTGTTTCCATTTGCTGCTTGGGGATGTAAAAAGAAGACCAAATGGACTTGTAGGGCATTTCCTAAAATTGCTTTAGCTTGATGGACATCGTCTCTTCTTAATGGAAAATTTAGTAATGAAATATCTCGTGGCACACAACAACAAATAAGAGCAACCTTGGATAAAATACGTAGAAGTTTACTGACAGTTGTTTAGCTTGTCGATACTTAAAACAAAAGCTTAATAGAAGGAATTGCAAAATAAATGGAAACTCTATTTATTCATATCATAGTATCATTTTGCTTACCTGAAAGCAAAACTGATTATTTTTACTACAAGTTAAAATGCTTTTCGATAACTATCTGGTGACAAGTATATAAAGGAACCTTTATCTTAATCAAAATAACCTTAAAAGCTCAATTTAAATTTGCTGTATCAACATTTCTTTCTAAAATTAATTAAATGTATTTTACAAGAATAAATTAAAGATATTATTAAGAATGCACTGTATACTGATTCAGAAATAAAATAACAAATTAAATTAAATTAAATTAAAATTCCACATATACTGGAATTTACTTCCTTCAAAATTGAATATCAAGCAATCAGGGCGGAATGTATCTGCCAGTAGGCAGACGGCTTTGGCCCACGATGGGGTTGTTCCACCAATGAAGAAGAAAAATTTAATGCTGGCAGGTATACCTTATGGATGGTATATACAACCCAGATGTCATATTTGAGGTACTCTTTCCAATCATGATAGCCCAAAGAGTGTGTTGAATAGCACCTAAATACCACTGCATCAGCAATGTAACTGACATTACAGAGTTAAACGACCTCTGATAAAATAAATCAGAGGTAGATAGATTTATTTTCAATATTTGAAAATAACAAACATATTTCACAAAAATATGTTTTAATTAAGTAGTTAATAACAAAAATTTAATCATTTTAAGTTTATTTTACTTTAGTAATATTCAAAAAATATTTTTATAATGCACGAATTGATTAAATTTTTTTAATCCATTTAAATTTTAGTTTATTCGTTTGTTTTTCTAAATGTCTAAATTCTATAAAAATGTATTATAAGGTAACAAACATGAAATTAAATATTTGTAAATATCCCTAAATTATCTTTCAAAGTTATTTTAACTTATGAGCTGTCTATCTTTCAAAGTTATTTTAACTTTGACTATAACTTTGATAATATTATTTATCCACAATAATCGATCAAATAATGAATTTTAGAGAAAAATTCATTTCTCAAATGAAATTTCTTTCTAATGAAAAATTTATTTCTTCATATTTTACTTCAAATTATAATTATCAAGCAATTCTATTTAATATTTAGTAGTAAAACGTTAGATAAATAAAAAAAGGAATTTTTTAAACTTTTTTACAACATTTTAAAAATAACGGTATAAATTGATGATTATTTACCCAAACCTTCGATTTCCTGTGTTGCCAAACGATTAACGAAACACCCCCAGCCATCACGGAGATAGACAGAGGGGGTGTAGAAACCTAGGTGTGGAGTTTGTAACATACAGGTATGCGACCCTTAACCTCAAGGTTCCATTCACTAACAATAGTCGGAAGTAAGCACGCGCAGAAAGTAACTTTTTTTTGCACACCTCTTCTTTTTTTCCTGCACCCTACCATCCTCTGTCTTGTGAGGTGATGAGCAGGGGTCAGTCACTGTTCTTCTCACATCAAGGGTGTAGGGCTACGGTGTACTTGTTTGTTTGAGGTTACGTGGGCACCTAACCACCCCTATCATTATGCCTCTTCCGTTAGGAGCCACGCTTGCCACAAATGATGCCTTAGACAACTCCAGTTCCTCGAACCTTTTGACATTCACACCACAAGACGTACAATTCGGCTCGTCGTGAACCGTTTGGGTGTGCACGTTCAGGGATAGCCTTCTTTTTTTCGTAAAGTTTTGCCTTTTATGCAGGTCACCCTTCACTTCTGTGAAATATGGAAATTTTCGAGGTCGTCAGATTTTAAGGGTTAGTAAAGGTCTACGCACGCATGTGTTGGAATAAATAATGTAATAAATAATATTTAAATAACTGGAATAAAAGTAACTATTAATAATATTAAATGTAAAAAAAGCAATCAAAAAATTAAAATTAAATACCTATTCAATTTCAATCTTAGGTCAGTTTCAAATACTTATTTTTATGTCGAAAACTTATATTTTAACCATTTTATTTTAAAATGGTTTAATATTTGAATTATATGAGTAAATAATATATTAGTCAAATATATATAATTTAATATTTATAACATAACATCTCCATTGTATTAAAATCTTTTTGAACCCTGGAAGCCCCCTATGTAATTCAGCGGATCCAATGAACAGAGACCACCTCCAACGATGTGCGGTACTTGCCGGCGACTCGGAGACAGCGCTTTACTGGAGTGCGAGAGAACTCTTAAGGCAATGACTTCGGTCATCTTTGCATTTCTTTGGACGTTTATTCTTTTGTATTTTTTTCTTGTTATTATTATTGTTATTTTACTTGTACTTGCCTTGCCATTGGAAATAAAAAAATATATTTATAACATAGCAATTAATGTAATAATAAAACCTCCTAAATATTAACCCATTCAGTAGCGCATCTTTTTTAGATGTGTACGGTACTTTAAATTGTAGGTCCCGGTTTGTTTAGACCCTCGTGTGCACAAGATGACTGTAGAGCGACAAAACAAAACAAAACCTTAGATGTGTACGGGAGTCATGACCACGAGGGGACCCAGTGATCTTTTCCTTCATCCATTTGTCCTTTTTCTTTTGCTTGTTGCATCATTTTATCTTGTTTTCATAACTGTCTTTTACATGACTTTTAATTGACATTGTTTTAAAAGCACCAGTTTTACCTGATATTTTATCAACATTTTAATTCCATAATTAATTTATTTTACTTGGTACTGAATTTTATCTGTTATCGCAATTAAAATTTTCTTTTAACCCATTCTATTTCAATAGAATTTTGGAAAAAAAGCACCGTTGTTTGTCGCAACTTGGGCAAGTCTGGCCTTTTTGCTATAACACCCAAACCAACCAGCCAACGTAAATATTAAGTTCAAGTTCAAGTTTTTGAATTTTGTTCTGTTTTTATTTTTCCAACTAACATTTTAATTACTTCTATTTGTATTAAGTTTCTAAAAACCAAAATTATGAAATAATAACTTTTTCTCAAACATAATTTGCATATTGTAATTTAAAGATAATTGATCTCATATTTAACATTTAAAAGAAACATTTCGTTGATAGTAATTCCTATGTATGCTATAAATAATGTATTTGAATAGAACAACATTTATTTAAAATTTTATAAAAATTTAATTATATTGGCCGTTTAGAAATTTTATAGAAAGATTTTGGATTATTAATAGTTTGTAATAGATTTTTAGGTGTTAAAGAGTACTAAATGTACAAAATTAAATTTAATAAAATACATAGAGTTAAAAAATAATTTTTAAAAATAATTTTAAAAAATGAATATTTCAGAAAAATATTTTCATTGAAAAAATAAGTGCATTCACGTATAATTCATGCATAAGTGCATAAATGTATAATCAAATTATTTTAATTAAATACATAGAATGAAAAACTAAGTATGAACGATAATTTTTAGTAATGAATATTACAGAAAAATATTTTCATTAACAAAAACACGCCTATTCGGAAAAAATAAATGTATAATCAAATTGTTTTAATAAAATACATAAAATGAAAAACTAATTAAAAAAGATAATTTATAGTAATGAATATTATGGAAAAATATTTTCATTGAAAAACAAGTTTATTTTATCTTAATAATTCCAGATTCTTCTGTTTACAAAATATATTATTTTAACGGGAGTATTTTTTTTTAAATTTTATTTTTCATGACATAAAAAAATTTTTTTTAATTAATATTCTTGTTGAAAATATATTATAACAGCTTAATTATCTTCAAATTAGAAACAAGTTTATACAAAAAAATACATACAAAAATATATATACAAAAAAAAAAAAAAAATGTAAGCTTTGTCATTTAAAATTCTAGAATGCATAAGGCAATTCTTGCAAAGGAGCGTCAGATATCTCTCATAACAATCTCTGAATTCATTACTGTAATTACATTAGAAAAACAATGAACATTATAATAATACACAAGAGCATCCATAATTAGAGATGCGTGAAATAATTAAATCTCGCAGCATTTAGTTTAATTATATTAATAAAATCAAAATGAATAAAATATGTTTAAAAAAATTACAGAACAAGAAAAATACAACTGTTGTTTTTTTTTAGAATATTTTTTAATCTTACATCATATAAAATGTTGTCATTTTTTTAGTATTTTTCAAATAAAGTATAAAAAAGATAATACCTTATTTTTTACAAGTAGTAAAGATTTGATTCGGTGTTTAAATGTATCGTCAAATATTAAAGTATGTTTTGTTTTTCTTTTGAAAAAATATACTTAAAAGTATTTTTTTCAAGTTGATAAAAAAAAATGATTTAGAAGGCATTAATTTTATTGTAAAGAATTCTGAAATAATTTGAATTATTTTATATCATTTATTTCAATCATTGTTTGAATAATTTTATGCCAGTTACAACAAAAACAATATGATTATTTTAAACTTAACGTTTTTTTAAAAATATCAAGAAAAAATGCTTAAAATATGTTGTTTTTTCGCTATTTAATTAAGAAAATACCAGTTTATTATATTACTCGAAATATGCGTAGTTAAATGTTTTGAATTATGTTAATGCATGAAACTGCGCTGTGAAACTATTGAAAATAATTTAAGTACTCTACGACAGTTTATTAAAATTTTGCTTTTAATTTATGCATTTAATAATGAGTTATTTTAAGATATTTGTGATTAAAAGCTATGTGCTTATTGAAAAATTAAATTATATTAGAAAGTTACTTAGTTTTAATCTCTGTCATCTTATTGTACAAAAAATTATTAAATAATCTTACAAAAAAATTGATTAAATTATTTAATGAGCATTTTAATTAAAATTATTAATTTAGATTAATTAATTAAATATTAATTTTTAAAAATGTTTTAAATATTGATTATTATTACTTATTTTTTATTGAAATTCAATTACTTTCTCATAAGTAATTGAATTTCAATTACTTTCTCATAATTAATTGAATTCAATTACTAATGAGAAAGTACTACTTACTTTCTCATAATTAATTTTTTCAATTACTTTCTCATAAGTAATTAAATGATCCACTAATATATGAATTGTTACGTCATCTCCTCTTGAGAAGATATGACACAGCGATTCATATATTAGTGGATCACTTCATTTATTGCATTTCTTTCAAAATTTTATTCTAGTTTGATTAACATGATTTCATTCATGTATGTTTTTGCTCAATACATTGATTTTCAGGATTACGTAAGCTTTGGTAGAACATAACAAAAAAAAAAGTGCCAACAGTAATGGATGATTATTCGAATGAATTCTTTGTGGCAGAGTCTAGCAGATGGTATGCGGATTTGAAACGTGCCGTTACGAATCAATGAGTACAAATTTATGTTTATAGTTAACCATGAAAGCGTCAACTAGAAGGTTTATACGCTGCAAATTCGTCACGACAGGCCGTTTATTGTTCAAACTTAATTTTTTTGTGTTTTCTTTTGGCAACGGTTTCAGTTCATGCTGTAATTTACATGCTGCGCTAACTTTGAACATTGTTAACGATATTGTATATGGTAATGAATTATTTATTTTCACTGCTGTAGTTTGTTATGTCAAAATAAAGTCTATAGTTTAAATACTTAAAAGTCAAAATAAAATTGTTGTTTATTTTAAATTTATTTAAATATCTTACGTGATATTTTTTTAATTATTTGTTCCTTTTAGCGTTATTGAATAGTGTTTGTTTCACAACTTTACAGAAAGTCGAAATAATAACAACTATATAAATAAATTGAATTCATTATACCAAAATATTAGAATTTCTTTTATGAGTTTTTATGGTGCAAATACAGAAAAAAATTAGAAGTTTTATATACTGCAAATTCGTCACGACAGGCAACAGTTTCAATTCATGCTGTAATTTACATGCTGCTTTCTCACTGCACTAACTTTGAACATTGTTAACGATATTGTATATGGTAATGAACTATTTATTTTTACTGTTGTAGTTTGGGAAATCAAAATAAAGTCTATCGTTTAAACTTTTGAAAATCATAATACAATTGTTGTTTACTTTAAATTATTTAAATAGCTTACGTGATATTTTCTTAATTATTCCTTTTAACGTTACTGAATAGTGTTTGTTTTCATAGCGTTACTGAAAGTTCAAATAATAAGAACAACAATAACAATTTATTATTATTATTGTTGTTGTTATTATTTGGACTATAAGTAACGCTAATCAATTAAATTACTCATACTAAATGTTGGAGTTATTTTTATGAATTTCAATGTTTACTGTACAAGCATGATTCGTCATTTAGTATTTGAACTTGAATATATATTTCTGGCAATTAATCTTTCGTGAATACCACTGTTCTACTGCAGATTTTTTTTTAGTTTTATGATAAATAAGGATTTTATTTATTAATCAAAAATCATTTAATGAATAATCATATCAGTTATGTTCAGTAATTACATAAATACTGAAGTTATTGGAAAAGCTTATATTTTCTTTAATTTAAACGCATAATAACAGCTGAGCAGTCTGTTTGAACAAAAGTATTTAATTTGTCGTTGAGTTTTTGGTAGACCCACACCCTATCCTCAAAACCTTTAAGAGTTATTTCCTTATATATTATGCCCTTTTCCACAAATAAAGCAAAATTCAAACATATCATGAATGTCAGTGTTGTATTCTTAAAATTCAAATACAAAAATCAAGAAATCACTTCATAGGTTCTTTTCTTTTTCCTACATGCTATGTGCATTGAAACAATTAATTTTACATTACACAATCTTTCAACTAGATAGATAAAAAAATTCGAAATGAAATACACAGCTAGTGATTTGACATCAACAAATAACAAAAGTTAATAGCAAATTCTTATGCATGTTTATGGAACTAGCCTAATTAAATCATTCATCACCTGAGCATCCAGGGCACCGCCGGGACACAAACCCGAAACCTGTGGCACCGAACGGCAGATACTCGGCCATTCAGGGCCAAATATAGATTTGCTGATAGATTTTTTTCTTTTTGTGAATGTCAAAAAATGGGAACATTGTGATTTTATGATTTGCGATTTGAACAAAGATTTCGTGAACTTCAAACTTCCGAGCAAAATAATATCCTGACCCCAATATTATAAAGTTAAAATATATGTTAAAATTAATGAAACTGATACTGTTTTCCCATGTAAATCACTTTTTGGCTTATATTAATGATAATTTAATGGAATAGAATCACTAAGAAAGGAGCAGCCACTGAAAAGCATGATAATTCCGATGGCGTGACTAGTTGCTTCAGCTAGTGCCTTTAGTGGGTTTAGCAATGCATATATCCCTTCATTACATTCTGCTAAACCACAATCATCCACCCATTCGATGATCTGCACCAATGGCAATAAATCATTGAGTGGACACTCAATAACAAAACGAGCAGATAACAACGCGCCTCCGTGTACATTTGTCAGGACACTTATGCAAATGCTTGCCGATTACCACTCGCAATTGAGTGTGACTGAGGTGCTTCTTCGCTGATCCTTAACCTGAGGAAGATATCCGATGAAAAATTTGTCAAGGTGTACCATTAGGGTACGAATGCTCGCGAAAAAGAGGGATCGCTCACGATATAGGATCCATTAGGGACATATTGGTAGACAAATACGAATCTAGATTCGTATCTCGGTGTGGTAAGGGGGGATGGATGTGACGTTAATCATATTTAAAATGCGTGTCGTGAACTGCATGAGATTTGTAATGAAATGGCATGGAACTTGTCGTTTTTTATTAGTATGAGATTTTTTTCTCTTGTATTTATCTGAAATTGTATTTAATGATGTTTTCTGCTTTCAAAATGATAAGTTGCCGACTGTATTTTTGTCCAAGAAAATTGCTCTGGAAGACATTAGAGATGCGTATCTTGATGGATGTTTGTTGAACACCTTGCGAGTATTTTTAGACATTTCGGAGAATTTACAAGAATAAAAATGTGAAGTGAATTTAATATAATGTTTTACTTTATCGCATCGCTACATTATTTCTATGGTATAACATCAAACTTAAAGCATTATTAAGAGCTTAAAATGAAATGAAACATCTTCAATGTAACTGAATAGTGCTTTTATACCGTTTTGATTCATCATTTCGACAAATGTTTTCCACCTATCGAAAATAATACATATTTTCTTTAAAAGGGGCAAAAGGGCCAAGAGCTCTGGCGCTTGGTGTCATAGGTTTTGGGTTCGAGTCCCGGGATACATGGATGTTTGTAGTGGTCCACTTTAAACCGTAGATCCCAGTCTCATTTGATTGTAGAGTGTTTGGGGGATAGTGTTTCTCGCGTCCGTGGCATGTCTTCAAGCTATACGTGCCCCCTGGATAGTGCTAAATGAGTAACAGCGTTCGTTGGTGCAGCCCACACGACATGCCTTCTTCGAGGCTAGTTTGTATTGGGCTACTCGGAGGGAAATGATTAATACTACCCAGTCCTCGACGTAATTAAAAAAATATATTTTCTTTAAAACTGTTTCATATTTTCTCGAAATATTCTGGCATGTCTTTTGAAAATATAGATAAAAACACCTAGAAGTTTAAATATTAATAAGATTTAGAAGATAAAAAATTATTTGCTATTTTGTCATATGTTTCAGATTATTTTTGAGTGCTGCCTCAAACACACAAAAATTAAAGTTGTTAATGAATTCATTTTTAACAATAATTATAGTTTTACTTCAAAAATAGTCTAATTTCTTAACAAAAATTAATATTTATATATTAGATATATAGAAAGATTAGTAATAAAATAATAATAGGTTATTAAAATATTGTTAAATAGATTATTTCCAAAACATAAATAAATGAACAATCTTCCCCCTCTTTTTCTACCCACCAGCCACTTGTTTCTGAAATATAATCGGAAATTTAATACCTTAAATATTAAAAAAAAAATAATAAAAAAGAAGATTTTAATTTGAAACTTTCTACAGTCTGCATGGTTTTTAACTAACAATAGAAAAGTGCATTCAAATTCGTTATAAAACAGAGATATAAGTTTGTTTTCCATAAGATAATATGAAAAAGGACTATTTAAGGACTATGCTGAATTATCTTAAAATATCATTTTTTCATAATTTGGTTAATATAATCCATTTATAATAAATTATCATACTATAGTCGATGCAGCATTTAAGGAAATGTTTTTGGCCGATGTAATGTTTGGTTATAAACATTATAAGAAACCACAACTTAAAATAAAATTTCAGCAGGAGGATGGGATTCTAAAGGATGTTAAGTACTTAATTTTTGTACTTAATTACATGTAGCAATTTAGGTAATTTAAAAATACTCTATGATTTTAAAACGTTTTTTGTTCTTTAAAATAAAGTCCTTAATCTCAAGTATATATTTTGAGATTAAATCATAAAAACAAATGAAAATCACAACGTTATTAAAAATCACACATTTCAATTACAAACTAATTTCTTGTTTATGAATAATTAAACCTAAATAGCAATCAACATATTCTAGAACACATTTTTAATCCTTTTCATGCACAAACAAACATAAGAAAGCGTATGCATATTTCATTGAGCTAAGAAATTTCACTCCTAGTGAGTTAATGTCTCAATTTGATCCTTTTTTTGGAAAGCAAATGGGCCATCTACTGAGCCCCAAAGTGTCTCAATGCCTCATTGACAGAGAATAAATCATAGGAATTACACCAAACTAAAACTGTCTTCTTTTTTCCCCTTAGAGCTAGAAGATTGCATGGATTTCTGTTCTTCGGAACAGGGTGTATGCGGCGAAGCGTAGCGTCGAATTAAAAATAGGCGGACATCCATGGCAAAAATAAGCAAACAAATAAGCAAATGAAAAATTAAACACCGGCGATTACATTGTTGGTAAGAGCGAAGGAAACATGCGGTTATGACTTCACTCTCATCAGTATTCAGAAGCGAAGACACATTTTGTTAAAGAGAACTTGCTAGTTTTGAATGCATTCGAGCTGCTAAATAAGAAGGGGGCATACTCAAATTCAAACAGTTATTTATAGGTTAGAAGATGTATGCATTAAACTGTTGAATTTTTTGTGTTTATGCATCAGTGGGCTTCGAGTTTCTTTTTATATATACGATTAACGTCACAGCAATCGCCAATGAAGGGAGGTTTGGTTTGGTTTGGCTTGGTTTGTCATCTTGCGCACACGAACGCTAAACATATCGGGATATACAGTTTAAAGTGAATTCCTTCAATCTTCATAATCGGTAATTATATTTAGCAATAAAGATGCACTAACGCTGTTAAAATTATCTTATGTTAAAGTAATTTTAGTATTTCTATTAATATAAAAATACTTAAATGCATGAGAGTAATTGTTAAGCTAAAGTTTTCGTACAGAAATGAGGGATTAATTGATGGCATTATATTCTATTTAATTTTTAAATAGAAATAATGTAACACGCTGAATATTATAGTGCACACGCAATACTATAGTGAATATGCGCTGGGCAATTCACTATAGTATTGGTATATAATAGCTTATGTGTACGTATTGTATCCATTGGTTACAATAAATGCAAAAAAAGGTAAATATTTCCTTTTATTGAAAAACTAAATAAAAGTAAATTAAAAATTATAATTATTTATTTATTATTGGTACTTTAGACAGATTCTGCAATATTACAATACAATATTACATATTCAATGTTAAAATAATATTTTCTGAGTTATATTTTCCAAATCGCAAATCATGGCACAAATTTTAGAGGGAAAGTTATGACAGAGATTTTAAAAGGATAATTATGACACAATTTTAAAAAAAAATTATGACACAAATTTTAAAAAGAAAATTATGACACAATTTTAAAAAGAAAGTCATGACACAAATTTTAAAAAAGAATTATGACACAAATTTTAAAAACAAAAATTGATACTAATTTTAAAAGGATTACTATGACACAAATTTTAAAAGGAAAATTATGACACAAATTTTAAAAAGAAAATTATGAACACAACTTTTAAAAAAGTAAATTAAGACACAAACATCAATCTTACTGTCAAATATCCATCAAGTCGTGGATGCTATGTGGGCGACCCCCTAAAGCAATTGATTGTTCTGAGGAAGAACAAAAGCGATGAAAAATTTTAGAAGGGGAAATGAGAAAGAGACGATTTAGCGATGCACAGAGGAGATACATGGTCAATGAAAATCAGGCTCTCATTAAATCATGTCTTCTGTCATACTCAAATTACGTGACTGGCTTCTCTAATTCCCCGGATATACATTTTTCACCTTCTGCTTCTGCTGCTGCTTCAAGAAAAAACAACAATGCGTGGGTCGAGGAACCTTCGTCAACCAAAGAATATTTGTACACTTCACCGACAAAGGCAGAAGTCACTCAACTGCACACTTTTCATTCCACTGGGGTTGTTTTCTGGTAATGCGTTAGGTTTACATGTTTAATGAGATGTTAATAAGTTTGAGAATTAGAAACCAGCAAGGGTTTTTTGTCCCCAGGATTAAAATCATTCCTGATTTTAATCAAGTATGCGCTGGGCTATTTATACATATTCGACCGGATATGTTCGAATGATTCCTGTTTGAGCAAGATTATCATTGATCAAAAATTAACCACTGGCAAAAAATTGGTAATTTGTTCCAAAATAGATCTCTAGTCAGAGATGTGGTTACATATTCTATTCGCAATTAAAATACTTTCTCTGATTTTGCTTTTAGAATTGGATATAATTTGGTTTGTCACTTTAAGGTTATTTTGTGCACACTTTATGCTAATTAGACCGGAACCTACAATGCCAGGATTGTAACCTGAAGCCTGTGGCACCAGCCTGGCTTCTTATTATTTAATTAGTGATTATTTCACAGCTTTAAAGAATTTTTAAAAATCTTATTTCAGAAATTTAACAGTATTTTGTAATTGTATAATAAGTAACAAAAAATGTAAATATCAATATTTCCCATGTTTATTAAGAATAATTACTTAATAAACATAATTATACCTTAATAATAATTATAATTGCAGAGAAAAGCTTTTTTAATTGATGTGAAGGATAATTATATTTTTATCAATGAATAACACAATGATGACAATTTAAATAAATAAAGTGCAGTTATTCATAATATGTAGGAAATGCATCATGTCACTTTTAAACCAGATTAGCTTGAATGCTGAAAAGGCTTTTTCAATTACTATTACAAGAAGCTTCCAGTTGATATGCTTATTTAAAAAGTGGGCATTTTCATATTACTTGTAATTATAATAAATACCATTTACAGTAGGATAAAAAAATATTAGCAATATTGCAAGATAATTATATCACTACCTCAATGCAGTTCCTGAAAGTAATTGTGAACAAATTTTTCATTTTCTTTAAAAAAAATATATACATTGTAAATTAAAGGAAACTAATGCTACGTCAGTAACGTTATAGCGTTGACATATTTTAAGTATATGTACCTATTTCTCAAGAATTTGAAACTATAAAAATGACAACAAAGTCAACGAAAAAAAATCAGCTATTCCTAATGTGCAAAGAAGCAATGAATAATTCCAAACTTGCAAAATGCAAATTGCAAAACACCTGATATATTGGGTATTTTTTCATAATTGAATTATATAAAGGACAATAATCACTGCATGTAATACGTCTTCAGTTAAAAATATATATGAAACTTGTATTTATATTTTCGGAATTAGATTGAAATGAAATATTAAAGAATTAGAAATAAAATATATATACTTTATAGGTTTATTTGAAGTTAATAAATAAACCAATTTTTTAAACATTTAATTGAATGCATCCAATCTAGAATTATGGTATACTTAATCATATTCATAAAAAAATAAATGATATTCCGTTGGAACTCATGATATTGGATATTTGTGGATGACTTCAGATAAAGTTGATGTGGGAGGAATGTAATTAAACAAGAACAATCTGACTTCCTGCACAACACAGATATTAGAAGAATATACACCTGCTTAACAATACTTCTGCAAGATAACAATCTTTTTCACCACATGATATACATCATATTTTTTTAGATCATACTCACCTGACGAGTGAGTTCCTACGATCATGACCGTAGTATGGTGAGGATGTTGATCACTAACTAGATGTTATATATGACATAAATAGTGCACTGAATGCATAAGGAGTACGAGGGGGCAAAATAAAAGGCATCAGCGGTTGGGTCAATGCGTATCATACAAACTTCCCGTTATTGTACTCCGTATGCATTATGCATCGCATACATGAAACACATTGTTTACAATGACCGTGACACTGAATTTGAAGGTTATCAACTTTTATTTTCGAATAGAACATCATTGTGAATAAAAAAAGAAGATATCGGAACATGTATTTTCCCGCTGTTTTAATGTAAATTTGCATTCGCATGAATACGGTTACAGTTGTCCGTCCTTACAAATATTCATCATCATGATTTTGAATTCAGAGGTGGAGGTCTGTCCATCAACGATGCCTTGAATTCCTATCACGTTTTATTATAGATGGATACTAGCACAAAAGAAACTCGAAAGCACATTTCATAACGCCGAATCAACAAGATAGTTTTTTGTGATTAGAAGCTAACAAGAGGTTTGATTGATCACTTCTTTTTTGAATTGACAAGTTTTCCATGATTATAGTTTGTTAATAAAATCTTTTGGCAGTGATAATAAAATTACAGTACGGTTTTCCAGTACAGTACAGTTTTCCAGTACAGTACAGTTAGAATACAGTTTTCCAGTACAGTACAGTTACAATACAATTTTCCAGTACAGTACTGTTGTAAAATTACACTACAAAGTATTATTAGTAATATAGTTACATTTCCCCATCCTTAAAAGTATTCATCATGATTTTGAATTCAGTGGTAGAGGACTGTCCATCTATGAGGGCTTGAATTCCTATCACGTTTCCTTATAGATGGATAGTAGCGCCAAAGAAGCTCGAAAGCACATTTCACAACGCCGAAAAAACAAGATATTTTTTGTGATTAGAAGCTAAGAAGAGGTTTGATTGATCACTTCTTTTTTGAATTGACATGTATTCCATGATTATAGTTTGTTAATAAAATATTTTGGCAGTGATGATAAAATTACAGTACAATTGTCGAACACAATACAGTTACAGTACAGAGTATTATTAGTAATATAGTTACAGTTGTCCGTCTTTACAAATATTCATCATGGTTTTGAATTCAGAAGTGGAGGTCCGTCCCTCCATGATGGCTTGAATTCCTATCACGTTTCTATATAGATGGATACTAGCACCAAAGAAGCTCGAAAGCACATTTCAAAACGCCGAATGAACAAGATAGTTTTTTGTGATTAGAAGCTAAGAAGAGGTTTGATTGATCACTTCTTTTTGGAATTGACAACTTTTCCGTGAATATAATTTGGTTTTAAAATGAGTAATTTTGGCAATGTCAATAAAATTATAATACAGTTGTCCAATACAGTACAGTCACAGCACAGTTGTCCAGTAGAATACAATTACAGTACAGTTGTCACATTACAGTACAGAGTATTATTAGTAATAGTAATATAGTTACAGTTGTCAATCCTTACAAATATTCTTCATGGTTTTGAATTCAGAGGTGGAGGTCTGTCCATCCATGATGGCTTGAATTCCTATCACGTTTTCTTATAGATAGATACTAGCACCAAAGAAGATCGAAAGCACATTTCCCAATGCCAAATCAACAAGACAGTTTTTTGTGATTAGGAACCAACAAGAGGTTTGATTGATCCCTTCTTTTTTGAATTGACTAGTCTTCCATGATTATATTTTGTTAATAAAATCCTTTGGTAATGGTAATAAATCATTAAGGTGTAAATTGCTATATAAATTTTAAAATATCTGTAATCATGTTATATTTTAAAAAATATATCCCAGTACCTTTTCAATCATAATAAAGCAAATATTATTCAAAAATATTATCATAAAAAATCTTTCTGACAGATTGAAATCCCTCTACTAGGCCACTGAGTAATTTTCGTAACGGATCAGGGCACTTACATTACACATATCACCCCTAAGCCAAACAATGACCGCAGAGCGACAAATTAAAACATTGTTTCAAATGTAATAAAAATTGAACAGCTTAGATTATTTTACAATTAATTTAATTTTCAAGCTATATAGAAACCACATTAATTTAAATTCATTTTATCATACTTCCCATCACACCTTTCTGCGAAGTCTTCACACTCCTTGACAACTGAAGGACGACTTAAATCCCTCATAATACATCCCTCTACTAAACCCCTGAGTAATTTTCGTAACGAATCAGGGCACTTACATTACGAAATATCGCTCCCAAGTAAAAAAAATGACCGTAGAGTGACAAATTAAAACATTCTTTCAAATTTATTATAAAAAAATTAAGCAGATTAGCTTATTTTACAAATTAATTTAATTTTCAAGAAACCATATTAATTAAAATTCATTTTATTATACTTCCCATCATACCTTTCTGTAAGATCTCCACACTCCTTGACAACCATATGACGTACTTATTTCTGACAGATTGAAATCCCTCATAATACACTCCTGTACTAAACCCCTGAGTAATTTTCGTAACGAATCAGGGCACTAACATGACGAAATATCCCCCCCTCCCCAAGCCAAAAAATGATCTTACAGCGGCAAATTAAAACATTGTTTCAAATGTAATACAAAAATTAAACAGCTGAGCTTATTTTACAATTGATTTAATTTTCAAGCTATATAGAAACCTTTATTAATTTAAATTCATTTTTTTATACATCCCATCACACTTTTCTGCGAAATCTTCACACTCTGTGAAAGCACATGACGAATGTTTGACAGATTGAAATCCCTTATAATACATCCCTCTACTAAACCCCTAAGTAATTTTCGTAACGAATTAGGGCACTTACGGGCAGGCACTTCAAATCAGGGTACATCAAATGTAATATAAAAAATTTAATTATTTTGCAATTAATTTAATTTTTGAGCTATATACACGGAAGTGACAAAAGTCATGGGATACCTCTTAATATCGTGTCGGCCCTCCTTTCGCCCGGCGAAGTGCAGCAACTCGACGTGGCATGGACTCAACAAGTCGTTGGAAGTCTTCTGCAGGAATATTGAGCCATGCTGTCTCGATAGACGTCCATAATTGTGAAAGCGTTGATGGTGCAGGATTTTGGGCACGAACAGACCGCTCGATGATGTCCCATAAATGCTCGATGGGATTCATGTCGGGCGATCTAGGTGGCCAGATCATTCGTTGGAATTGTCCAGAATGTTCTTCAAACCAATCGCGAACAGTTGCGGCCCGGTGACATGGCGCATTGTCATCCATAAAAATCTCATCGTTGCTTGGGTACATGAAGTCCATGAATGGCTGCAAGTGATCTCCAAGTAGCTGAACATAAGCATTTCCAGTCAATGTTCGGTCCAGTCGCACCAGAGGACCAAGTCCTTGCCATGAAAAAACAGCCCACACCATTACGGAGCCACCACCAGCTTGAACAGTGCCTTGCTGACAGTTTGGGTTCATGGCTTCGTGGGGTCTGCGCCACACTCGAACCCTACCATCAGCTCTTACCAACTGAAATCGTGACTCATCGGACCAGGCCACGGTTTTCCATTCATCTAGGGACCAACCGATATGCTCACGTGCCCACGAGAGTCGCTGCAAGCGATGTCGTTCTGTCAGGAAAGGCACTCGAGTCGGTCTTCTGCTGGAATAGCAAAAGAAAGCCAAATTTCTCCGCACAGTTCTAACAGACAAGTCCCTTGTACGTCCCACATTGATTTCTGCGGTTATTTGACGCAGTGTTGCTTGTCTGTTAGAATTTACGACTCTTTGCAGACGTCGCCGGTCTCGGTCGTTAAGTGCCGGCGGTCGACTACTGCGCTGTCCATGGTGGGATGTTATGCCTGAAATTTCATACTCTCGGCGCACTCTTGACACAGTGGATCTGGGAATGTTGAATTCCCTAACGATTTCCGAAATGTCATGACCCATGCGTCTAGCTCCAACTAACATTCCGCGTTCAAAGTCTGTTAATTCCCGTCGTGCTGTCATCATCACGTCAAAACCTCTTCACATGAATAACTTGAACAGAAATGAAAGCTCTGCGAAAGCACTACGCATTTATACCTGTTCTACGTGATGCTACTGCCGTCTGAAAATTTGCATATTGCTATCCCATGACTTTTGTCACTTCAGTGTAAATACAATCTATTCAAGCTATATAGAAACTATATTCATTTAAGTTCATTTTATTATATTCCCATCACGCCTTTCTGTAAGATCTTCCCTCTCCTTGACATGTACATGACACATTTATGACAGATAACATGACAGAAACACGACAAGAAATTCGGAAAAATTGCCCCTAAAACAAGAGCCACATTATTTCAAATTTATTATAAAAAATTAAATAAATTATATTATTTTACAAATAATTTAATTTCCATGCTATGTATTAAGAAGTAAGTAGAAGCATTAACTATGTTAATTTAAATTCATTTTATTAAAGTTCCCATCACACCTATCTTAAAAATCTTCACACTCCTTGACAACTACATGATGCATTTCTGACAGATTGAAATCCCTCATAATACATGTCTCTACCAAACCCCTGTGTAATTTTCGAAACGAATCAGGGCACTTACGTGACGACATATCACCCCAAAGAGTCATAACCCACAGCGCAATCATCAGAGGATGTGTAGGAAATACTACATACGCAGCATGGATGGTAACAGTGGGAGCCATCTTTTACAATCTACGAGATTGAACCATTACTTTGAAATTGAGGTCCAATTACCAGAGTGTATATTTCTGCGTGGTCCTCGTTAAAACAATATTTAATTCCGATAATGTTTCTCACTTCAGGAGCTGCTCGTTACGCGAGGCTCCTTTTGAGCATATTAATCATAGCGTGATGGACGACGAGTGCCATGATTTTGAGTGTTAAATAACACCTATGAACTGCCGCTGCTTTCCCGGTACTTGATGAATTAATGTTACGGTATAGTTTTAGGAAGTAAAATGGCTCAATTGGGTTCATCTCTAATAGATACATCAAAGTGATGTGGGGGGTAGGCTGGAAAAGCCTAATTATGTTCAATGAAAAGATACTTTTTCACAGTTATTGAATACAAAGGAAAAAATGATTCATATTTTTTTAAAGTTTAAGACTTGAAATTTAAGTTATTTTTTCTTTTATATAATAGCTGTGTTATTCAAAAAATATGTTAGGGAAATTTAATTTATAAGTATTTAGTAAGATAATATTTGGAATGATTAAGATTTTTATACAGGTGGATTCCAACATAAAAGAAAATTTTAGGTTTTAAACATGTGATTAACGTAAGACATAGTGATGTTGTTCACAATATGTAATGATTACATAGTAGTAGTATTCACTATATGTAGTGATAAACGTAAGACACAATGATGTCATTCACTATATGCAGTGATTAACGTAAGACATAGTGCAGTTGCTCATTATATGTAGTGATTAATGTAAGACAAGTGGTATCATTCGCTATATGTTGTGATTAATATGGTCATAGTGATGTTATTCACTATATGTAGTGTTTAAATGATTAGGCAATTTCAAGTAAATACAAATAAAAATTATGTGTCAGTTTATATTTTTAGAACCTAAAAACCTGTATGTATTAAGTGAGCAGAATATTTTTAAACTATAGATGAAAGCTTAAGAATAAAATACATGCACAACTTAAGATTATTTATATTTTTGTATACAAATTTTGCTTAATATCTTATGTAATAAATTTTTCAATAAGCGTTATAATGATTAGTATAATAATCATAGTATATACTTTTCGTATATTTTCAAGGCAAATAATACAGCCATTATAATATTTGAAAGTCTGAAATAATAATATATATTTAAAAAATATACAATAATAACAATATAGTAATGTTATTAATGTATATTTTTTTCAGTAACCATTTAAAATATGTCAATACTTATATACAGTAAAATATGAAACTTATAAAAAATTTTATGAGTTTCATTACCATTAGTTTTAATCAGTGTGGAAAAAACTATATTTCTAAAATAAACATGCTCATTTTAATATTTTTTAAATTTACATTTTAATAGTTCATTTTAAAATTAGATATTTTATTCTTCATACATTTTCTAGACGAAGATTGAAAAGATTCAGATGTAATGCAGTTGTTGTATATCTTTCCAAAAAAAGTATTAAACTTACTAGAACTACAATGCGACACAAAAGTCTAGAAAATTTCATTCCCTCTACATCACAAAAACAATCTATTTCATGTCTGAGGTAGACGCCTGTATTCCCTCATATTAAACATGAAAAAGAGAATAAAGAGAGAAACTACAATATCCTACAATGTAATGAGAAACTTTACAATCCCTGGATTAAAGAGCTTCGCAGAAAAGTAATACCACGAAAAGATTTGCTTCGATTCTGTTTTGTTGTTGCTATTACAAGAACAAAGAATTGTGGAGAGTCTGCCTCTCTTCTCATAGTAGGATAGAAATATAGTTGACAAAGTTTACGGACATCTTGAAAAACGAACGTGAGGTGAAACCCAGAAAAAAAAAGACTTTTCACAGCTTTTTTTGAATGAATTGCTGAATCTAAATTGTTACTTTCAGATTTATAACATGTCTACATTTTGCGAACAATTTAAAGATACCTTCAGCAAAAAATAGAGATTCGTCTGATTTAACTTTGAATAATAAAATGTTTTAAAACTGGAAAAATTATAAAAGAAATCATATTGAAAAACTTGCATTTATGATGATATATAAAAATAAAAATGTATATTTTTCAGAGATAGTATTATTACATTATAAAATTAATGTATTAATATTAATATTTTACTATGCTCTGTGTTAATCTAATATTAACCTTTCAAAATTAATATAACTTTTCAAAACATATTAATAATATAAGTTAATATAACTGATAATAACTTTTATAGTTAAGGATAATTTGCATGATGAGATTTTTGCATTCTGTAAATACAATACGTTAAAGCATCATAATGATTTTAAACAATAAAAACATGTAATGAAATATTAAAAATATAAATGCATATTTTTTAACGATAATATTATTACATTAGAAAATTAATGCAACAATACTAATATTTTAGTTTGTTCTGTCTTAATCAAATATTAACTTTTCAAAGTTGATATAACTTTTCCTAGCATAAAAATAATAACTTAAGTTACTATAACTGTTAATAACTTTTCATAGTTAAGCATATTTGCATGATGATATTTTTACATTCTTATAATACAATGCGGTAAAGCATCATAATGATTTGAAATAATAAATTTAATTGTTTGCCATCATATCAAAATCCTTGTAGTATATTGATCTAGAAACTATACATATTCAAAATTCATATACTTATCTAGAATTAATAATGTATATGTAAATACATTATTAATGCTATAATTGCTATAATATACATAATAATATGCTATAAACATATTATTATGTATATAATAATATGTTTTATGTTATTATACGTTATATATATACGCATATTTTATTTTATTATTATTCAAAAAGATTTTCAGAAAGGATGAATAAAGTTGTGTGATTTATTTAACAACTTAATTTAATTTAATGTAAACCTAATTTAACTATAAAAATTTAAAATGTATGTCATCACAAATAAATCCAAAAGTTGGTTTTTATTATTGATAGAAAATGATTGCATCATCTATGCCCGTTGAAGATTATGACAAAAATCAAATTTTTTTTTCAGCATTAAATCAATGTAAAGCAAATTTAAAATATTCTTACATTTTCTGTTCAACGAACATATATATATATATTTTTAAATTCTCCAATTTTTTTCCATGCTTTTTTCATTTACTTTTTCTTATAAGTGTCATTAAATTTTTTAGCTAAACTGGTCCTTCCACACCTGAACATAAAAAAAAAAAGAATAACTATTTCCATTTGATGTACAACTTAAACAAATATGTACGAACTTGAAATATCTCACGATATTAAATTCTATGGAAAAATATATATGAGAAAGTACAAACAAAAACACTGAAAGTGATTCTTATTCATAAAAATAGCCTCATTTGTGCATGTCAAACACTATCGCCCTACCCCTGCCTGGCTCCAATAAATTGTCTCTACTTGGCATTGAAACTTCACAATTTCGTAATCGCACGTGATACATTCATGGGTTAACCCTCACAAACAGGCCATTTGTTTTCGATGCCCGATTAGCAGCACAAAGGCAACTAAACTCATCTAAAACATCTGGAGTCCTCTAAAAACTCACCCTGGGTGTCGAAGAGTCTCTTACGCAGAGCTGTGAAGGGCATGACGAATCTACTTATTCAGATTGGGTAAATATGGGGGAAATACTTTATTCATCGTTTGTGGATTCTTTCCTGGAAGCCCTTTTTATGACATATAGGATGACGAGGATGGCTTTTTGCCTTGGCTGCAAATGTTTGACGCCAAGCATCAGCTCTTCTGAATTTGTGACAGGATACAGATGTACGAGTGGGGTATCAACCTCCAGTTGCATATCATGTGTCCTTGATTATAAAAGTTATATAAGGCGAGTTTTGAAAAAAATCTTAAGGATGTTATTTGTGAACAATTTAATTCACTACAGCATAGTTCATGTATATGTGCATGAGTAATAAACAGTTTAAAATAATTTTTTACGTATACAAGTTTTTATGGGTTTTTTAATATGAAAATTATTTCTTTGGCTTCTTTACATCACTTAAATGATATTTTAAATTAACATTTTAATTTAAATGAGAATAAACTGAAAAAGGATTTGTAAATACTGATCTCCTGATCTACTTTAAAATTTTATCTCTAGTTTTCTTTATAAACTACAAATAAACACAGAAATAATTTTGTCACCATGACACCATGATTTGACACCATGTATTATGTTCCATTTCGTAAGATGGACAAATCACTAGGTACGCTTTTGATTTATTTTACTGTAGTGTAGAATGTATAGCTTGCAATACTGTAGTAGCACATAGTAGGCTATTTGTGAGGCAAGTTGTAAACCGCTAGACATACTAAATTTCTTTATTAATTAATTATTTATTAATTTCTTTATTAATTAAGATTTGCAAATACTGATCAAAGTAGATCAGCATTTGCAAATCCTTTTCAATTTATTTTTATTTAAATTAAAAGCTCCATTTTGCTTGATTTATTGTATTTAATTTTGCCAAAAAATTAAATACGTATCTTTTTTAAAAAAATAATTAATTATTTTTTATTTGTGGGCATATAGTTAATTTAAGTTTCCTAACGAAAAATGGAGACTAAAATGATGAAGAAAATATATTGTTACATTAAATGTAAACTACAATATTATTTTTAATACATTGTTTCAAAATAATTGAAATTCGTATAAATGTCCTAAGAAGTTTTCTTGAAACAATGAGAAAAAGTTTCGATTATACGATAAAAGCATTGGGAAAAATGCCCTTCACAAATTCCTAACATGAAAAATATTATGTATTTATTTATGAACTTACTGTTTTTAATATTAGATATTTGTGAATGGGATTTTTTTAAATGCTTTCTTTGCTGCATATTTAAGTCATTATAGTTTATTATTTAAATTATAAAAAAAATAATTTTTATATGTATGTACTCATTTTATTTTTAAGATAATTAAAAATTATAGACATAGTTTTTTTTTAAAGTTCTTTAAAGAGAAAATAAAAACTTTCAGTAGCAATTACAGCAATTTTGGATCAAATATAAAATTTTCTATACCATCATATTAGGAACCTTTTAATTCCAAACTACTATAGATATGTTGTCAATTCTAAAGAATTTATTGTTTTAATTTTTTTTTTATTGTTTTAAAATATCCTCATAAATACAATACAATTTGTTAAAAGTTTACCTAAGCCCATCTTCAATAAAATTTAGCAAACTTTTATGCCTAAAAAATTCTTAAAAAATAATTTAATAAATTACCATTTAGTAAATTATGTCATATCCGATTCCTTCAAGTAAAACTATATGAAACTTTTCATTTGATAACAGAACCAAAGCATTAAAACAGAATAAGTAATAAATAATAAATGTAAACAAAAAGAAAAAATTCAAAGACAGCATATTACAAATCCTTCTCTTAAAGACATTTTTTAAATTCAATTAAAATAAAAAATATTTTAAATGTGTTATTTTTACATCTGAATTATCAAATTTTTCTATTTATTAAAATTAGTAAATTAGAAATTAATGTAAAAATTATGATTTAAATTATTAAATCATAGATTATTATGTGTAAAACACATATTTACGCAAAATTTATTTTAAAATAATTGACTGGTGTATATTGAAGGGCGATTCCGTCGCCACATCTGGAAAGCCCTACCCTCCCTAATATCCGGATGATCTACCTTTCGGCTACAGCGCGAGGGCAACAGTCAGGGGCAGGAATCCCATTGTACGGAATAAAATAGGGCGTGCAAAAACCCTAGACCATCGAAAAACCCAGGGAGCCGCTACCCAGGCTCTCTCGGATACACAAGCATTGTGAACGTGTCATCACCAGTCAACTATAGGGTGAAAAACGACACTCTAGGAAGTCCTAGCACTCTCTCTTTCTTTTGGGTTTGGGGGGAGCGCTCATAACTTCTGGCAACGAAATTAGGAGCCAGGGATGATGGTAAATATCATTGGCCATTAGGGCCGATTTCATGGCCTTTTAGAGCGGTAATGGGCCGAGGAGCCTAAACAGATGAATTTCTGGTTTTCTTCATGGAAGGGGGAAGGTGGTTATTTAATTACTGCTCCACTGACATTGGCGATGGACGCGAGGAGATGTTCTGCTTGTTTATTGCTCAGCATTTGTTCCCTTCTGTGTCTTGATGGAACCAGCATGGGATGAGTAATAATAGCAGCCTGGCTTTTGGAATGAACAGCCATCTAGTGATAGTCTATTGAATATTCTATTCGTCAAAAGTTTTATTACAAAATATAGTAATTGTATGATGGAATAAAACTAATTATATATTTTTTTTTACTATAAATCGCTCCCTTTTTATAATAATTATCTAAAGGATAACACTGCGTTTAAAAAATATGACATTAAATGTTCACTCTGCTTTACATATATACCTTTCCATAAAAAAAAAACATTGATTCATCTTTGTTTACGATCAATTGAATTTATTTAGTGAGAATTAAATTTTTCAATATGTAATACAGATGTTATATGCACACAAAAAACTATATATTTAAATCTTAAAATTCAAAAAAAAAATAAAAAGTCGTTTAATTTTCTATATTTAGGAGGATTTGTGTATAATTGAAAAAATTTTCAAAGCAAACGTTTAAATTAGGATCAAAAAAATAATTTAAATTAGGATCAAAATTATTCAACCCAACAGCAAAATTTTACAATACAAAACAATTAAAATGCATATTAGAGTAAAACGGTGCGAAATATGAACAACTTAAGACACCTGGCTAAAACATCATTATTAATGAAAGACCTTAATTTATTAGGCAAATGAATTTTATAGGGCGTTTGTTGATTATATATATATATATTATTTTTGTTTGCTATATATATATATACATATATTAGATTATTTTTGTTTTATATATATATATATATAAATTTGTTATCCGTTGTTCAAGATGTAAATCATTCATGCATTAATAAAATATGTTAAATATCAAACAAAAATAATCTAATACCTGAAATTCGAAATTAAGCTTCAGTACCGTACCCTATTTCATACATGCAAACATATGTCAATAATATAAAATTTCGCAAAAAAATATTTTAATGTTTTTTTTTAATACAACATTTTACTTTTCAAGGGGCCTGATGGCTAATTGGCTAGCGCTCTCTGGCCGTTGGTGTCACAGGGGGTTGTAGTTTGTGTAGGCTTCAGATTCGAATCCTGTCTGTGGCATGCATGTCTGTTGGTGATTTGGAATCCACGTTAAGCCGTAGATCCCGGTCTAATTAGCCTAAAGTGTGTAAAAAAGAAACCAAAGCTACTTCTCAAACTTTCTAAAAAATTATTACTACATCTCTTAAATCTGAAAAATATAAAATATGAGATCTCTGAAAATTTACGATTCATCCAAATATTTTATATCTTACCCTTGTATTTTTTTTATTTCTTTAAAATATTTTCCTATTATATTTTTCTTAAGCTATTTTCCTACTACATTATTCTTAAAATATTTTCCTATTACATTTTTCTTAAGCTATTTTCCTAATTACACTAAGTTCTACTTCGAATTAAAACCCATGTTAGACTATAGAAATAACGTTTATATAGAAATCAATGCTTGGTAACGACTAGTTCGAATGAAATATAAAAAATGTCTACACCATCCCTATTTGCAAAAGAGCATGTTCGAATATCTTCCTGCGGCCCCCGACACACGACGCCAACTAAGCAAAAACACTTTTTCACACGCCGATAATCGCCGAGGCTTTTAGCCACTGCAAACCGAGTTTGAAAATGAAATCACACTCTGTTGACTATTTTTATCGCCCCGCATCAGGCTGCGAGTCAGAATTTAAGTTCTCTGTATCACCGGTGAGAAGTGGAGAAAAAAATCCTATAATCCGTGGAAAAGCGCACAATCTGATATTCAGATCTACGTTCGAAACCTGTGATTCCCTCCCTCCCACCCCCTTTCCACCCCCTTGAAAAGTGCCTAGCGGCTCTTTTTGCTTTACTGAGTGGGAATCGTGTGAGATCTGATCTCTAAGACAAACAAACCCATGGAAATGACTTAATTTGCTTTTTCTCGCTCCAAGCCGAATTTGCATTTTTAAACCTTTAGGCCTTGAGTAACTGCTTGCTTTTCGAAACCTGTGGATATATTGGGCTACGGGATCGGCTTAAAGGTTTTCATGTGGCTTTTTTGTTCTGATAGGAGTGCTTCTTTTTTTATTCTTATTGGCTGTGAATCAGTTATGCTGAGTTGAGCACTTTTTTTGTTGATGGTTTTTTTGCTGCTGCTTTCACTTTGGACGGTATTTGCCTGCCAAATAACTTAAAAGAAGGAAGCAGAGAGTAAAGTTATATTTCGATGCATAGGAAGCGTAGTTTAATGAAAACGGGCAACATTGCCTAGGGTAGGCTGGCTACAAATGCGGCATTTTAATAGAATGGAGTTTTTAGTTTTTACTTTGTGAAGGGTTGGGTATTGGCTACCTATTTTGAATGCAAACCAGTATTGTATTTTGATGCCATTGAATTTTAAGCATGCATTTGAATTTGTATTACAGGGAAACACTTTATACTAAAAACAATCGGAGAAGTGTTTTATCATCAGTATAGTTTTGTTAATTTCTTAACGATTTTCTCAAATAAAAATTGTAATAAAAGGCCTTTACGAAGAATTTACAATACAATTTTAACAACAGTTTATCTCAAAATTTGGTATAGAAATTAAAAGAAATGAAACATTGTTTAATAAATATATACAATTAATTACTTTTATCAAACATCAAATAATATTTTAAAATGCATTTGATTAAATACTTCATTAAAGGTATTTTTAAAAAAAGTAGAATCAAATTCAGTAATATTGATTAATTATTTAAATCTCAAATAAAAAGTGTAATAAAGGAAATTCACGAAGTAATAACAAAATAATTTTATCAATAGTTTCTATTTAAATCTTCGAATTTCTTTTGCAAATCATTTTTGAATTATATGAGTATAGCATGAAAATATATTACAAATTATCTTTGTCTTACAACATATAATATTTATGTGTATTTCTGTATGGACATCAAATGTTATCTTCAAAAAGAAGAAGAAAATTTAGAAACATTGATAAAATAATTAAATTTTTTATTTAATTATCAATTTCTATTAGATAAGAAATAATTAATTGAACTATTGATTAACTGAATATTTCTTAAATTTTAATTTATTTATTTTAAATGTCAATTGAATTATTAATTGAAATCGATACTATTCAATTAACAAACAATAAAATCTTTAAAATTTAAATTGTTCCTTTATAATAATTTTAGCCTTATAACAATATTATAATATTCTGCTCAACTTTTTAACGCATTTTATTTTTATAACATTTATTGGTTGCATTTCAAATACATTGCAATTCTTCAATTTAAATTAATTGTTCAATTTTCTCTAAATTTTTTAATGTGTTTTAATTTTTAAAGTTTATTATTCATATTTTAGGAATTATTTATTATATTAATAGATATAATTAGAAGTTATGATAAGTGTAATTGAACAAACTACAGAATTTCTTTTAAATTAAAAGTTTTTCAAATGTGTTCAAATATATCATATAACATATATATATTTATTTTTGTTCAATTTTTCTACTTTCAACTGATCTGTTTGGTTTTTTTTAATTTTCTCAAATACAAAAATTTAGTTTTATTCTTTATTTATTTTCCTACTTGTTTCTAAGAAATAATATTTATTTTACAAATATTTTACCAAATAAACAGAATTAAAAAACATTATTTTTAAATAATTTATATATTGTATAAATAATAAAATATATTTTTAACTAATTATTTTTGAATTATTTTTGAATAATTTAAGTTTTTAATTTAACTTTTTTAACACTTTTTAAAAGTATTTTTTAAGTACAATAAAAGTTTTTTTTAGTATAGTAAACACTTTTAACAGTTTTAATGTGATGAATTTTTGTAACAGTCAATTTTTCTAAATGTCATTACATAATGATTGACTGCTAAAATTCCTTTTCCTTGAAATTCAAATATCCTCTTAAGACATCTAAAAATTTAATCAAAATGCAAGAACATTAAATTGCATACATATAATACTTTAAAATATATACTTTAAACAACGAATTCCATGACAAACAAATAAAAATCCAATATATTTTGCTAGCAAAAATGAATCAGTTTCAGTTTTAAAAAGCTTAAAGTCGGTCTCATAGAATTGCTTTAATCACAAAAAAAGTAAATAAATAAAATAAAAATAACAAATATTTAGAACTACCTTAATGTTTATCCTATATTCAGTTTTCTTTCCTACTCTTCAAAGTCTCATTACAACAAGCAAAGCTATTATTCAGGAACCAAGAAATATTTCCACTATTATACTTTGTATTTGCAATTTATATTTTCTAAAAGGGGGTGTTGTTTGTTTTTTCCTCGATTACCTTATCCGACCACGCGAATGCAATGGAAATTACCATCAGATTTAAAATTCTCCCTTAAAGGGGGATACATTTAGAATTATCATGGAAATAATTGTGGAGGGGAAAAGAGGAGCAAGACTCTAGACAACACGAAGAAAAGGGAAAAAAAAGAAACCATAATAAAATAATATTTACAGGCACCCATGACTTTCAAATTTTTAGGCTTGATTGGGGAAGATTCCTTTTTCCCTCTCTCTTGAATTAGAATAAAAGGGAGATAAAAATAAAAGGGGGAGAGGGAGAGAAATAGGGAAAAACAATGCACCTTTTTTCCCCTCATGGTATTATTTCGGAATTGGAATCATGCAAAAGAGCTCCAGGAGGATATTTATACATAAATAGCTAAAGGGAAAAGCGTGGGTGGTGTACGGACGCGGGGGGTCAATACGGCATCTACTTCATCCATCAGTAGGAAATGTCAACGGGCACGGAAAAGGCGTGACCAATCAGAAGGGAGCGTTGGGGGAGGGACCGAAAAGAGTGAGGGAAGGGGTGGAATTTTCCTCAAGGAGGAGACGGTTTTCGTTTCTCTAATGAGTTCCTTATTTACATACTGTGGAGTCATTAGTCGAGGCTGAAGGAGGATGACAAACTAACCGCCTTGAATAATGGGAGTCTACGATGCAAAATCTTTTCCTTCTCTTCACGACAATCCCCCTTCGTGGCGGGTTTTTTTTTCCCCTTCCATTCCTGTGGGGGGTCGACTGATTTTTTTTCCCTTTCCTCCACCTCTTCCTTCTGTTCTTTCTTTCTTCTTTACCCTCCCCTTTAACCACCACCCCTTCTCCTCGTGCGTCGGGTGGTTATCATTTTTCAAAAACTTGTCACTTTCGGTTGGTGTGACAGGGCCATCTATATTGGAGAAAGGAGAGAAAAAAAAATAACCAGTGACAAAAAAATAAAAGAAGAGTATAAAAAAAAAATATATTAAAAAAAAATCTGAATAATAATAATAATAAGAGGAGAGAAAAAGAGGGCGAAATATGATGTGAAGAATCTGAGGATGGTGGTAGTGTAAGAGAGGGGTGGTGGAGAAATCGGGGAGCTAAAAATCCTGACGATAAAAAAAAAGTAGAAAAGAAATGAGAGCCAATGAGGAGCCACAGAGAGAGAACATGTAAGGGGGTAAAAAAAAGGATGGTTGGGGGTGGCTAGAACAATGTGCCCGGGTAAGAGACATTCTCTTTGGTGAAGAAAATTCTGGATTACTGTAAAAACGTTAATTTAAACGCGCATATTGAATGCAGGGATGAGTTACTAGCACCCCTTTGCTAATCAAGGAACTTAGTATCGTGCCCTCTTTCAGTGACAATTGGCATTGTCTGAAGTGTATTGACTGGGATTGTGGCTCATGTAATTACAAACATATTGCCAGAGTTAATGAATGCTCCCCCCTTTGGTTTTTTTTTCTTTATTATTTTCTTCTCCTTCTTTCTCTCCCATCGTCTGCCTTTTAATTCTCCTTTGTACTATTAAACTGTTTCTCTGTTTCTTCTTTTGAATCTTTCTCAAAAGATTTTGGGACCACTTTATTTTTTTTTTCTTTTACTCGGTGTCTCTTTGGTTCGTCTCTCTTAAAGAAAAAGAAAAAGATTCCCTGTTCTTTTATGCTTGTTTTCTACTTCGGATGTCGTTTAGTAAATCAGTTGTGTAATTAATTTGCTTGGCTTTTAAAACTTTTTCATTGTTATTTTTCTTGTCGAAACTGATGTTTTTTAGTAGGAGGAAGAGAAGTAATTGCTGTTTTCGTCTCGAAAACTTGGGTTTTTAACTTTTTGGATGGTGTTAAATGACTTCGTGTAAATTTCTTTGGAATCCTAAATGATCGAAAAGGAGGGTAAATCAGAGCGGGAATTTAGATCTTTTTTGCTTTTTTTGTTGCAGTAATTAAACTACTTCTAATCATTATACCAAGAGTAAATGAGGGCAAAATCTGTTTAATGATTTTTTTTTTTTTTTTTTTTTTTTTTGAATGAATGAAAAAATAAAAATTAAATATTTTTATTAATGGGATTTTTTTTTGTTAAATATTTTTATATGCTTAAAAAATATAACTTAATATTTTTTTTAAAATTATCTTATTGATGTAAATCAACTAATTCGATGCAATTCATTCGTTCATTTATAGTAATATAAATCAAATAAATATACATTTAATTTTAATTTTCAATAAAATTCTTTATAAATTCTTCTTAATTTATAAAATTAAAAAAATTCTTCTTAATTTATATAATTTTATAAAATTCTTTTTATTTTTCGTTTCTTTCTTTCTATTTCGCTTCTTTTAATATACCATACTTTAATAACATTTTTTTTTTATTATAATCGAAATGGAAAAATTCGGATTGCATACAAGTAGCTATGATTAATTTTTTCTATATTTGGAATATATTAAAAAATATATAAAAGGTAAGTTTTTTTTATGTAAAATTAACATTTCTTTATCTTTCTCAAATGTATTGCAGTTTAATTTTTCCAAGTACAAAATAAATTCAGTCCGTGTTTTTTGTTTGGTTAGTACTGTAAATGCGTTTTTGTTACACTATTATCTACATCGTAAAGAAGCCAACTATAATGGCAATTATTGCAACACCGATGTCTCCCAGTTCAAAAAAAAAAATTATTTAAGTCTGATAAATATAAGTAAAATAAATATAAATAATATAATAAAATAAATAAATAAATAAAATAATAAAATAAATATAATTTTATTTTTAACTTATTTAATATACAATTGATTAACAATATTTAAAATTAAGTAAGGATTATCAAAAAATTTTAAATGGACATTAAAATAAAAAAAAAGACAAATTACAGACTTTTTTTAAATTGTGAAATAAAAATTTAAGATAAAAATTTTCTAGGAAAAAAATTACATTATTTTAAACCTTCCCTTAAACATTAATTGTCAAATAAAATAATTAATTACATAATTATTAAGTCAAATAAAATAATAAAATATTATAATAATATAATAATCTAAATTAATATTAAATATAAATATTATATAATTAATATTAAATAATAACTAAAAATTTTAGATTTTATTTTAATAATTAAAGTAATAAAATTAAGATTTATTCCTTAAAGCACTAAAATAAATTTCGACGGTGTCTTTTCATTTAATTTCTTGTCTATAGTATAAATCGCACTTTGGACTTAAGTAGCTAAAGAAAAATACATCAGATTACAAAAACCTATTATGGAATTCTTTTTTTTCCCTTCTACTGAATAAGAAGAAGAGAGGGAGGGGGCTAAAAAATGGATGCTTCAGAAGTACCAACAAAAGACCACTGGGGGTCAGCACTGTACTAGATACAGAAAGGAGACGGGGGTAGCGAATATGGAATGTTTATACGGTACAGAAATCCTCCACTGTCCATCATACACAAAAGACAGAAAAGGAAAAAAAGCGGCAGAGATGATCCCGGCAGGTCTGTTGGACATGGCGGATCTCTACAGGACGGTTCGCAATCCGCCGTATAAATAAAAAGTCGTGTTTCACAATGCGCTACATCTTGGCAGGCGTTCCTATCAGCTGGAGAAATATATGACCCGGCATAATCCTATCTATCATAGTGCCCGGGGTGTGAACACCTCATACGAATGCCAGGGTTTGTGTTTTTACGTGTAGATTCTTATCGGGGGAGGTTTTTCTGGACCTGGTCCAAAGGTCGCCATTGCAGAACACTGTGAGAAGTAGATGGCAAAGGAGATTTCAAACTGGGTTTCGGGATAAAATAAAATATTCTTGTTTATTCAAGTAGAAGATTTTTAAACAATCAGCAAAAAGGATTGCATTTCAATTAATGGAATGTTTTAAAAAAGGCATACAAGGCATTTAATAAGGCATCGTTTATATCATAATGAACTCATAAAATTTAATTAAGCTTATTTATTAGATGTTTTAAGAAGATTAGGAATTGGCTTATGAATTCTGTATTCTTCTTATAGTTACTTCTGTATTTACTTACAGTGTTCTGCAATGGCGACCAAGTAGATGGCACAGAAGATTTCAAACTGTGCTGCAGGATAAAATAAAATATATGTAAAAGGCATTTATTCTTGCTTATTCAAGCAGATGATTTTTAAGCAATAAGCAAAAAAGATTACATTTTCATTAATATAATATTTTTAAAAATATATATATATCATAATGAATTCATAAAATTAATTAAACTTATTTATTAGATGAAGTAAGAAGATTAGGAATTGTTTTATGAATTCTGTATTCTAAAGAAGGGCCTTTGAAAGATTTATATGCGATAAACAATAAAGTTTATGTTGTGTTTAAACAGTGTTTATTTATTCTTCATTAAGTTATTCTGACTATAAAAGTTGAGATAATTAAAAAAAACAGAAAAATTGAGCCTTTTTAGATAGATTTTACACTTTATGTTCGGATAAATGTTTTTGAAATTAAATCTGCAATTGAAAAAATAAAATTATTAGTCTGGTTTGGAAATTTTTATTATAAGTGGTTATTAAAGAATAAATAAAGGATATAATTGCAAATCTAATGTGTAAAATTTCTGATTAATTAAAGTTCGTTATTTTTCAGTTGAAATGCTGGAAATAATGGAGTAAAATTTAAATATATATGAAAAAAAAGTTGCTGCACAATTTTCATAAGTTATTAGATTTTTTAAAAACTTAGAACTCATTTCATCTCTTTGAGACAGTTTTAATTACAAAGTATTTGTTTAATTACAAGTATAATAAATTGTTGCTTACAAAGTATTATTACTGTTTGTTTGTTAATTACAAAGTATTTTTACTTAATGCAATTTTTTAATATAAAAATATGAAATAAATACATCAATTTAAAAATAAAAAATTTTAAATTTAAAATAAAATCCATGAGGATATTTATTTTCAAGTTTAATATAAATAACGATTTTTCTTGCAATTTTTGTTTATTATCTATTTAATGGATTTTTAATTTGTAAGTTATGTAAAATAATTTTGTAGAAAATATTTGACAAAACGTTTATTTGCTTATTGTATATAAATCTTTCGAAAGGTCATTCTTTAGAAATCGAAGGAAGAATTATAGAATTTAAAATTCATAAACAAATGCCTAATCATCTTAATTAATTTATTAAATAAGTTTCAGTAATTTTATGAATTCATTATTATATAAACGAGTATGTATTTTTAAAAATATTATATTAATTTAAATGCGATCTTTTTTTTTTTTTTTTGCTTATTGTTTAAAAGACTTCTCCTTGAGTAATGAAGGTTAATAATTTTAAAACAACTGAATTGCGAATTTTTAAATTAACTCCAAAACAAATATTACACTAAATGATTTTTTAATGTTCTGTCAATTAATGATTTTTATTATTAAAGATTAAAGATTTTATTATATGTCAACTAAGGATTTTATTATATGTTAATTAATGATTTTATTTTATGTCAATTAATAATTTTATTTTATGTTAATTAATGATTTTATTATATGTCAATTAATGACTTTATTATATGCCATTTAATGATTTTATTATATGTCAATTAATGATTACATTTACTGTTTTTATTAATATTACTAAAAAGCAATTGTAAATTTAAAAATTTACAACTAATTATTACTTAATTTTAACAAGATTTTTTTTAATTAGGAGATAACATTTTTAAAATAATTTTATTCACTATTTTCGAATTTATTATATGAAAATAATAAAGATCATCAGTTGCTTAAAGTGTAAAAACAAAAGTTATTAAAGTTATAAATTATTTTATGAAGCACACAAAATGTTAAGAAACTTAAATCTACCAACCTTAGAAATCTCTTCGACTTCCACTGTAGGTCCTCGTTCCTAGTGGTCAAACAGGGAGGACCCTGTGAGCTTGGCAAATCCTTATAGCCTTAGGTACAACTGCTCTTACCATCCTTTACACCAGAGAAATATCTCCAAATGGGATTCAGGGTTTCATCATAAATTTCTCGACTCGGATGCTTTATGGACAATGACAGCACTTTCTACTACAAGTGCTTCTTCTGCCTCGCACCTTAATCTGGATCAGATCGGCAGTGGATTCGATGAATCCATTTGAGTGCACTTTACACACTATACAGCTCTGCTGGACGGATTACGAGGGACTAGGAGATGGCAATATTTCGTCCGCTGATACAGAAAAACAATAGGGAGGAAAGTCGCGACAGGTATTTCCATTGATATAATAGAAAGTGGAGTTATGCCTTTCGACACTTACTTGGCGGAGTATTTTATACCATTGGAATCGAAGGCCTGCAAGAGAAAATATTTTCTGTTTGGCTTTCTTTCATATTTGGAAATTTGCTTTCTTTGTTTTGCATTCCATGTTTCCATAAAATGTTTTTAATGTTTATGTTTCTAACTATAGATAAATATTTAATTTTTATGAGAGTAATTACGAAACCATACCACACTTCATAAGAAATTGGCTCAAGAAAAATTTCCAATACTATAATTAGTTTAGTCACACAATATGAAATACATATATATGAAATATATTTTATTATATATAAATATGAAATATATTTTATTATATATAAATATGAAATATATTTTATTATATATAAATATGAAATATATTTGATTGAAAATTGAAAAGTTAGTATATTTTTTATTCCAATATGGAAACAAGTTAATTGTAAATTTTTATCTATGATTATTATTGTAAATTTTTATCTATAATTATTAATTGTAAAATTTTAAAATTTAATTAATTATTCAAGATTTTTATTAATTTATATTGTTTTCTTGTAAAAATCATAGAAACACACACATACACACACACACACACATATATATATATATATATATATATATATATATTCACAAGAACAATGAATGAAAATTACGAAAATAATGAATAATAACGTAACAAATATATTTAGTAATTAATGTCTTTGAACAGCTTCCTTAAGGAATAAATTCAGTGCATTATACTTTAGAATCCTTGTATGTTTACCTAGTTATGGTCGTATCGATCAAAACATTGCATGCAAACAAGAGATAGCTTTTCAAAGCTATAATAATGCAGGACAATTTAGTAAAATGTTAGGAGATATCCTGTTACATATTAGAAATACCACAAATACTTCATAAGGCATTGAAAAATCATAGGAATAAAAACTCGATACCATTTTTTTCCGAATCAAATTTAACATGGCAGGCTGCTGAAGATTGCATCATCTTCTTAATTTTATTGATTTAAAAGATTACAAATTTCCATTTATTTTTTAATAGCTTGAAAAGATGAGACATTTTATGATTTAGTAAAAAAATTATCCCAAAATTTATTTTATTCCGAGTAAATACTTGTTACATACTTTACATTTGTTATTTTATAGTTTATATAAAATATAGTATATTAATATAGTATTTATAGTTTATACTTGTTATTTTAAAATTACAAATTTCCATTTTGAAGACGTTTACCATCAACTGCATGGAACATGAAATTGATGGTCATTTAGCATCATTTTTTTTAAAAATAGGCTTTAGCTGCAATTTAAGTAATTAAAAATGGGACACAACAACACGGCATTTATTTGAAAATAATCATTTATTATAAATTTGAAAACGAGCATAAGAATTAATTATTTGAAAAATAATAATAAAGTTAAATAAGCATTTATTTATTTAAGAAATAAAATTACAATTAAATAAGCATTTACTTATTTGAATAATAATAATAAAGTTAAATAAGTATTTATTTATTTAAAAAATAATAATACAATTAAATAAGCATTTACTTATTTGAATAATAATAACAATAATAAATAAACATTTATTTATTTGAAAAATAATAATAATATTAAATAAGCATTTATTTATTTAAATAATAATAATAATAAAATTAAATAAGCCTTTATTTATTTGAAAAATAATAATAATATAAAATAAGCATTTATTTATTTGAAAACAAGCATTTATTTAAAAATAAAATTAAAAAATATTGCAATATTTGGAAGACTTATTATGATTCTATAAAGTCTTATTATGACTTAATTATGCTACGAAGTCTTATTATGAGTTAATTATTCTTTGAAGTCTTATTATGACTTAATTATTCTTTGAAGTCTTATTATGACTTAATTATTCTTTGAAGTCTTATTATGACTTAATTATTCTTTGAAGTCTTATTATGACTTAATTATTCTATGAAGTCTTATTATGACTTAATTACTCTTTGAAGTCTTATTATGACTTAATCATTCTTTGAAGTCTGATTATGACTTAATTATTCTTTGAAGTCTTATTATGACTTAATCATTCTTTGAAGTCTGATTATGATGACTTATTATGATTTATTTTTTCAATATAAGTATTGGCAATAAAAATGATTTTTAAAATCCATTCAGTCGAGTTTCCTCAATCTGAAATAGAAACCATTGCAAAGCGGAACTGAAACAAAGAAAGAAAAGGGAAATTTCAGAATTATACAGTGAATCAATTTTTCTTTCGTAGTTACGAATAACATCTGCTGAGGTCAAGTTGGATTTACAGAACTTAAGATACTTCTTGATCCAACTTCGCCGCATTGTTAGCCTCGCTGTACAAAAACACCTCAAGTCAATATTGGAAATTCTCTAAACAAGAAGCCGCATATAATTTCCCGTGGGTCTTGTATTACGTGAATAACATAAGTTACTACGTTTTCCAAATGGACTCAGAATTTCAAAATTCCATGGTGAGTTCTGAGTTTTTCTTGTCGAACACAATGGAACACATCCAACTCTCGGCCCTTTTTCAATGTCTATCTGTCTAAGGGAAAATAAATAGGTTTCATGTCCTTTGGGAAATGACATTTCGATAAAAGTCTGGGGGAACTGTTTTTCTCTTTCAAGTTCATTGAGAAGATGTAAAATTTGAGGGGGAGGGAGAGTCTATTTTTTTTTTAAATAGACTCTCAATCGAAAAATTGCTATTTCAAAAGTTCCTTACAACCGTCAGTAATGTGCTATTGAAATAGCTTATTTCTTTATGGACTTTTTCTATTCATGTTGAAATAAATTATTTTGTAAAACATTTATATAATTTTTGTCCACATATAAAAGCCCTTTACTTTAAAATAATTACTTAATTTTGGTTTAAAATAATTTATCCTTTAAAATAATAAACACTAAATTCTGACTTAATAATTTAAGCTTTAAAATAATTGATATTAAATGATTTAAAATAATTTATGCTTTAAAATAATTAATTTTAAATTTTGATTTAAAATATAATTTACACTTAATTAATTAATGCTAAATTTTGTTTTAAAATAATTTATACATTAAAATAATTAATGCTAAATTTTGATTTAAAATAATTCGTACTTTAAAATAATTAATATTAAATTTTGATTTAAAATAAATTATACTTTTAAATAATTGATACTAAATTTTTATTTAAGATAATTTATACTTTAAAAAACGATATTAAATAATTAATAATAATTAACCCTAAAATATGTATTACACCAAAGTATGTATTACATATTTCATGAGTTAAATTCATTAGTTAATTAATTATATTATAAATTTTATTTATTTTGAAACTGATTTCAAAAGATGTCTGAAATTAATGCTTCAGTTAATATTAAGTATAACGATAAATAATAAATTAATTTCAGTTATTTTATCTATTAGTATAAATTTTATTTTATTTTAATTTATAAATTTAAAAAAAATATTTTTGTATGGTAATATGATTTTAGATTTGGAGGACTTGAAGATACTCAGTATTACTAAGTGGAAAAAAGAGCAACTAGTCGTGTGGAATGGCAAAAAATCATGAAGGAAATCAGGGTAATTCAAGGGCTGTAGCACCAATGATGATGATGATTTTAGAAATACTTCTGATGCTAAACTAAATGCCAATTATTATTATATTTTCCATAATTGAATAATTCTTTAAATATTATATACTGATTTTATATTCTTATATATAATCAATCTGCTTTATTCTGGTCTATGTTACAACTTATCTAAGCTGTTGATTATTTTTAATGGTACATTTTAACACAAATCTAAATTCTTATTCTTAATATTTCATAAATGTAATGTAAAATATTTCACATACTTTTGGATGGTAAAAATTTTACATACTTATTTACTCAATTTATTATTCAGCAGTCATTAACTTCAGTATTTATTTATTTTTAAATTTAATTCACATATTTGAACTGCTTTTAAAGAAATTATTAAATTTTGTAAAATAGTTGTTTTCGTCATACTTTTTATCTGCCGATAAAATTATCTATATTTAGTGCATTCAGAATACATATTTTATTGCTCACAAGGTTTTGTTCATATTTAAATATAAATAAAGAATCATAAATTTTTAATTTTAAATTCAATTGGCTTAAGAGCTTGAACAAGTAAAATAAAATAGCAAATGAAGAAGACTCTAAAATAAATTCTTTATTTTGAACTTTTATTTCCTTTCAAAATATCTAGCTTTTAAATGGCTCGAAAAGCATCAATTGAAAATCTCATATTTATTGAAAGGGAGAAAAGGCTGCTGAAATAATCTCTTAACATTTGTCGCCTTTTGACACGCTTATTTTCTAAATAAAAACCTATCACTTTGAACCGTAAATAACTTTAGGTTGACAAGTGCTTGAAGACATTCGCAAATATCCTTTTTCCATTCTACCGAAAACAAACACGATATTAAAAAGGGAAAAGGAATGATGCGCTTCCTTTTTTGACGGAACTTTTATTGAAAATAAATTAGAGGCGAGGAAAACGCATTGCCATAAAACATTTTGACGCAAGAATCTATGACGCTTTATGACGAGTACTTCAATTTAAATTTCGATTTCTTGTGATTGGGGGCTAAAAGATGAAAGGGAAAAATATAGTGAAGGCAATAGGCAGATGCCATCGTTGCCAAAAAAGTTATTATAATGATAAAAAAATAAAAGAAAAAAAGAAGGGAGATACGTCTCGGTGCCGATATCAAAATTGAAATAAAAGGTATCCAGTGAAAGTAACGAAAATTGATAAAAGAAGAAAAGGGTACGAAGAGGATTCATTTTAAGAATATAAAGTCATAAAACAATCAGTTTTCGATTTTTCATCTAAGGGTGACAGTCTTGTGGAAAAAAGAATAAACCATCAAGAAGAAGAAGACACTTTATAAATCCATTCTTCCCCTCCCCCTTTTATTTTATTCCCTTTTGTTTCAATTCCGGAATATCCTTATATTTGTCGTCAGTGGGTAGTACTAAGACATAATAATGAGACACAATAGAACTTACAGATTAAAGGCACCTATCAAGGCAGTGCTGAGAGACAGAGAGAGAGAGAGTAGGGTGTCGTATATATATAAATTTCTGGAATGAGATAACGGGAATACGACGGCCATTAAAAAAAGCAAGCGTTAAAATGGCGTCATCATCGTAGATAAAGGACTTCGCTAAGAATTAAACGGCCGTTTCCTAAGGAAATCTACATTTCTAAATAACGACATTCTGCCCGTTTTAAGCTTCACAGTCTGGTTGCTCGGATCTATCTATCAATGTTTGTCCAAGAGAGAAAAGCGGAGACTTAAGTACCTTGAGATTTGGGCTTTGAAATGGGGGTGGGAGGGTGGTCGGTTAGATATAAAGAGTCGTAGATGAAGAAGGGGGTGGGGGTGGGGGTTGGATTATTTTAAAGGAGGAAAAAGTTGGAACTAGATGGAAGAAGGGGGAGGGTTGAGTAAGTGGTTATTTTTGTCTGGAAAGGTAGTGGAGGGCTTTAAAATAAATGGAAAGTGGTCGGGCTGGCTATCGACAATCGATGTCGACCTGCCTGCTTTGCCATTAGTAATGATTTGGTGTGGGGAAAGAGTGGAGGGTAACTTTGATAATTTAAACGTCGATTTTGGACCAATGATGACTTTTTAGGAAAGAATCAAGAAAGTCTTTCTAGATTTCCGAGACATTCGTTCCATGTCTTAGATTAGCTGTTCCGATAAGAAGGATAAGTTGTGTTCAAGAGGGAATTCAACTTAACGGCTTCCATCCATTTTCTGCCTAGAGCTTTCCGTCCTATCTCTAAATAGTTAGTTCGTTAATCAGTTCAAGTATCTTTAGTATTTTTATTGTTTAATTTATTTGTGCTGTAATTAAATAGCGAGATCAATGATTGTTAAGAAATTTTAAGCAATAGGAGATAAAATGACTAATCTGTAACATTTATTGTTGAGTTAAATGTTCTAACTTAAAAAAAGATAAATTCCTTACAAAAAAATTTCAATTTATCTTATTATGTACTCCATTGAACACAAATTAATAACAAAAAATTATGATTATATGAACATTCATAATATTGCAATTCATTAAACTTGATGAAAAGATAGAAATAGTTTTTGGATTTTCTTTTGTGCAATTTTCTATGCTGTTCTTTGAACAGAAATAAATGACTACGTAATTTTCTGCCTTATCATGAAGAAGTTAATCACTGATATAGAAGTCATTAGCAGGATCATTAGGTACAATAATAATCACCAATAAAAATTGCGATATAGTCACAATTTTCTGTTAACTAAACTCTCCAATAATTATAGCAATTAATCAGTACTGTAGTTTGTTCAGCTGTATGCTGAATTAATCTGTAAAATTGTATTTTATTCCTCTTAGTTGTGATGGTGTGTTGTTGAAAGTCACAGCTTTTCAAGTTTATATAAAATCGTAATTTTCCAGGAAATATTAATACAATTTTTTCATAGTTTCAATGATCAAAACTTCTGGAGCACAAATACTTGCTTAGTTTTTATAAATAGAGATATTTGATGCTAGCACATTTTGTATATGCTATGGAAATTAATATAAAGACCACATCATGCTCCCAAATGATTATAATTCACAATAATTTTGTAAAAATAAAATAATTCATTATTAATGTAAATGATCTTAAAATCATATGTTAATTTCAATCTAAAAAGGCAGGAATGCATTACACGATTTTTAAACTGCGAAATATTTTATAAAATTTGCTTCATTTAATGAATTATCATTACAATGTCTATTATATTTTCTTTGTCGCAGGAATTTAAATATTGAATTTATCTAATTAATTATCTCTATAATATATCTAATTAGTTTAATTATGTATATTTGATTTTCGTATACATCATTTAATCTTTCATGAAGGTTTTAATATTCTAAAAATTTATGAATCATTAAATAAATTAAGAAAAATATTTTAATTACAATTTGTCAAATAATTTCACTAAAAAAATTAAATGTTTAGGAATTTATAAACAAATGTATTTAAATGTTTTAATTATTATTAAAAATAAATGTTTCATAAACAATTTCATTGCATATGATTATATTGCCCCATCAAGAAATGAAATGAAATTTTCAATGGTTTATATGTTTATTAATAAGACGCCAGATAATAATTAATTATTGGAAAGGAAAAATATAGAGATTTAAAATATTTTTCTTTTATAATCCTGTGATGTATGCATCAAGATAATTATATATCATGTGTTTTTACTAGTGAAGTTTAACAATATGTTAAACTTCACTAGTTGCTATGATACCAAAGCAAAACCTCCCTGCTCCAAGAACTTAATTCTGCTTCACCATCTCTCCATCTACCTTGATGAATGTAGTTAAATCTTTATAAATAAATTTTTAATATACAAATTCATTACCTGTGACTATATTGCTCCATCAAGAAATGAAATGAAATTTTCAATGGTTTATAGGCTTATTATTACGACATTAGATAATTTATAATTATTGGAAATTAAAAATATAGAGATTGAAAATATTTCTGTTTCATAATTCTACGATGTAAACATCAAGATTATTATATATTATGTGTTTTTATTGTTATTCAACTCCACTAGTTTCTATGATACCAAAGCAAAACCTTCATTCTTCAAGAGTTTAATTCTGCCTCACCATTTCTCCATCTGCCTTGACGAATGTAGTTAAATCTTTATAAATAAATTTTTATTATACAAATTCAATACCTATGACTATATTGGCCCATCAAGAAATGAAATTAAATTCTCAGCGGTTTATCGGTTCATTAATAAGATATAAAATAATAATTAATTATTGGAAATGAAATATACAGAGATTGAAAGTACTTTTATTTCATAATCCTATGATGTAAACATCAAAATAATTACATATTCTGTATTTTTATTATTATTCAACGTCGCTATTTGCTATGATATTAAAACAAAACCAACCTAATTTAGAGCTTAACTCTGCCAAATCCTCACCACATCTGCCTTGACGAATTTAATTAAATGTTTCATATACAGATTCATTACCTATAATTATATTGCCCCATCAAGAAATGAAATGAAATTCTCAATGGTTTATAGGTTTATTATTAAGACATCAAATAATAATTAATTATTGGAAAAAAAGAGAGATTGAAAATATTTTTGTTTCATAATCCTATGATGTAAACATCAAAATAATTACATATCATGTATTTTTATTATTATTCGACTTCACTACTTGCTACGATACCAAAGCAAAACCTCCGTACTTCAAGAGCTTAATTCTGCCTCGCCATCTCATAGCAAAAGATATTTCATTTCGTGTGATAATGCATCCGCTCCCTTCCCTTAAAAGAAGAACAATGTTCCTGATGTATACAGGAGTTATCCCCACAGGAGGGACTGTTTCTGAATTTTATTTTATTTGATGACTAACGAGTGCGGTTGACGAGGGATTGTGTTGTCGAAAGGGATGGTCTCCTGCTTAAGCCCTGATTTTTTTCCGCCTGACAGAAAACCAGGGTTTTTGTTTTACGACCAGGGGCTTAGTTGTGCATGAAAAATTCATACCTGAGCACTGAGAGTGTCTGAGAAGAACAAGACAAATTCCTTATAAGATCGCATTTTTGACATAAAAGTATCATCTCATTGTAAATAAAACAGAATTATCAGAGGAGTAGATGGAAGGAAGCGTAAAGTATCATACATAAAGTACATAGTTGAAAGTGACATTTTTATTGTAAAATTTTAAAATGCAATCAGTATATATAATTACTATTAGTGCATTCTAGTTATTATTTGTACATTTTTATTTAATTAATAATATTAATTGTTTTTAATAATTAGTAATAATTAAACTGTCTAGCTCTCAATAGATGGCTCATAATTTATTAGCAGCACTTTAGATTAACAATTCACCGAAATCGAAATTTTTGGATGAGCACTTTTTATGTGTTTCCTTATCAAATTATTATGAAATCGTTTCTTTAATTAATTTATTTAATGAAAATACAATAAAGATTTCTAGCAAAGTAAATTGAACTTTTCATCTACAATACTACGGGCTACGTTTGTGCATGAAAAATTTAAGCTAAGCACTGAGAAGAACAAGACAAATTCCTTATAAGATCGCTTTTTTTACATAAGAGTATCATCTCATTGTAAATAAAACTGAATTATCAAAGAAGATGGAAGATATATAGTGTAAAGTGAAATTTTCACCGTGAAATTTTAAAATGAAATCAGTATCTATAATTACTATATTTTAATTACTATTTTATTACTTATTGCTTAATTAGTAATATTAATTGTTTTTAATAATTAGCATTATTAAACTTTCTAGTTCTCACTATCATCATCATCACTGGTGCAATAGCCCCACAGAGGGCCAAGGTCGTCTACCTACTGGCAGATTTCGAGACAGGAGACGTTTTCTTTTTGATGGGGGTAGGGTTGTCAGCCCCACGCTCTACAGTCATTTTAGACCTCGCCTGATGTCTGAGTGGCTAGCTCTATGGATACCACAGGTATCTCTCGATACCACAAGTGTCGGGTTCGAATTCCGGCGGTGTCATGGATGTGTGTAGTGGTTAGGAATCCACTTTAAGCCGTAGGTCCCGTTCTCCTACGACCGTAGAGCGTCACAGAGCCCAATAAGGCTTCTTCTCACCCTCATCATTCCCAAACTGTAAAGAACTCAGCTCTAGGCACAGTGATGTGGTGTGGTGTAGTAGTAGTAATCATATTAGATCGGTACCTACCCGTTTAAAGTGGATTCCGAACCACAACAAACATTCCTCAATGCCGGGACTCGAACTGGAAGCCTGTGGCACCGAGCACCTGGGCGCTAATCAATAGATGGCTCTTAATTTATTAGCAACATTTTAGTTTAACAATTTCAGCGAAATCAAATTTTTGCATTTGCACTTTTTAAGACTTTCATTATCAAATTATCACGAAATCGTTTTCACAATTAATTTATTTAACGAAAACACAATAAAGATATCCTAAACAAAGGTTATTAAACTATTTACCTGCAGTACCTCCAGGCTGTTTGACACATCCAAAAAAAAAAAAAAAGAATTTGGGATATTTTGAATAAATTTAATTTGTGTCCCGTTACGAGATGTATAACCAAATCTTCCTTCGAAACTCGCAAACATCCCTCTTTTCCATTTATTCACCCCTGTTTTCGATCGAGTTAAGCCAAAATATATTATCGACCTTCTTCCACCCTCTCCAGTAGCGTTAAATTCATCAAGTTTTTGTCACCTTCCACACATCCCTAACTCATTCGAATTTCATATGGACCTCGTGCACGACAGCCGCTAGCTGCATCCGGTCCGCCAACAGATAAAAGGAATCGAACCTCGTTCGGAAAAACCATGTCAGGGGGTGTACCATCCTAAACTGGGAAAGTTCTGGGGAGAGAGCACCCTCTTTAATCTGCTTATTTTAATTAAGTGACAGCTATGGCTGTGAAATGCGTGCTTTCTGGCCGACGTTTTCATCTCGTTAGCTTAAGGGGGGCAGGAGGGGGTGGTGGGGGCTATATTAGTGGGTTGGTGAAGTGCGAAAGTTAATCCGAGGTGGGATGGGACAGAAGGGGATAAAAGGGTCGGAGTTAGCAGGCGGTGGGTAAACTACCGTGGTATATATAAATACTGTGCTACATTTTCTGCAGTTTTTGCTACATTTAACTTCACCAAAACTATAGCATGTGTCTTTCTAAAAACATTGTTTAGCCAATAGATAATTTTTCATAGGATTATCCTTAGTTATCATTTATAAGGAACTAATAACTTACGAAATTATATAAAATTCCTTGCATAGTCACATAGTCATTTATAAACATAGACCCACATCAAATGGTAAATCCAATTCATTTATGTATACCACGAACAGTCCACCTATGATTGATTAGGTGAAAACAGTGGCTTCCAGGAGGGCTTTTAAGGGTTACTTATCCACATTTGGGTGTTGTATGGATAAAATTTTCTCCAGACGGTCTGGCTATAGATGTGAGATACCTTTACACATATTTTCCCAACCGTCATCGAATCTTCCCCTTTATGAGAATAGTCACTACAGCGATGTCGTCAGCGGATTCAAACCTCCCCCCATACCTGCTTACTAAATGCGCGCTTTTCTTCTACCCCACAAGTTGCGTTTTACAATATATTAGAAGAGAAAACTTATTTTTAATCCATTAAAAATTGTCATAAAACGTTCTAACTCAGATTGTATGATATTTAAAAAAATGAATATTCAATAAGGTGAAAAAAATGCATCCTTAAATTGTTTTTCGATAACCTCATAGCATTTCTATTGTGATCTTTATTAAGTAATAAAGAATATTCCTGACGAAATAATCTTATTTTTTCATCTTATTCATTATTTTTTTTATCTTATTCATTAAAAGCAATATTTAGTCAAAGGTTCATTGCATCGAAGAGCATTTATGAATGCTATAATACATTTCTTGTCCATTATAAAAAGTTTAAAAATAGCTTTATATTTATTAATTAGGAAATTTTATAAATAAGTGAAAGCCACTGACGAATTTTCTTTTATCATGTGAAAAGATGGATTTTTTTCCAAAATTGAATGTTTTGTATAAATTACAATGTTTATTTCATGGTTAATCCGACAGACAGTCCAATTTTTATAGCATTTAGTACCGAGAATTTTTTTCCCCACAACATCGATAATCAAAAAACTTTTAATATACCCTACTTGGCAGTATGCTATAGTGTTATGAATTTTCATTGTGCATGGTGCAGTTATTTTCTTCTTCTTCAATGATGCACTAGTCCCATGGTGGACCAAGGTGGTCTGCCTACTGGCAGATAATGCCTTTTCTAATGTTACAAATTTTAAAAAAATAATAATTATATATCATATATTTATCAATTTTTTTTTTTTTTTTTTTTTTTTTTTTTTTTTTGTCATTTTGCACTATTTAACAAACATAATTTCCTGTTCATACATAATCATGAAAAGAAGCTTATTTTATTTAAGAATTAATATAGTTACAAGTAGAAAATATATATTTATACAATAATAATCAGCATAAGTGAAGTTAAAAATTATTTTAATTTATTGAAACAGAATCATTTTCGCTATATTTTAATTTATTGAAGCAGAATTAATTTCGCTATATTTTAATTTATTGAAACAGAATTAATTGGGCTGTATTTTAAATATAACAACAACATTCATTACTGATAACAAACTTGCTTTCTTAATGCAATTAAAAACAGGAAAAAAATGAATAAGGAGGCAAGTTATTTGATGACAAAAAATTATTGTTCATACAGGAAAAAAGGAATAATATTTAGAACAAACATTCTAAGGTTGGCATTTAAAGAGGTTCAAATCTCTTTTTCCATCTCTTCACATCCAGTGAGAGGGCTTTACAACTTATAGATTTATTCTATATAGAAGCAAAATCTTTCAATTCAATACCACATAACAGATTTCAAACCAAAGTGATTTTGTTCAGAAATCCAACACATTATCTCTTAAGCAACTCCGAAAAATGTAAAATCAATCTTTCAAACTCACATCATGTTATCTTTTAAGTGCAATGCTAAAATAGGTAATATGTATTTAAGTTTCGCTACCTCTTATATTTTTAACTTGAATTTTAACACTTAGAATATTTTTATAATTTCAATAACTAAGAAATTTGTAATCATAAATATAATATCTCTGAATAAGTGGTCTATGATAAAAAAATTTTTTAAATTCCCGTTTCGTAATTATAATAAAAATATAAATAATTTATTAATAACCACAAAAATTAATTTTTAAATATGAAGATTGACATACAAAATAACAAATTTACGTTGTGATAAATAGAAAATTTATTTTCAATTACGATTTTATTTATTATAAATTTTTTGATAATTTAGTAATATAATTATGAAAAAATAATTGAAATATAAATCAACATTGTTTATTGTATATTTTTAATATTTTAGATGTAGCAATTTTAGAATATATTTGTTGAATAAATTTAAAAAAAAAAAAAATCAGAGCAACTTATAATATTAATATCAGCATACACCACTTTTTTTTTATTATTCTTTCCTTTACAAAATTTTGCAAATGTACTTTTCTGTGTTTAAATATTTATCACTTTCCCTCCCCAACACAGACAAGTCCTATCACCCAACTTACTTTGAATATCCTTGTACTATGTGCATTATCTCAGACAGACCATGAACTTCTGGCACATGCATCTAAATGTACCTACAACGCACAAAGGAATATAGAGATTCGCTTAAAAAGGGTATTATACAACGTACATGGGCTCTGACGACAATTCTGTGTAAAGAGGGTGTTATTGGCATGAGTCATGGCTAATCTGCGCGTGGCCTGTGCTGACAGGATTGACAGGTTAGGGTGACCCCAAGTCTTCAGCAGACTTTGTGCTCCTGTCAACGCTTCAACACATCCCCTCGGATCACGTGAACGACACATGGGACAGCCAAAAAAATTGAATTCGACGCCATCCAGGTTTGCTTTCCTTCTGTGTTATCATCGGTTTTCTTTTTTTTTTTACCATGCCTAGCTAGCACTCCCGTTTCTTTGGATCTCTGTCCAAACATACATTTTCTTTGTTTCGTGGTCGTCTTGTTTGGGGACATGTCAACGATGTCCTGTTTCTTTTTTGATCTTCCAGAATGGCCCCCTCCGTTGCCAATTGCGTCCTCGATGACGGGTGCTGACTAGAAAACAGATGTCAGACATTACGAATTCTCGGTTACTCATATCTTTTGAATGGCATTGATCTGATTTCAAAAATAGAATACGTGCTTGTGCATCAATGTTATATTGATAATATAAGTAAAATAAACATTTTAGGGATTATTATACATTTATAGTAAGAAATTGTTTGAGAAAAAAAAGGAACACTTCGCTAACATACATAATACCAGTACTATGTTGAAATTGTATCATTTACTAGTATGAAAAATACTATCAGTAAAAGAAATTATTAATTCTTTATTACGAATTATCGGTTACTCATATCCTTTCAGTGATGGTTTGAATGGCATTTATTTGATTTCAAAAAACAAGTAATATAAAAAAAAATTTAAAGTCAATCCTACTTTTTTTTTCACTTTTTTGGTAGATATATGCAACTTAAATCTAAAAAAAACTAAAATTGATTAATTAAATTTAATTACTGAATTAATATTTGAAAAAACTGTATTAACATCAAGTGTCATCCATTACAAGTTTAAAAAAAATTTATTTGAACTTGAGTGGATGAAAAAAAAGTATTTTATTAACGATTGGAAATTTAAACAAGATATATAAATATATATAGTAGGAAATATATATATATATATATAGTAGGTGTGGGGAGAGTGTGAGCTAATAGAAGGAATTGAAAAAACTAAAACTAAACACACACGCGTACCTTACATGTACTATGTTGAAATTATATCATTTATGAAAAATACTATCACTAAAATAAATTATGAATTCTACATTACGAATTCTCGGTTACTCATATATTTTCAATGATGGTTTTAATGGAATTTATCTGATTTCAAAAATAAAATACATGCTTGTACATCAATGTTATATTGATAATATAAGTAAAATAAACATTTTAGGGATTATTATACATTTATAGTAAGAAATTGTTTTAGGAAAAAAGGAACACACTCGCTAACATACATATACCAGAACTATGTTGAAATTGTATCATTTACTAGTATGAAAAATACTATCAGTAAAAGAAATTACTAATTCTTCATTACGAATTCTTTATTACGAATTGCTAATTCTTTATTACGAATTGCTAATTCTTTATTACGAATTCTCGGTTACTCATATCCTTTTAGCGATGTCTTGAATGACATTTATCTGATTTCAAAAATAAAATACGTACTTGTGCATGAATTTTATATTGATAACAATATTAAGTAAAATAAACATTTTAGATATATATTTTTTATGTTAGAAAATATATTTTTGTAGTAGAAAATTATTTCAGGAAAAAAAGGAACACACGAGCTAACATACATATACCAGTTGTAGAAATTGTATCATTTACTAGTATAAAAATACTATCAGTAAAAGAAATTACTAATTCAACATTACGAATTCTCGGTTACTCATATCCTTTAAGTGGTGATTTGAATGGCATTTATCTGATTTCGAAAAATACGTGCTTGTGCATGAATTTTATATTGATAATAATAAGTTAAAATAAATATTTTATGGATTAATTTTTTTATGGTAGGAAATTGTTTCAAGGAAAAAGGAATGCACTCGCATAACATGCATATATTATGTTGAAATTGCATCATTCATGAAAAATACTGTCAGTAAGGAAAACTCAAATTTATATTTAATATAAATATGAAAAATTACTTTAATACCGCTTCAATATTTGATCAGGATGCTTCAATATTATAAATCAATTTAAAATTTATCTCTTTAAAGTTATTCAAGAAGAAAATTGTTTTCATAACAAAAAGGAATGTTTAAAATAGATCTATTCAATTTTTATAACATTGGTTGTAAAAAATTGAAGTTATGTTTCTCATTTTCAAAATGTAATAGATCATGATAATTTTATCAAAATTAAGATTTTATTTTTAAACATTAATACTATTAGCTATTAATAATTATGACAAAATGATGATAGTCAAACTGCTTTTTAAATTTCATATATTTAAAAAAAATTAACATTTTCTGGAGCAAAATTAAATATTATGATGGAATATTTGATATTTTTCTCTAAAAATAACTGAAAATATTTTTATTCTTAAACAATTTACTTGTCTAATAAATTTTTACTCTTTGTTTTTTACTCTCACATTGTAGCTGAAGTATCCCCGTGAGAGAGATTCATCAGCCATAGTGAAGGGATACTTGGAGCCAACACTAAAAAATACCTACAAAAACAATATTTTTCTTTTATTGTCTTACATAGTAAGACAAAAAGATACAAGATAAAATAAATTCAAGATTATAATTAAGATACAAGATAAAATAAATTCAAGATTATAATTAAGATACAAGATAAAATAAATTCAAGATTATAATTAAGATACAAGATAAAATAAATTCAAGATTAAATACAAGATAAAATAAATTCAAGATTATAATTAAGATACAAGATAAAATAAATTCAAGATTATAATTAAGATACAAGATAAAATAAATTCAAGATTATAATTAAGATACAAGATAAAATAAATTCAAGATTATAAAATAAATTCAAGATTATAATTAAGATACAAGATAAAATAAATTCAAGATTATAATTAAGATACAAGAGCTTAATTTAATTTAATGACGTTAAATTAATTTAAATCTCAAAAGAAGATACAAAAAATCCTCCCAAACTAGTAACACAATAATTTTTCTAGTGATAATTGATGGTGGAAGGATTATCTCAATTTGGTTTTATTCAATGATAGCTATGTCTCCAATTTAATGGACATTTAATATTTATATCCTATGATTCAACGAGCAAGTGTCATGTTTATGTCCAACAAACCCCTTCTGAAATATTAAATACTTGAAAAACAAATATTTTTACAAATTTAGTTCTTGTATATTTTGCCAGCAATAATTGTTATCAGGTTTCCTGTTTATTTTAACATTCAATGTCAAAACATGATACTTTTCTGGAAATTAAAGTCGTCACAAATTAAATTGTACAAAAAATTATTTATTTTATAGACGGAAAACATACATTACACAAAAAGGATTTTTTTTTATTTATCATTTAAAACAAAAAATATAAACAAGAAACATACAATGAATTGTGAAAAGATTTATTTTTGAAGGCTTACTCTAAGTGAATCCTTTTTTCCATATGAAGGTAAAGTCTTTAAAAAAAGAAAATTTGAGTAGCAAAAAAAAATTCTCAAATAATCCATATTTCAAATGTAAATGAAATCATATTTATTATATATAAGTATAATTTCTTGGCTGTACTTTTGCAGCTTAATAAGTATAATTTCTTATCTAAACTGCTACAACTTATATACTTATTTCTTATCTACTGCTGAACTTGCTACAAATTTACATTACAAAAAAATTATAAAATAAAATCATAAAAATTAAAAACATTCATTTGAACATAGACATGAAACAAAGGTGCCACGTTCAAAGCTTTGCAGCTTTGCAAAGACTTTCAGACTTTGCAACTTTAAACAACAAAAGTTGTTTAAACAAAGTTAAAACAACTTTTTTTCGTACACTTTCAAAATGGCACCAAGATATGGTATTTCTTTTTAACATGTGCATAACTATAAGTATGTTAACAAGTTGTGAGCATTAAAATAAAATAAAATCTACTGTAGAGAAAATAGGTTGGCTCAAGTATGTCCGCTCTCCTCTATTATTACATAAATAGTTAATAATATTATCTTACTTGTGACCATACTTGAAGTGTAATATAAAACTCTATTTTTAGTGTTGTGTTTTAGGATCTGTCCAATGACATGCATTTTGAATCAAATTCAAAGGAAAGAGAATTATTGCCTCCTTCAAAAGAGGGAAAGGAAATTTGTCAGGCTAGAAGTACCATCGAATTTTCAAGCCAGATATCTCAGTTGTTTTACCCCTTGGTTATTTATAGTGCTTTTACACTACATGCAAATTCATGCCTTACATGATAAACAACTGAGGAATTAAGGAAAGATAGATACATTTCAGATGAAATATACAGATGAAACATTTATGTCCAGCAGATACCTTCCATCAATTTTCAAAAACTGAATCAATGCATTATGGCAATTATTAACTCTAGAATTTCTCAGATCAAGGAATCTCACATGACAGTTTGCATTATTTTTTATAGTTATATACAAAATTAGTAAATAATTTTTTTTTTGTCAATTCCATTTTTTTATATAGATGATTTTTAAAAATGCAAAAAAATTCTTGGTCACCTATATAATTCATAAAATATGATATAAATCTTTTTTAATGAAATAATGATACATTAGTAAAAAAAATATCATTATTTTTAATATATATTGAATATCACGCAGGACCTATGTGGTTAGAATAAAATATATAAATTGATATATTATAATTTTAAACAAAACTGAGTAAGACTGTCCATAATTTCTTTACTCGATAAACAATCACAACTATCAAAATCTCCCACTTAAACAAATGAAGAGAAGGAGGCCACAATATCTAAGAAAGCATAGGTTGAAATAAAAGATTTTAGTGATGGCACCAGAAGTTTCTCTGTGGTAGAAGAGATGCAAGAGGGAGAAAAAAGGGAAAACAAAAAATAAGAAAGAAAAAAAAGAAAAGAAAGTGAAATAAAAACAGAACCTCTCGTTGACTGGAAGCAGGGAAGTCTTCTTATCTAATGAATCTCAAGCCAAGCTCCCGCTTATCCCGAGGGTTAAGGTAACTAATTAAAAGTGTCAGCCCTTGTCTGCCTTCTCCTATCACGTCGCCCGAAACAAATCAAGTGGAGGAAGAGGAAGGAAGGAAGAGAGAAAAAAAAAGAATGGAAGTAAGTCTCGATCTTTCGATCCCCCTTTAGGAGAGAAGAGATTAGCACGGCCGATTGCGACTCGATTTCTTCTACATTCTGTGTCACTAATTCTGTCAAGTTACATTTAGACCTCGGATGCACTCCGAAGCTGAATGTACGTGAGACAGAGAAAGGAAAGGTGCATGTTAAAGGAGGTATCGGCTCCAGCATTTCTAAGTGCTTTTCGCTACTGTGGTAAATTAGATTTAACTAATCTGAAAGTCTATCCATAATCATACATGTTCGGTTTCGGTATTCCTTGGTGTGATGCATCTTTTGAAATTGTGTTTGTGCCCCTGGTTAAGTCAAAATATTCTGGAGATGAATTTTTTATTTGTTGGTAAATAGTTTGCTGTTTTAACTTCATGTATATCTATATCCTTTCTGATGGCTTTGTATTTTGTGTCACAAATTTTTGCACCTTGGTATCGTATGTTTTTTTTTATATTATAAATTTCAAAATATTCAGTAAAGAAAAAGAATATTTCTATTATATTTTCTTTGGTGGTCTGATACCCAATTGCCTTCCTCTCTAGCCTTCAGTTACACAAGCTTCAGGTTCGAATTCTGGTGGTGGTGTGGATGTTTGTTAGTAGTTCGGAATCCACATTAAACTGCAGGTCCCAGTTTAAATAGGTTAAAGCGTGCAGAAAATGACTGTAGAGCGACAAACTAAACCGTTAAAAAAATACGTTGTTTATCTGAATGTTTATTAAGAGATTTTAATGCTTCTTTATTACAATATAATAAATCTGATGTTATTTTGAGAATTTATTCTAAGATTAATTTAACATCTAAATTAATTTTGTTATGGTACTAATTATGGATTAAAACTAATTTTATTTGTAATTATTTTCATGTAAATTTTGAAAAGTGCTTAAATTTATCTGAAGCTTTTTAAAATATAAAAGGTGTTAAATTATTACAACTTCAAAAATTAGTAAATAAAATTCAGATATTCCAAAATTTTCAACACAATTGATGATAAAATTTACAAATAGTTGATCCATGATCGGACTAATGAATGGATGAAAAGGAAAATATTCCAATATTATCTATCAACTTCCATCTGCCTACTGGCAAATTTCGTGGCAGGAGATGTTTTTTTTACGAGGTAGAATTGTCGATAGTACGCCTAACGCTATGCAGTCGTATCAGACTGCTTTTTAAAGTGGATTCCGAACCACTACAAGCGTCCATGGCACTGAGCGTCAGAGCGCTAGTCGGTCGGCCATCAGGCCTCCAATATTTTCTATACTTATAAATAATCCCAAGCTTTATATATTTCTAAACACACTTAGAAAATTTCATAATAATAACATAAAAAGACCATAAAATATTGATAAAATAGTATTTAGTATATATCATCATCATTATCAGTGGTGCAACAACCCCATAGTGGTCCAAGGCCGTCTGTCTACTGGCAGATTTCGGGACATGAGGTTTTCTTTTTACAGCATAGAGTTGTTAACCGTATGCCCAACGCTCTACAGTCATATTAGGCCGAGACCTACTGTTTAAAGAGGATTCCGAACCATTACAAACCTCCAAGTCCCCACAGCTACTGAAACCCGAAACCTGTGTCATCGAGCGCCAGAGCGCTAGTCACTCGCCATCGTATAGACTCGCCATCGCCTTGTAGTATATATACAAATTATATTTTATTATATAAATTTATAAATTTTACATATATTCTCATATTAGTCAAGAGATGTTAGTCACTTTTATCTTTAAATATTTTTATTCCTTGATAATATTTCCATTGAAACAATTTTGTGTCTCATTTAAGCCAGAAAATTAAACTTTCATTCTGTCGTTGGCTATATCTCTGCCATCCTACTTAGATTTCTATGGACACATGGAATTTAAGGATCTTTAAAATTCTCCCTGACCAAGATTTCTTCAATCCTTCTTTTCAGGGCATTAAAAAAACAGCTTTTACGGGTTTCCAAACAGAATGTCGATGAAGTTCTTTAAAAAAAAAAAAAAAAAAAAAAAAAAGGAGAAAAGGACGAAGAGGAGGGAGAAAAAAAAAAGTTTTAAAGTAAACGCTCAGAAATCTGGTTTTAAAAGTTTTCTCGACTGGAAAGTGCAAGGAAGTCGCTTTTCCTGACCTACGACGTATGTCAACAAGGCAGTGGGTCCGCTGTTTAAGGCTCCAAAAAAATAAAATCGAATCAAATAAATACGAGAAGGAGATCGTTTTTTTCGTGGGTCAGTGACATGGATAGCTAGAGAAGAGGGGTGGTTTTCATCTCCGTTGCTTCTTTAGAATGCGGAGTTTCTTCTCCTTTTTTTCACTCTCTCTCTTTTTTTTTTTAGAACGAATTCGAACTTTTCAACTATTTATTTTCCGTTACTCAGTTTCTGTTTAACCGATGCAAGAGTTGATCTCTTTAAAGTGAAACAAAATCTGGACTGTATTTTAAAGAGAAACAGAGTTTTCTGTGGTGTATTTTAAAGTGAATTTAAAGAGTTATAACTGGCGTATATCTTCTGTTGGATTTCAAAGTGCATTGTATTGACTACTGCTAGAGGTGCATTGTATTAACTTATTTTAAAAATGGTGGTCATATGGCTGACAATTTTAGGTTTAGATGACAGTAGATGTAGTGATAGCATTTTTTTTTAAATAATCAAAAAATGTTTAAATATACGGCCTGATGGCCGAGTGACTACTGCTCGGTGCCACAAGGTTTGGATTTGAGTCCCGGTGGTCCAATGGATGCTTATAGTGGTTCGGAATACCCTTTAAACAGTAGGTCCCGATCTAATATGACTATAGAGCGTTAGGCATAGGACTGACAACCCTAACCGGTAAAAAGTCAGCTTCACGAAGCCAAGCCAGACTTCTACCTACGAGTGCTTCATTACAACAGAGTGGCCTAATGACCAATTACCTATCGCTCTGGCCGTTGGTACCACAGACTTCAGATTCGAATCTTGACGGTGTCATGAATGTTTGTTAGTGGTTCAGAATCCCCGTTAAATTCTAGGTCCTAGTCTAATTAGCCAGTTTTGTGCACAAAATGGCCGTATAGCGACACACCGAACCATCACAGCAGAAGCTGCCTCACTTTCCCTCGTTCCAAGAGACCGCATGGGTTCTTGGACTTGGTTCTGTCTACCAAGTGAGATAAGAAACAACGGCAATATTTAAGTATTTTTATTTTGTAAATAAGATTCTGAATTAGCCTGATAGACAATGTTGGACGATAGCGTTGGTCATTGTTGAGTTTACGAACTAATGGTGTAAGATAAGAAATTAAACAAGCGAAGGCAAAACTCATGTTATGAGAAAGAATATAGGTATAGGCAGGGAAGTTCATTCAGTACGTTCGAGGAGAAGTCTTCAAAAATCGTTTTTGGTAGTGTTCTTTACAAATTATTTTGGTACAGGATGATATAATGTGGCTATATCTGAAATTGAGCTTCTGAATAATGCTGAATAAAAAAAAAGTGCTGAATATGCTATATATTAAAGACAATGACCACATGTAAAGTTCCTAGTGTTTCAAAACAACATTATGGTATGTGAATATTATTTCAGAATTTGAACTTGTTTGATTTAATTAAACACAGCCAAAATTGATGATTCAGTAATAGAGAAATTTTATTAGCTTCTATTTATTTTGATATGTGGCTGAGTTATTTCGTACTAAAAATATGTATTTATTTTTAAAATTTTTTTCTTTCTAAAAGATTATTTTTAAGTTAACAGGTATCATAATATCTCGTTTACTTCTTGACAAACATTTTGCTTCATTTATTGATATTAAGTTTATTATATTTCGTATTTATTATATTTTCTATTTTGTTTTGTTAATTTTGTTTTCCTAATAAGATTTATTGATATTTTGCTCAGTTTATTGATATTGATATCAACATTATTAGTACTCATATGGAATTTTTTTAATATATGTTTTTAAGTTGTATGAAAAAAAAATTTCACTTATTGGTCATAACAGTAAATAATAATAATAATAAATGTATAATAATGTATACCTTCTTTTTTTAAGTTTCTCTAGTGATATAAAAATGCAAATCTGGATTTACTTTTTATGGATGGAATTATGTAAATATGGATTTCTGAAATAATACTTTTCAAATCACTTCTCGAAATATAAAAAATTACTATTATGCAAGCACAGTATTAAAGATCAGTGTAAAATAAATTACAGAAGAGGAATACTACGTATATATACCATCTTATCTATGCTTTACAATCCAAATATAGCTTTGAATCCTACTGCACCATTTATTAAGAGAATTGGCTGGCACTAAAATTTGTTAAACTTTTATTACAAAGTTCGTATTCTTTAATCTTAGAACACGGACTCCTTACAATGGAAATTTGCTACATACTTTTCTATTAAAACACATTTTATTGTAGCACTAGCGACTCATAAAGTCTCTGGGCTTAACAATGCTGCAATGCATATAAACATGGCAAAAATCACGTGTAGCCGGTGATAAGGCGAGCGGCGCGACAACCCTTTTACCCTATTAAATCCTTTTGAGAGAGGGGGGAGAGGTAGGATTTGGCAGTTTTACGCCTTAAAAGAACCCACTAAATTTCAAAACGAATGAGATTAGGCTTGCGAAAAGTCAAACCGTTCACGTTAAAACGAATAACGGGTATATATCTACGGGAGGGGATACAGGGCGGGAGAGCGAGGAGGGCAGGGAGGGTAAAAAGAGGGAAAATTTTCGACTTTCCTCTGTGTCTCCCAGATTATCCAGAGAGAAAAGGGGGTTTTATTTCTGATGGTAACAGAGTCAACGGAGCGCGAGAAGGCAGCCAAGCGAGGTGCTGATCGCGCCAAGCTCCTCGCCGCGAAGTCGCCATGCGATGTGACACTTTGCACAGCCGTCCATGAAAAGTAGATCGGCTGGCCCCTCCGCTGGGGGGATTTGGCTGAAAAGGAGGGGGTGGGTGGGGGTGGTGCGAGAGGAGAAAAGTGAGAGGAGATCATCGTATAAAAGGAACAGTGTTTTCCTGGGAAGCGTCCGTGCGTAAGGCGAGGAGACGGGAGAAGACTTGTTAATCACAACCTGAGACTAGAAGTGACACAGACACCCACCTACTCATTCGCTCTTCTTTAAGCCAAAAAGTTAAGCGCTGTCTTAGGGTTGCAATGTTTTAATTCGGAATAAATTAAGAACTCTATCGGGGGCATCGCACGAAGAATCTAACACTTTTTGAAATTGTATTTCATCTGCTGAATATGTTTTTTTGCTACGTTAAAAATTGCCCCTCAAAAAAAAAAAAAATTAAAGCAGCAATTGTTTTAGAAAAAATTAAAATGATCTGTTTTTATAATATTAATGATAATTCGTTTACGTTTTAATTTGATTATAATGTTTTCATATAGGAATTTTATACTTTCCAGAATGCTATGATTTTAAAAAAATTATCACTTTTTATAAGATAAGCATAGTTGTTAAATTTAAAAACCACAAAAAAGAGCTATCAGCAAAGTACATTATTTAATACATCAATTTTAAAAACACAAAAATTTAGCTAGACATATTAATCAATCAAATATTATCAATATTAATAATTTATATTTACGTTGGTGTATATTAGCACATAAAAATCAAAATAACAAATCTTAAAAATGAATTCGAAACGAAATAATTTTTATCGTGGTAAACGAAATACATTTATTGACAAAAAAAATTCCCTTTATTTTAAGGTTTTTATAATTAAGTTTACGAATTGATCAATAGGCAGAAATTTCAGAGGAAGCTTAGAGATTGTATATCATTGAATAATCGGCAAATAAATTATTCCTTTTTAGACAGTATCATTACTTATGATGTAAAGTTGATACCATAGCGTAATTGTAAACCCTCATCAAAGTAGCTGGATGCAGATGACAAATTAACGTATGAATCCGAATCAAGCTTACATCCAAAGAAGACAATATTGATGTTTTGGAGGAATCAAAGGAGTATTATCCGTTATAGCTCTCTAGAGTTAGGTCAAACAATTAATGCTTATTATTAATGTTTAAAAGTTGTGTATCAGAAAATGTTGTCATCAGAACTACCGCTGGTGAATCGTAAAGGCATTATTGTTGTCTATGATAGCGCCGGTCATCACGTTCACTCTGAAAACGGATTGAACTCTGAGGCTCTACCTCATCAACTATATTCTTTATGCTTGTCTCCTAGCTAAAACTTCTTTGAACATTTGGTATCGGTTTTAATGAATAAAAGCTTTATCAATCAGGAAACTATCAAAACAGCCTTTACTAAATTTGTTGACACTAAATCAAAAGTGTTCCTTATAAATGGTATAAAAATGCTTTGTAATCGATGTCAAATATATATTAATGTAGATGGACCAGGTTTTGATTAACTATGTTAAAACAATCTGTGATTGTAACCTTGTAAAAATGGTGTGTTCAAAAGTTCATTTCATATTATATTATTAATTATATAGTAGTTGTTAAGCTATCATAATTTAATAATATTATATTATTAATTATATAGTAGTTCTTTGGGTATCATAATTTAATATTATTATATTATTAATTATATAGTAGTTGTTTAGATATCAGATTAATGTTTTATTAATATATAACCAAAATGTATCATTTCATTTTTTTTAATTATTTTTACAAAACAATGCAAGAAATCAATGAAAACTAATTTCTTTAAAATTTGTTTCTATTATTTCGTTTCTATCGAACTATTTTGTCTACAAATACAATTTTGTAACTAATTCACATGCAGCAGTTTTTACAGCATATCAACTCCTACTGCGGAAAAGCTAGTTTAACAAAAATGAGATGGGTTCAATTGAAAAGTTTCTTTCTACATTTCGATGTTGGAATATTAGATTTTCTAAAACAAAGTACATATTAAGTCTAAAACACTTGACAGATCTATCTATATAGAAGAAAATAATAGCAAAGCTATATGTTTATTGCATAATAGCCTGCATTTGCATTTAACTGAAACAATTTGATGAAGTTATTGTTTAAAGTTGTATACAGAATTTGTCTGGCTATTATATGAGGAGTTTAGAATTACTAAATGAACCCGAAGGGCTATTAAATAAACTTGTTCGTATGTCTACTGCAGTGTTTAGAGTTAATAAAACTCTAAGGCTTTTTTAACATAGCTTTGTTGGAGCAGCCTGATAGAAGTTATCCTATTATCTTTCATATGAAACACATATATTGGGTGATTGCTTCAATGGTTTCCCCAAAAGTAAATGTCCCTTTTTTTATTGGTAAGAAATATAAAAGGAAAAGTTTATAATTAAAAAATAAAGATTACTAATAAAATAATATTGATAGACATTATTATATTATATTTATTTAATTATCTAAACTGACATGTGTACACTAAGGATGTTGTAATAAAATGGAAACTAATATGATATTTTGAGACATTAATAGCTGGTAAAATTTTTGTAGGAAATGATCCTAGGGCTTCTATCGCTAGTTAAAAAATAAATTCTCTAATTTTTGAATTTTAGTGATTTTCAATATTTTTTGTTTATTTTTATTCTTTAAAATTTCCCCAAAATGTTATAATGTGTATGAATCATGAATCCAAAAAAAAAATTACTAATTACGTATTTTTGTTCATTAACAATTTTTATGAAAATTACTTTAAAAGAAAATGTTCAGTTATTTATAACAAAATTTTAAATTCACAATTTAACTGGTAAAGCAAAAATTAATGAAATAAAATATTCAACTACTGAAATGATGGATGGATCTTAATAAAACTTCTACGAATTCACCTTTACATATTTGGCTTCATATATTCAACACTGTATTCAAATTCATGATTCATTTTTATCCTCCATTTTCATTTTATTTGTCCGTCATCTGCAAATCTTCAAATTCCATCCCAACAGAGCACATAATACAATGCAAGAGAAACCCCGACCGGCATCATATTTCACGGTCGAGAGAGAGATATATATACAAAATATTCAAGAATATAAGCAACTTCATGAGAGGACAGCGATAAATAATAACCTGCCACATCTGATTATCCACGCGTCGGAAAGCGGGCAAAAAATTATAAAGCCTCTCCCGTTGACAGCTTATTTCTCTTAATGCATAAAATATCGGAAACCTGCACCAGATAAGCAAAGAAAGAGTGGGGCAAATGCCCCGGTGTGGACATATTGCGCAAGCCCCACACGTCAGGCGGTGCCCCCTTACCACAAGGGGCGGGCTGGCGGAAGATCGGATCACAAAAATCTCCCCCCGCCAGCTATTTATTGAAAGCGACATGTGAAAGTGATCTGCGTGCGCTTGCAGCGCAGTATTTTTTGACGCTTTCATGAGATTCGAGATGGACAACACGTGTGAGAATGTGAATTGATTTACATACTTTTTATTAATCAAGTTGTGGGAGGTTTGATTTAAGCAGATTAACTTTTGACAGTATATTTTGCATACATTTAGCGTCGTAGCTGTAACGTTTCCGTTTTTGTAAATAGTATCAAGTTTAATACAGTTAATATAAAACAGTAGTATTAATCGCAAGCTGTAATATTAATAAAGATAAAAGAATGGTTTTTATTTTTAAAATTAAATTTATTTTAAATATTTTTGTGTAAAAATAATATTTTGTATTACTGATGAGATATTTTATTTTGTTTTTGAAAGTTAAATTAATATTGTACAACATTTTTTAAAAATTATTTATAAAAAATTGTAAACATTAGATTCGTTTTTGTATTTTAATTTTTATGGTTTCGATTTAGCCAAAAAACTATTTATTAATCATATTTTTATATATTCAATAATTAAGATTTTAAAATTATTTAATAATTTATGAAATATACGTTAGGTTTCCTGCGTTTGAAAAGATTTTTTTTTTATTTAAATAAATATTTTAATCATAAAAGTTGATATTAAAAAGATATAAGAATGATAACAAAAAAAATCGTTTTTCATTATCTAAAATTTTAATTTGCATTATTTTAAAAGAGTTTATAATTGGAAATTTTATTAAATTTTTGTATTGTTTACAAAAAAAGAATTTAATTTTTCATTATCTAAAATAGCAGTTTGCATTATTTTTAAAGAGTTCTATATATATATATTTATATATCCAATAATTAATATTTTTGTATAATTTAATAATATAATTTAATAATTTATGAAACAAACGTTTTGGTTTCTGCGTTTAAAAAGATTTTTTGAATTTAAATATTTTAATCACAAATGTTGATATTAAAAAAATATAAGAATGATAACAAAAAAAAATTTCGTTTTTCGTTTCCTAAAATAACAATTACTATTATTGTCAGAGATTCTATTATTAACTCTTTAATTTCAGATTATTAAAGGGTTAATAATCTGAAGTAAAAGTTGGTACATCGTTTCATGCTTTTAAAATTAATCATTTTTAAACTATTTTATTTAATTTTTCACTATTCAAATTTAGTCATGGTTATTTTTTCTATCTTTGCATTTAAATGATGAAAATAGATGTAGTATTTGTCACAATTATACTTTGGAGCATTAAATTTAAAGTATATTTAATCTCACAAAGTATTTATATAGTTAGTGATGAAAAGACAAAGCTATTAAATAAAACCTTTTTATTAAATTTTTATTTAAGAAAAGTTATTAATTAATTTATTAGTCACTACTATAAATTTAATGTTATCATTATGCAACTGCTTTATCTAAAATTGAACAAAACAAAAAAAAAATAGCAATAAATTCTAAACAAAAGTATTTTGTTAAAAATATGAGATTAAAATATGACATTAAATTAAAAATTTACGCCCAATAAAATATATTTTTTCTCATGTCTTTTAAATTGGAAAGCACTTAAAGCAAGAAAAATTGGAAATATTAAGAAAGCAGTTAATGGAATCACTATGTTCTTATAAAAACATATGCATACTTACTTAGCATATGTATTCTTATAAAAATATGTAGTTAACAGTTTTTCATAATTTCTATCTTTTCTCCGTAATTATCTCATAATTTTGATTAAATATTTTTTGGTAAATTGAAATAAAAAGATAGCAATAAAATCTAAACAAAAGCATTTTGTTAAAAGTAGAAGATTAAATTATGATATTAAATTAATGCTCAATAAAATATATATTTTCTCACGTCTTTTAAACTGGAAAGCAGTTAAAGCAGGAAAAATTGGAAATATTAGGAAAGCAGTTAAATTGGTAAGCAGTTAATGGAATCACAATGTTCCAGCACGGTTTATCACCTCTAGGAGGAGACGCAATTATCTCATAATTTCTGAAAAAGCGGAGATAAATTTCCGCAAAGCGACAATATTCCCCCTCACCGAAAAGCTCCAACTTAAGCTGAGCCAAAAAAGACGAATTTTTCCTACGCTGCACCATCTTCCATTGTAGAAGAGCGACGCTGGCATTTTGTAAACGGGCCTTAAAGCTTTATGGCTGTTATAGAAAAGCCCGAAATATGCCCCAAATATGCCGTACGTAGTACAGGGTCAGGAGGAATGACAAGAGAAATCAGCTCTATAAAAGAAATAAAAGTTTTCAATTGAAGAGACCACGCTAAATGTTTAATAACGCCGGAAGAGTTTTATGGACCAAGATAACGGTTGGAAAGAGAGAGGATGGTGAAGAGAGAGCTGTGTGATTAAGGGTGCTAATGACTACTGCAATAAACCGGGATCTTCTTGAAGGAGGTTAATTGAATTTGAACGCCGGCACAAATTTCGTTCTTTTTGAACTTAAATGGCTTACCGTTTGATCCTTTTAAATACTTGGCTAAATGAGTTATTTACTAGTCATTTGTGTTCAATTATTTTATTAAGATAATAAGAGTTCCATTTACTCCCGTTACGTCCACTGAAGAAGCACATTGCTTTAATTAAATTCGAGACACTGTATTGATTTAAGAAAGTAAAATCGAAGAACTCATCTGTTGCGACAAAAGTTGGTAAGATCTTAACCAATTTTAATTCTTATAAATCCTAAAAAATTATCTACTTATTCATATAAGTAGATAATTTTTATACTACATATTTTAAGACATAACAATAACAATATGAATATGATTATCAACAATGTAAACATACCACAATAGCTTTTTGAATTTAATTGATTTTCTATGTTCCTTTTAAATACTTCGCTAAATGAGTTATTTACTAGTCATTTAAGTTCATTTATTCTATGAAGATAATAAATGACTCATTTAGCCCGTTATGCTTATTTAAGTAGCACATCACTTTAATTAAATTCAGGGCACTGTATCGATTTGAAAAAGTAAAATCGAAGAACTCATCTATTGCGACAGAAATTGAAAATATCTTAACAAAATTCAAAATATCAAAAAAAATTTCTTATAAATTCTTTTATGCGAATAAGTAGATAATTTTTATTCTTTTTATTTTAAAACTTAATAGTAACAATATGAGTACGATTATGTGCTATATAAAAAAGTACTACAATAACCTTTTGAACTGAAATGATTCACTGACTGATCCTTTGAAATACATAATAAAATAAATTATTTACTAGTCTTTTAAGTTCATTTATTTTATGATGATAATAAATGACCCATTTAGCCCTTTATATTCATTGAAGAAGCACACCAGTTTAATTAAATTCGAAACACTGTATCGATCTGAAAAAGTAAAATTGAAGAACTCATCTGTTGCGACAAAAGTAGGAAATATCTTAACCAAACTAAGTTCTTATAAATCCTGTTATATGACTAAACAAATAAATTTTATAATCTTTACTTTAAAGTATAACAATAACAATATGAGTACAATGAAGTAGTATACAAAAAATACTACAATGGTTTTTTGAACTGATATGATTTTACATTGAATCCTTTTAAATACTTGATAAAATCAATTATTTACTAGTATTTTAAGTTCATTTAGTTTATGAAGATAATAAATGACCCATTAACCCATTATGTTCATTTAAGTAGTACATCACTTTAATTAAAATCAGGGCACTGTATCGATTTGAAAAAGTAAAATCGAAGAACTCATCTATTGCAACAAAAGTTAAAAAGATCTTAACCAAATTAAATCCTGTTATATGAATAAGTAGATACATTTTATAGTCTTTATTTTGAAACTTAACAATTACAATATGAATATGATTATGCACTATATAAAAATACCACACTAGCTTTTTGAACTGGAATGATTTGACTGATCATTTTAAATGATTTATAAAATAGCCTTTATTAGCCTTTTAAGTTCATTTATTTTATGAAGATAATTAATGGTCCATTTAGCACGTTATGTTCATTTAAGTAGCAAAACATCATAATTAAATTGAGTATCTTCATCCTGATTTATTTTCATTCATCTGTTGTAATGAGTTATCTATCTAATAGTATCTTTCGTGATTTTCTCTACAGATGTATATCGCTAAGTTATTTACAATGATAAGTAGGACTTTAATTATATCATCATGTTGTTGTCTAGATAACTTGCTATTATCAGTTTTCCAGCAAGTTGTGAAATCTTCAGGAATTGCACAGATTCAAAGTAGATTCATTGTATTGTTTTCAGAAAATTTATTATTTAAATATTGGGTCTCTTTCTTATTGCTTGCATAGAAAACTTCAGAGTCACTATAAATAATGAACCTGCAACCACAATGATAATTTCTTAATTAGATTCTATTTAAATAATAGCACTTCTTTTGTTTAAAAAATATAATTTAAGTAAAATATTGAATATCCATATGATAAATAATATATATATAATCAAGTACACTAGATTGTATTCATTTTTAATAGAAATTATACTGTATCAAAAATTTGCTGAAAATGCATAATGCAAGCTTCAAGCTTGATGCTGAAAAAATATTTTCAAAAACTGATATTACTTACTTACTTTGAACTTACTATTTTTATATCACTTTAGTTTTTTAAAAAATATTTAATCAATGACCCCATATTCCTCTTATACAATGACAATAATAACAGAATTGTGAAGAACTTCAGGCTTAATTGTGTTGTTGTTTCTTATTCCATTTGGTCGACAGCAGTATCTAGGCCAAATCCATGAACACGAGTAGGATTAATTGAGGCAACTTGTATGGGATAAAAATCCGAGAAACTCTTATCAGACAATCTGAATCAAAGCTAAATTATCTGTCACAATGTATAACATGCCTATTAAGGCTTCACAGGACTAAAGGACAGCTTCACCCACCTTGTAGTTTTCGAATCATATGTTTACAGAATCAACAATCCAACATTGATTCTCAATTTAACTTAAATTTTACTTTAGAATCAGTAAATTGAAAGTTCTAAAGCAGAAATAAATATCACATGTAAAAGAGAAGAATTTATTTTCCAAATACACTTCAGCAACTTATGTTGAATCAGTACTGACTAAGCTTGTCAAAATATTTATATTATATAACTTTTTAGTTTATAACATTGATTATTTTGCATTTCATCTAGGAACCAATACTATCAGGGGCAGCCTCTGAACAATTAAATTTTCGTACACATATAGACCTATATAGTAGCATTCTGGCAGATTATTGTTCTCGAACTCAACTTGGAGACAAGATCTGAGATTTAAAAGAAATAAAATGCAAAATGTCGAAGTTCATGCATAAAGCATATTAGTCCCAACCAATTTTTCCATGAAGCATAATGCTGAGAAACATCATACAAAATGCACATATTCCGAGCATTTATTGGCAAACTACTTTTCATCACCTCACCCTCTTGTACTATACAAACTGAAAATCAGAGACAAAAGAAAAGGGAAAACTACTTTTACATTATATCATTAAAATCGGATTAATTCCGCAAAGTGCTTTTCTACCCCACTACCGATCGCGGAAGAGGAGAGAGAATAGTCAAAACACTCCAGCACAATGGAAAGTCATCCCGGCCTAATCCGCCCATCTCGCAGAGAGGGGGGAGGGATTGAATTTGATAGGGATTGCGTATCTCAGGGTGGCACACTCTGTGACACCTTTTGTGCGGTTGTCCACACTCGGGAGGGGGTTGCTCCAGGCTGGTAATAAGCCTTTTCCTCGTCCAATTGAGCCCGCCTACTCTGAAGGTTATTTCGATACCGTGTTTGTTCTAAGGCGACTGTTATCCGAATGATGAGAGGGACCCTCTCATGATGAAAAATGAGAGTTGGTTTTGCGAAAAGCTTGTTAGTTTTGACACATTTTCTTCTACGATTTCGAATTGGAATCAGTAAATCAATTCGTTGAAATTATAAATAATTGATTATAATTAAAATATGGTGGATTGCAAGATTATATGAGGATTGACAACACTCGAAGAGCATAACTCAATGCAGATAATATGCTTTGGTGTTTTGCTCCTAAATTTCCCAACTAAATGCACCAGATGAATCATCTTTATAATATGATCATACCCACAATACAATTAATGAGAGGATCGTGCAAAATTAAAATTTAGATAATATTTCTGCAAATGTGTTAAGCTTAGTACTTTTTATAATATGATTTTGATTTGAAAAAATTTATAAATTTAATGTGGATTTAATATTTTAATTTGACATATTTAGTAATATCTTTCGGTTGTCCACCAGAAGTTGCAATTCTTCTTATCACTGTACTATCCATTAGAGTTCTCCTTATCAGAAGAACTGTTTTCAAGAAAAATTTGTTTTAATATAACTCATGGCTGAATAAAGACAAGGACAATATTACACTGAAAAATGTGGATAGACTTTAAGAAAATTTGTTGAACTTTTATATTAGCTCTCAGTATTAGCTTATAGTAACAGTCATAAAACGGTTTAAAAATTTTCTAAATCTCAATATTGCAGTATTTCTGCACTCTGCAATATTTTTAGGCTGTAATTTACATTCGAAATGGGGTGCTCAAAACCAGTATAAGGTCTCTTTCTTTTTCCAGTTGTGCTCCCACCCTCAGATATCAGATATTTTACTTTACTTTATAGTGTAAAACGTAACATTAAATGGGGAAACATTACTTTTAGTATGATTTCGAAATAGAAAACTAATTTAATCAAATTAAAAATCAATTTAATCAGGAGTTTGTATTCCACGAAACAGATAATGAAAATTTTTAACACGTTTCTGAACAGTTGAACTTACTCAAAGAAGATAATTTTTCTACACTATATTTGTTCTGATGACAAGGATTGTATTCTATAGTGAGAAAAGGGAGATGTTTCATGAAAATACTGCAGAATAATTTCGAGTTGGAAAAAATAAATAAACTTAAAAGGCCTGCAGAAGAACAAATTTAATAAATTTAAAATTTAAATTTATTGTTTTAAACAATTCATTAATAACATTATTTTTAAATATGTATAAATAAACAATATTCTGGATGTTTTGTCAGTAAAAGCATACTTTTTAATTATATAGACATTTTCATTACTTAGTCATCAAATACAGCTTTTAAAATTCAATATTGTCAGTAACTCAGAGAGAAAATAATAGTTTGGAACTTATTACAGATTCATTGGTCATTCATTGCACAGATTCATTTAGAAAATAAATTTGTCAGAAACAATGCAGTTTTAGAGAAAGTTTAAAGTCTGTAGATCTACATCCACATCTAACTTTGTATGCATGCAATTATTTTTTTTTTTGTACAACATAAATATGAACTAGTTTTAAAAACCTTCTAAGACTAGAAGTTTTTAATATTAGAGTAACAAAAATAATTATGAAATTTTCATATTAAATTAGCATTGCTTCTTATTATATTTCTGCCATAATTTCATTGTAGAATAACAAATTCATAACAAATTCGTTAGCATTTTTGTTAGTTCCTTTATAGTCCCTTAATAAACCAAAGCTCTAAATAAAATTTTCTAATTAATTTTCTCTCAAAGTTCTATGAAAAATTTAATATAATGAATACATGGTTTGATTTAAAGGTTTAATAACAAAGACTAAACTTTACATTTAAATTGTTTGGTTAGTGTAGCTTACAAAACAACTAAAGTAATTCGTTCATTAAATTAAGGAAATTAAAATTATGTTGCAATAAAAAATATAGAAACATACCTAATTTCATAAAATATAATTTATTTTATATAATATTAAAAATTTAAAGCTAAAATTTAAAAAAAATGAAATAAAATAATTCTGATTTGTATAAAACATTCCCATATAATTATATTAAATATAAATTAAAAAGTCAATATATTAATACATAACAACAATCTGTAACCTGATTTCACAATTATTTTTCAAAACATTTTACAAATAATATTTATTGATATTTCAGTATAATTTTGGCGAATATATTTGTTAATATTTAATTAGTTGTTAAATTTATTTAAGTTTCATTCTTTAAAAATAAATCTAGAAGGAAAATTGCCAAAACTCAGAAAACATTTTTACAAAATAATTTAAAAAAATTTATTTTAAGAATACATTAATTTTATTATCAATAGACATACACGATTTTCTCTAAGAAAAATAAAAATTTATTACTTAAAATTATAAATTCAAAATTTATTTCCTTTTACGTCAAATTATGTTTCATTTGGGGCAATTAATAAATGTAATACAAACTTCTTGTTTCATTAGTAAATTGCCACTTTTTCACATTTATATGCTAACTTTCATTGCATAACAGAAAATATAACTGTAATAACAACGATCCAAGTAATCCTATCACGCTATTTCCAGATAGTATCGTGTATCACAATTGCCGAAATCAATAAGCTTCCATAGCGCAGCCAATTAGTGCACAGGAAGATCCGCACCCCTCTCACAGGAAAAGAAGAAAGTGGACAAAATATCTCCCTTAAAGGGTTCCAGGGGAGGGGTTGATGTGACAAGGGATGACCACGTTACGTCAGCATCTTTTCCACCAAGCGTCATTCTCTCTTTTCGAAGTCGAGCAGCTGGCGTGTGGTCTGGTGACCGACAGATGGACCCATATGAGAAATTTCCCGCTTCAAAGAACCCTTCCAACCCCTGCCATGAAAGGAATTTCACCTTTTCAATATGGGGGAGGGATGGGCGATGCGAGGGACATGGTATGAGAGGATTGTCATATCTTGCAGGAGAGATCAGACAGAAAAAACAACAATAATGTAATCATTTGTTCAAATGTGACACATATGTACAAGATTGACACAAAAATATTTTTACAACTGTAATTATTTCAATTACATTAAAATTATGTTTAATGTTGAAAAAGGTTAAATGAGAGTGTTTGAAAAGATTAAAAGCTTGAAGGTCACACAAATATATTTTCGAAGATATCACACAAATATATTTTCGAAGTTGTAATTATTTCAATTATATTAAAATTATATTTAATGTTGTAAAATATTACATAAACATGTTTGCTGTATTTGAAGAAAAGGAATATTTATGTTCTTTTAAAACATGTTGTTATTTTTAATACTTTTGATTTAATTAGATCAGTCTGAAAAACAACAATAATATAATCATTTATTCGAAAGTAACACATATATACAACAAGTTTCACATAAAAATATTTTCGAAAGTTGCAATTATTCAATGATATTAAAAATATATTTATTGTTGAAAACGGTTAAATGAAATTGTTGGCTATATTTAAAAAAAAGGAATATTTATGGTGTAATAAAAAATAAATGTTGATATTTTAATAATTTTGATTTAATAAAATCAATCAGAAAAACAACACTACTATAATCATTTGTTCGAAGGTAACACATATATGCAACAAGATTCACACAAATATATTTTTGAAGTTGTAATTATTCAATGATATTAATGTTATATTTAATGTTGAAAAAGATTAAATGAACTTGTTTGCTATATTAAAAAAAAAGGAATATTTATGTTGTTATTTTTAATAATTTTGATTCACTAATATATAAAATTTTCATAAATAATTTGACTTCAGAATATATATTAATAATATAAATTTTGAATTTAGCTTTAATATATTCTTATAGTATAATACTATATAACATATAATATACTATATAATATATATATAGTATATTAAATATATTCGTTATATTTAATATATTAAACTATTCGAATAGTTTTAAATTATTCGTTTAGCTCAAGACAGGGTTAGTTTTGTAAGCATTTGGACAAAATTTAATAAAATATTTACATAAATTTTTCGATTTATAGAATATTATTTATTTATAAAAATAATTTGCCTATCCTACTTTAATTTATTTAAATCGTCTAATAAATATTTTATTAAACAATAGGCAGCACTAATGCTAAGTAAAGTTTCTGCTTTGAATTGCTTCAAATGATCGTAAATAAAAGCAGCATCTTCTGAAAACGAAATTTATTTCCATATTTTCATGAAAACACGCCGAACACGTTATATGCGCAAAGAAAAGACATAAAATCTAATATAGTTACTTTACATATTTCACTGGCTTCAGCTGCCGCAAATGCCAAAGAGCTTACCCGTGTATAACCGGAACTTTGATTTAGAGTAACTTCTAAGAAAATCCTGTTTGGCACCTTTTTTCATGTAAAAATTCCCCGTAAACATCTCAAATTCCATTTCGGCACTAAAGTCGGCGTTTTGTATACGACTTAAAAGCACCTCCCATAAGTATAAACAACCTCCGAACACGGCAAGACTGTTATTGGATATATATATAACGGGCAGTAGTGAACACGCTGGAAAATTTCACCCTCCCCCTGGAAAATGGCTTCCCTGCGCACCGAGTTGCTATCGGCATTATTTCCCATTAACTTAAAGAGAGGCCAAATAAAAGAAATTTTCAATCTCTGGCTAAAAACGATAGCTTTTACACTTTATCTCGTGTTCATGAGTGTTCTGGCATTAAGATTGTGGAGGGAGCGTTGCTTGCCAAAGTGGTGTATGTTGTCCCATACATGTGGCACTGGACTAGAAGTCTATGATGCATTTCAAATATTAATATCAATTTAAATAGTTGACTTCAAAAACATGATGTGCCCTTAAAGGGTTGTCATGGTCATGAATTTTATTTTTAACATGCTAGACTTAGACAAAAATGCCGAAGAATACTGGAATTATTTGCATCCGAGGTTTACTATTGTTTATGTTTATGTTTACGTTTATGTTTGAGTTATTAATGTTTTGCATCTGAGGTTTGCTTTTGTTAATGTATCTGTTTATGTTATTATTGCTTTGTATCTGATGTATACTATTGTTTATTTATCCGTTTATGTTATTATTGTTTTATATCTGATGGCTACTATTGTTTATGTATCTGTTTATGTTATTATTGTTTTGTATCTGATGTTTACTAATGATGCTAATTTGTTGTGAAATGCTTGAATTAAGAATTTATGTATATAATTCGTTATCATGGCAAGCATTTCAATGTAAAAGCAAATTCCTACATGTCAATGACAATATGAGTTAACAATATAATTATATTTTAAATATTTTGTCAATTTACTGGTAATAACGTATTCATGTTAAAATTAAATGTTTGTCATGGTAGTAAATTTTGCTTTTGGCATTCAAAACTTAAATATTTCACACTTATGCTGGTATTATGTTCTAAAACAATATAGGCAACAGTTGAAAAATTTATACATTAATAGTAACGTACTTTTTAATGTTGGTTAGAAATTTTAAACAAATTTTTGTAAGTCAAAAATAATTTCGTCGCCTTGACAATTATTTTTAATTAACACTGCAATATCAATACAATTAATTTTATAATAATACTTAAAATACGTCATAGATTTTTGGTCCACATTTATTTTATATCAGGATACGTAATGTTAGAAGTTATTAAAATTATCTTAAAAAATATTTCCAATTACGTCAAATTCAAAACTTATATTAAAACAAGATAACTATGAATATGATTAAATATATTTTAATGAAATATGTTAATCATAATTTTATAAATAATGCGAATGAATTCATAACTTTAATCATTTAGAAAAAAGATATTTCAATAATTAAAATTTTTATAAATTATTATACGAATAAGGATCTTCTCATGTATATAAAGCTGAGTTTTAAGTAATAAATTTAAAAGAAATTGTTTTCTTTTAAAATTGTAGTATGCTGAGACATAATTATGGTGTTAAAAATATCAATTATATAGAAATAAAAAATATATAAAATAAATAATTTAGTAGATATTCAATTAATAAGTAAATAAATATCATAAATAGAAATGCTTGCTTTATTTAAAATCAAAAATTAATTGAAGGTTATTCATATAATTATTAATTTTGAAAGTCTCAAATAGAAATAGAAATAATTTATCCTGCTAAACCAATTAAGAAAATATTGGGTAAAATATTAGTTAGAAAAAATTCATTTAGCAATATTGCAAATAAAAATTTCATGGAGTATAATTTTCTGAAGTGTGTAATTAGTTTTTAGCGTATTTCTTAAATTTAATTATATATTAACATAATTATTGAGTTTGTCTTTATTATTTAAAGAAAATTACTTCTTATTTCAAGTCGACAGCTTATATTATTTCAATCAGTGTAATAAAAATTTAACATTCAAAATAATCAGGCGTGCACTAAAAACTCCTGATGAGTAGATACGTTCTTAATTGCTATGAACCAAAAATATTTTAATAAGTGTATATATTATATGTGTATTATATATTTTTGTCAATCTTAAAAAAAAAATTTTAATTTTTATGATTACGTGTAACTTATATACTACACAACAATTTGTACTCGCATGTAACTTTTATACTCTTTTTTACATTACATATGTTCAGAAACGAACTATTAGAAATATTAAGTAATATTTTATATCTGACACTCCTAACTGTATTAAGGTGTCCTGATGGCAAATTGGTTAGCACTCTGGCATTTGGTGCCACAGATTCAGGTTCATATCCTAGCTGTTGCATGGATGTTTATTAGTAATTCGAAATTCACGTAAAACTTCAGGTCCCTGTCTAATTAGCTCAGACTGTGCAAAAAATGACGGTAGAGGGACAAACTAAATTAAACCTAAATATATTAAAGATTTCTTATGTATGATACTGGTACATAGTGAAGTAAGCTTTTAAATCAACATTGAAAGATCAATCAACCACATGATCTTTCCAACATCAATCATCAACATAAAAGACAATATTAACAGAAAGCATACTACAAAGAATATAACAACTGTCCTTAATCCAAGAAATTTATTTAAACTTAATAAATAGGAATTTTGCTAAACTCATGCAAGCTGTTTGTAAATTAGTTAGCAGATGATTGCGAAATGTCTTCCTTAATTCTACTTAACTCATTATCAACAAAATTTGACAACAAATCCAAAGTACTTGCCCAACTTAATTCAAATACTGGATTTGCACAGGAAATCCAAAAAGTATACCACTGTTCTTTATGCAATTGTAAATTTGTTGGCACACGATTGAGAAATTCCTACCATAATTTAACTCAACTCATCATCAATGAAATTTCACAATAAATCCAAAGTTCTTGCACAACTTAATTCAAATACTGGATTTGCACAGGAAATTCAAAAAGTACACCACTGTTCTTTATGCAATTGTAAATTTGTTGACACACGATTGCGGAATTCCTTCCATAATTTAACTCAACTCATCATCAATGAAATTTCACAACAAATCCAAAGTTCTACCAAATCCAAATAAAAATACTGGATTTGCACAGGAAATCCAAAAAGTATACCACTGTTCTTTTGAGGGTGAGGAAGAGGCGACAATTTGAAGGTGTGCGGAGGGGGCGTTTCGGAACATGGTGAGACGTCAGAATGGCCATTGCGGCTAATGGCGTCGGCAAGCCCAGATCTAATATCGCTTTGATTTAAGGAGCAGGAGAGGCCATAAAAAGTAACGGGGCCTCGTCCGAGTATACATCGGGACGCTGTGTCCCATTCTGTGTCGGACAAGGGGCAAAGCGGTGTTACCACAGCGCATTTTTGCAGGGGGACCGAACATCCAGAGAAAAGTACTCAGATGGAGGTTGCCTCGCTCTTGAGCACAAAATGGCAGATTTAGAACAGTGAAAACAACTGGGTAATAAAAAAAAATTATAATGGATTATCGAAATTGACTGCTTCGGTGTGTTTCCAAGTAAACAGTCTGATTTTGTTAATCAATTTACAACTTTTTTGTCATTTGAAACATGTTTAGGCGACTTCAGTTGGTGTTAAAGGATTGATTAGCATGTTTCTGTTACAATGAAACAGATTTAAGGATGACGAGGAAAAAGTATCATTGATAAAATACATCTTGTCGTGTACAAGGCTGAATTTAGACCGACGAAGTTAAAAATAAATAAAGTGCATTGAATTAATTAATTATTTTTGTTTTACAATACACTGATTTTATAAATAGGTTTAATTCACTAAACTATTTCTGAACTACTGATGATTTGAGTAAACAGAAAATAATTTTACAAAATTAGAATTTTTATTTTTCAAAATTCATGATCATTCCAACATCTGTATTTTCAGAATTAAATTGTTGATATTACAAAAGAAGGCGATAAATTTGAATCGTTTATTCATATAACTGGAAATATTTTATATTGTAGATAAAAAACTTCTTCAACATTGGAATATACATATATGTATATATGTTATAACATGTATGTATATACACACACACACACACACACACACACACACATATATATATATATATATATATTATTTTTCTTCTTCAATGGCACAATAACCCCATGGTGGGGCTAAGCCATCTGTATACAGAAAAAATATTTTTCTTTTTACGCGGTAGAATTGTCACTACGCTCAAAAGTAATATTAGACCGACACCTACAGTTTAAAGTGGATTCCGACACTACAAACATCCCTGGCAGAGCCGGGTCTAGAACCATAAAACTTGTGACATCGAATTCTAGTCACTCGGTCATTAGGCCCGTATATATATATATATATATATATATATATATATATATATACAGCCTAATGATATATATATATATGTGCGTGATGTGTGTGTATGTGTATAGTTTTAAAAATTTAAATAATTAATAATGTAATAATTAACTGTTATAAAATGCATTAAACATAATTGTGCTAGTCGTGGCACACTGCTAGCGTGTACGTAAAGGAGAATTTATTTCGCACAAGTAGCATCTTCGTAAAACTAGCAGACACGTTTTATAACAGAAATTCTCTGTGTGGAAACAATAACAGAATATTTCCCGACAATGGTTGGACTATATATAATATTTATTCAGTCAAATAAATGCAATTAAACGTACATTTAACTCATGCAAGTTAAGGATATTAAAAAATTGCATAAAAATGTTATAAATTCTTAATATTAACAGGTTAATCATTAAAGATAACAAAATGATTTGCTTTCGTTTTAATATCGAATGGATGACATAAAAATAAACATATTATATTATATTGGGTTAATTTATTAAAGATATCTGTAAAAAATACACAAGAGGATAAATAATTTAAATTATAGATTATGTTTATTAATTAAAAGAGCATTATGTAGCAGATTTTGAAAAAAAAGTCATCTATAAAAAAAAAAAAAAAATCTTTAGTTTAACTAACAGTTTTGAAAATTTCCGAACTAATTTTTTTTCCCTTCAAATGCTTGTGTTTCCTAAATAATTGTAATTGAATGTTATGGTTTTATCTTTATTTTTTATTACAATCAGTCAATGCTGGAAAACTTTGATTCCTAATTTTTATTTATTTTTTTTTTTAATTCTTCAATCTTTTGATATTTTCCTATGTTATGTAGCTATTGGTTTGATTTTTCACTATAATTAAATTGCTTGTTGTATTTTAAGTAATATATTAAAATTGGTGCTATCCTAATTGGATACATTCACTAGAGTGTCCTTCTCATTTTTTAAGATTAGAAAAGATCAATTTTTATGTACATGAATCACTGTAATAATGTCAGTGTCAAATTAAAGAATCACTGTAAATATATGATATCAACCTTTTTTTGCATTTAGAAACTGTGGAAACGTTCGTTTTCTTATTTTTTAAATTCTTTTCATAATATAATATAATTTTTCTAAAGTTCTTTGCACATTTAAATTCATGTCTTTTATTCCTTAAGAAAATAACATGATTTCTCTTTTATTGTAGGTCTTTCCTGTTGCCTTTTTTTTTTGTTTTGTTTTGTTTTGTTTATGTGAATTATTGTCATATTGTCAACACTTGGATGTAAAATTCATCCAGTGATCCTGTCCTTTTAAAGACATTTAAAATAGATTTTATATTGATATGAGGTTTCTAAATTTAATGTATATTTATATGGAATAAAAATTTCCGTGATCGTATTGCCCGTTTAATCAAATAGTTAATTTAAAACTCTACAAGAATACCATCCTACAAAAATATCCCTCAATTTATTATTAAGACAGCCATGAATAAAAAATCTAAATAGCAATAAAGCTGCAATAGTGATTTTAATGGCACAAAGTCTTTAAAAAGGCTTATAAAATAAATACAATGAATTAAATTAAGTATTACGAATAAAAAAAATAGGCATAGACATGAATGCCAATGCATAGAAAACGACAGGTTTTTTTGCATTGTTGCATTAAAAATATTTGCAGGACAATGCAAGACTTTTTTTATATATATCAACAAAAGCATATAAAAAAAATAATTGCATATGTAATACAGTGATGTCTAAAAATTGTTTTCATTATAATGACGTATATTAGACATGTAAATAAGCATTTACTATAAACTTTAGATTAGCCCTTCGCATGTCATTGTCAAATGCTCAAATGTGATATTAAAACAGTTTTGAATAAAACATTTCAGACGGATTCAATATTTCAGCATTGGACAACATTTCAGAAAAATAAATACAGTACAGTAAAGTTTTTCAAAGCTTTGCTTGCAATTGCTTTGATTGTGGTAATGCATGTTAGCTGTTTAAATTGATGATCAGTTAAAACTTAATCATATCTCCAATACATTGTTAAAGGTTAAGGGATGGGATCCAACATTTTGATAAGAAATATCATCCTAAGTAAAAAGTCATTAGGAACCACTGTAGTACATGCTAAGGCAATGTAGTGGTAAAACTTGATTACATTTAGACTTGATTCTATTTTGGTTCAAAAACTTTCTTAAAAAAAGGCCTCACGTACTATTTATTCTTTTATCAAAACATACTCCACCTCGGGGTGTATCTCAATTTCATTTTGTGCTCCATCCCCCACCCCCATCGGACCCTGATGAGAAGTTAGAGAGTCCTTCCATATTTAGGATTTATACCCTCCACTGCGGTGGCGACTAAAAAGGAGAAAATTGCACTGGGGGACAGAGTAATCAGAATGGATTGTCCATTCTGAACGTCTTTTTATCGCTCTATCTCTGGGAGTAGGAGGGGGGAGTCAATTTTACAAGAGACGAACTGCCGGGGTTTATGTAAGTGGGACATAACAGTGTATTTTATCCTTTATTACTTATGCTACCGCGGATAAACAATTTCTTACGTGATCTATATACGTGGAGCAGATTTTTCTTTCTCTTTGGACCCTCTCTCTCCTTCTGCTGAGACCGGTTTAATCCGGATTTTATGGCATCGTAAAAGATTTCACCGGACGATAGTTTGTGTCTTGCTGCTGGAGTAGAGAGAATAGGTTTTTTTCTTTTTTTTCTTTTAAGGATAAATATTAAGTGGAGGTTTATTTTGGTTTGTTGGTGATGAGGTAAAAAAGACTGTGACATGGATTGTCGTTTTTAGTGGTGTGTGTGGTGCTTCTATTAGGCGTAGCTGGTGATCGTGATGGGCTGTTTGTTGTCACTTAAGTGATTATATCAGGTTGTTTTATGTTTCCTGCTGTTTTGAGGTTCTTTTTTTTTTCAATTGAGTTTAAGCAATGCGAAAATCGAACATCTTGAATGCAAATGAAAAATTAATTGATTAAAAGGAAATGATAGCATCTGTTCTTATATCTTCATGTATAGCCGTAAACCTTTTACTTCGGTGCTAAAATTTTAAGTTGTAAAAAGTTGTAATTAATTTTGATAGCATGTCTTAAAGGTTCTTATTTACAAATAAAGTAATTCAATTTAATATAAATTTTATGGCATCCTAAAATACTCACTGAACGATTGTTTATATCTTGTTTAAGGATGGATATAAATTGGAGGTTTGTTTGGGATTTCTGGTGATGAGATAAAAAAAAATCGTTTTATATATTACTCAAAATTGTGTTGTTGTTTCTGTTTGGTGTAATTAAGTGATAGTATTTGCTAGTCTGTTGTTATTCAAATTAATTTTTAAGGCATATAAAAATATTTGTAGTAAGTTATTTTTAATTATTTTTTTCCTGAAAAATATTAATAATTAAAATTTCAATAAACTTAAAAAATATTAAATGAAAGAGAAATATTTTTTATATTGAATTTTTAATATTCATTTTTAATTCATCAAGTGAAAATGTAAGCATTAATGTAAGGAATAATTTTGTTTAAAAAATTGAATTACTTTATTAGGTTCTTTATATCCTGTAATTCATTTTTATAGAGTAACTAATTCTTCTCATTTGTAATTAAAAATGTAATAAAAATATGAAGATTTTATTACTCAGTTATAAAAAAATAATTATTTACAATGAATCAAAAATATTTTATACAATTTATTTTTCATAGTACACTGATAAAGAGTGGATTTTGGGATATTTAAGTAAGAAAATAATGTTATTTATTTAAATAATAAAGCTGACTGTACGTAATATATTTTGTTTTTATTTATTTCTTGTTAATCGCAGCAAACGAATCATCATTATTACAATCTTACCATTCCTAAAACTATTTTGGTAGTTTTAAAGGGTATCCAATTTATGTATCAGTTATTATCTTTATTGTTACATTACAGCAAATATGAATACAAAGATTGCAAGAAATCAACCGTATTTTTTTAGAATGCTGGACTTAAACAACTATCTTTATATTTACAGTTATGACATACTATTTCAAATATTCTTACTGAGTTACGTATAAGCTAAACTTTATTGTTTAAACCTAAAATATTTTGGCCAAATGCAGTTAAAGAACTCTTTGTTTAATTGAATACTTTTTTACGAGGGAGTTCTTTTGGTTACCCATTTTTTTTTTTTATTTATTTATTTATTTATTTTTTTATTTATTTTTTTTTTATTTATTTATTTATTTATTTTTTTTTTTTTTTTTTTTTTTTTTAGTATCAATTATCTGACTATCTTATCATTGACTTTTGATACAGCAGAACTGCAGTAAACTAGTTTTTACCCACGGGAAAATCATCCTGTCTTTACCTACATATATTAGAGTGAAAAGGGGAAAGAAAAGCCTATAGATAGGATTTTCAAAGGTAGTTGTCTCACATTCAGAAAAACATCAGACTGACTGTCGATACAAGAATAATTTTTAAAATATCATCTTTTTTTATGGAAGTAATTGCATCTCATATCAAAAACAGAAGCGAACCTTCAACCTCTTGCATTGAAACTAGATCAAAACGGTACTTTCGAACTAATAGTTGCTTTACTTCCATTCATCTTGTAAAGTCCATGAGTTAAAAAATGGGTCAAAATAAATTGATAATTATGTTTATTGTATTTCTCAGTTAGTAATAGTATGAGATAATTACCATTATAACTGAAGCCTATTCGATTTGCTCATATTCACCCCTACATAAGTTAAATCTCTGCTCCAAAGCCTCCAATCTTTCTCCCGAGCATTGTAAAAGAGTCACCAAAATTCAAATTCGAAAGAACTCGATATACCTTCCTTGTCTGCATATATATCATCCCACCCCAACTGACGTCATATTTCCTAGCCTATTCTCCCCGATTTATGTATGCACCACCTATGCGATCGAATCCAGTCGTAGGTGTCGAAAAGAAACTCCTCGTAAAATATTCCAACGCGAACGTATCAACGTCAGTGGCCTGCCCCATGTCCCATAATCGGTCCCTCTTTCACACGCACACACTATCTCTTCCTGGAGGTTCTATTTCATCGTGACAATGGCCCGGAATGGATGTGCCCTCTTGGCCCTTTCCCCTATCATCGCCCAATGACGCGATCCATTAAATACACTCCGGCCACTTTACCTCCCTCCTTTGTTGCCCCCCCCCCCGTCCCCTCAAAGCTCTCTCTCTCGGAAAATTGAATGCAAATCAGCAGAGGGGGAGATCGATTCAGCCGTCCATTATAACGCCGGATGATTGGGGATTCTATAACCCTCAAACTACTTCTCCTCCCGTGCTGGCTGCTCCAGAGACGATAGTGTGTCGCATATCTGCCCAGTTTTTCATATATATTTTTAAGGGAAGGCCTTATTTTGTTGGCACCAAGAAAAGATGGACCTTCCAAGAACTTACTCAGCTTTTCTTGTGCATTTTCTTGCGAAATGTTGGGTAAAAGTGTTGGTGCATGTGTCTTTCTCTTTGAAAAGTGGCTTGGCAACATAATTTTTTCTATAGTTAAATGCATGAAGCTTTCGAAATAAATTCAAGATGTGGGTGTAATAATGAGACCATAGAGTATGACATGCCTACCGATTTTTCGTACTTTTTTTTTTATGGAAGAAGGATTTTGTGGAAGAAGAACCATCAAAGAATTATTCAGCTTTTCTTGTAAAATGTGGTAATACATATGTTTGGTAAAAGTGGTAATGCATATGTTTGATAGAAGTGGTAATGCATATGTTTGATAGAAGTGGTAATGCATATGCTTTTCTCTTTGAGAAGTGACTTGGCAATAAAATTTTTCCATGTTTACATGTTTTTCCAAACTTTTTCTGTTTTTCCAACAAAGTTTTCGAAATAAATTTAAGGATTGTGTATATTACAAATCTGGGACAATGGGGCGTGGTACAGCTACCAATTATCGTACAATTTGTTAAGAAAGAGAGACATTATCTTGTTTTGGTGGCTCCAAAGAAAATGGAAATTTCAAAATCTACTTAGATTCAGCAACAAAATTTCCCAATAAAACTTCGGATTCATTAATTTTTAATAATTCTTTCATTTAATTTCAGAAAATTATGTCAAATGCGTAATTTTTTTTTTTTTTTGGAAGATTTTTTTTTTTTTTTTTTTTTTTTTTTTTTTTTTTTGTTATCATGCACATTGATAAAGATATATTTCTACACAAATATAAAAAAGAAAAGAAAATGGTCAATACTTTTATAGAAATGTGATTAATTTATTAACGATTTGCGACCTTTTCACTATCGCTAAATCTGAGTATATATAATAAATACATTTGAAGTTGTGTGTCAATTCATTTATTAAATTAATATGACATGAATTGAATTGTATTTTTCTGTTTCATTACTGTTTTATTTGTAATATTTCCTTTTTCTTTCTTCTTCAACTAGATAAATTATTTAGTTACACATGAGAATCCAATTTTGTAGTATTTCGTTCATGAACTTTTTGTATTCAATGTCTTGGGACAAAATGCTTTTTTTTAACTGCAGTCGAAATGTGAAAGAATCCAATTGTTACTTAAAACTGTGAAAATAACAGCGCTATTTAATGTATTTGGTTCAAACCACTTTCTAAACATTCCAAGTACTTAGAAGAGCAAACACTACAGTAGTATATGAGTCTATAGAGCACACATGTACGAACATTGTCTTTTATTTATAAACTTAAAATGGAAAGGGGGATTTCTCACATCATTACAGTGGTTTTAAGGATGTTATTTAAATCCTAAATTTCTATTACACATTAATCTTAACTTAACTAAGCATGCTTTGAGTTAGTATCCAATGTAACAGTAATTCAGAAAGTCCCTATAACCACCCTTTACATCTGTTAGTGTTATTATATTGTCAGAAATATTTATCTATATGTTATATTTGTAAAAAATAATTCTATAAAAAATGCAAAACTCGCATATCGTAATGAACTATTTTTTATAAAGTATAGTAATTATAGTTAATTTATTAGTTTGTTAACTTGTGTAATTCATTCGATTGACTACTACATTAAATACATAGCATTACACTGGTTTTAGAATGCATTTTTTCTAGAATATTTAGTAAATTATTTATTTTGTTCATTGGAAACTTCAATGACAAATTTTGAACTTTATTTAGTGTCATTACTGTATGAAATCTTGGTAAAATAAAAAACAAGTGCCCTGTTTTCGAAATAATTTCTACATTGTCCCATCATCCTGTCACAAATAGTGAACGTACTATATATCAAGGTTTATATGCTTAAGCATCATTGGGCGCGGTCAGTACTTGGGTGGATGACCACCTGGGAACATTGCGTGCCGTTGGCAAATTTGGGACCTGAATGGCCGAGTGTCTAGCGCTCTGGCGCTCGGTGCCACAGGTTTCGGGTTCGAATCCCGGCGGTGCCATGGATGTTTGTAGTGGTTCGGAATCCACTTTAAGCCGTAGGTCCCGGTCTTCTATGACTGTAAGAGCGCCACGGAGCAAAAGTCAGGCTTCTACCTACGGGTGCTCCATCACAACAGAAGCTGCTTCCTTCCCCTTCAATCATGAGTCCATATGGGCTCGTGGGCTTGGCCAGCCAAGTGGGATAAGAAACAACAACAACAGGTTTATATATATATAAATTCATCTAAATTATGAAATTTTCCTGTTTGATGACTTAGACAAAACAGGGAAATATCGCAATCGCACATATTTCATCAGCAAAAAGTCAAAAACCAACATTCCAGTCATGTGGTTTACCATTTCCCAAAACATTTTACAGTTTCCCAAAACATTACAGAGTTGTAAGTGACGATTCCCTCACAACGCAGCTGCTTCAGTCTTAAATCCTGATCTAAGCCCATCAACACATAAGCGATGACACGTCTGATTTATGTCGGCAGCCTCGTCCGCAAAAACTTGCCAGCAAAACCGAAAAAAACTGTAGAGAGGAGGAAGAATTTATTCTGTGTACCCAAGGAATAAGCGTCAAAAAACGGATGCCAAAGCAATGAGCTCGTCCCCGGCAGCGACTAAACCCCCCAACCCCCACCCCCCTGACAAACAAACCATCCCTCTTCTAAGGGGGGCTATTCTCCCTGGAAGCGTGCTAAAAGCTGAAAAAGAAGTACGGATTAGAACGTTGCTAACCAACCAGCCAACTGGGTGAATCTGCAGGAACATATTAACATTCTCTGGCTTCCCCCCTAGGGATATTATTTATCCCCCCCCTGAAAATTTCCCCTGCTATCAATAGTACAGAGCACGTTTTTCCAACCAATCGGGCCTCCCCGTTGCCTACCAATCCCGTGGACTGGCGTGTTTATACCCCCCTCTTGCTGTACATCTGTATGCGTGTTTTGCGAGGCACCTAAGCTACACTCCCAGCGGAATTATACATTGCTTCCTGCCCATACAAAATGTTGGGTGATGACGCTAGTGGTGAATAAGAGTTGGAGGGGGGATGCGGATGAAAAGCGTACGTTGCCTGAATTAACTTTCTTCCTCCAGATCCACCCTTCTCTCATTCTTTAATCTGGATGTCCCCCTTCTCTCATATGATTGCCCCCCCTACTTTTTTTTTTCAATCTCCCATCCCCGTAAGGGTTTTGATTGGTGTACGAGCAAATGTAAGGGTGCAATATCTGAAAAGGTGTGCGGATATAAACATAATGTTTAACTCGCCTCGATTTTGGAGAAAATTGATGTTTTCTTGTGTAGCTTTTAACGGGATGAAAAATTTATGACGTTAGAAAAGGGCGGAAATAAAAAGATCTTCATGAGGAAACGAACAGCAAATTAATTTTAACTTTTTTTGTTATAGATCTTAAACTACTACATCAAGAGGCTTAATATATATATATATATATATTAAGCCTCTTGATGATATATACATATATATATATATATATATATGTGTGTGTGTGTGTGGTGTGTGTGTATATATCTGTATATATGTATGCATGTATGTATGTATGTATGTATATATGCATGTATCTGTGTGTGCGTATGTATGTATGTGTGTATGCATGTATGTGTGTATGCATGTATGTGTGTATGCATGTATGTAAGCATGTATCTCTGTGTGTGTATTTATCTGATTTTTTTAAAAATTTTATCATTATGCAATATAAAATAGTAAAATATTATTTAGTGAAAACGATTAATTTTTGTATAACAATATTACAATTTAAACTTATAACCAAATTACATAAAAACTCATATATCAAATATAGCCTGCAATAACGCTGTTTATTTATACAACTATCACTCTTTAACATTACCAAAAAAGCATAATTACCAATTAAAAAATGATTAAACTAATTGGTTTCTCAATATCATTATCTTTTTTTTAAAAAATCAAATAGAGATTTGTACTAAAATGTTAATAAATACTAAAGCGTATATAAGCGTTGGTTTCTCAATAATTAATTTATTAAGAATTGTAATTGGGAATTAAAAATAAAGAATTAAGAACTGATAATTAGGGAATTGAGGATTAGTTTCTTTTAAAAATGAAATAGAGATTTGTACTGAAAAGTTAATAAATATTAAAAATATTTGTGTCAGTCCATACGATTGCCACATTCACATTTGAAATATCTTTCTCTATAATCAACAAGGAAAAAGATGGTATTTTTTTCCCACTACCCATAAAATCAAAAAAAATCCACTTTTACATCAACTGGCCTTGTATTACCTTTTGAAACATATAAAAATGGATTATTCTCCAGATTTCCAAATTCAAATGATTGTTCTTTTGAACTTTACAATTTCAGATTCTTGTGATTCTTAGGAAGTACATTTTACATCATTAACCCATAAAGATCGATAGATGGTTACAGATGAAAGTTTTCCATTTTCAAGAAGCACTCCAGAAATGCAAATACCTCCTCTAACAAGAACTTTTGTGTTATGCTGTAAGGGACATGATATTCTTAAGGAAAAATGTATCAAAATAAAGCAAAATAATCAAAATATTATGTAAAAAAAAGGTGAAATTTCAAATATATTTCCAACAATCGGAATGTCAACCATACAAATTATCCATTATTGTTAACAAATTATTAATAAATTTTTTCGAAAATTTTCTACATTCTTAAAGTAGGCAATTTAATATTCCAAAACTTCTTTTGTGCTTCAACTGCATAGTTTCCTTCATCAGACTCTTTGAAATTGTTTAAAATCAAAAACTCAATTCAATAGATAAGAATTTAAAATATATCTCTGATAATCTTTTTCAATACACGGTATAATAGATAACTTTTATTTTCACGGTACGGTATAATAGTTTTTATTTTCAACTGTATGGTATAATAGATAGCTTTTTTTTTTCAATAGTATGGACTAATAGACAAGGTTGATTTGAAAATGTCAGTAGTTCAATCATTACTTCTCGAAATGAACATTTACCAATAAATTCGAATTTAGAGTACTATGAAAATTTTTATTTGATAAATTGCCGATATATAAATATTCAATAAAATAAAGCAAAAATGCGGAATTAATACAATCAATGATTATTTTTTTAAAGTATTGTATTTAAGTTATTTTAGTTTTTTCACTACTTTAAACATTATTTTGACAATAAATTACTTTAAATAAACTGACGTATTTTTGATTTTCTAATTTAAATTTTAATCTGAAATAAAATTTTCAGAAATTGTTAAACAATACTATTTTATAATGGAGTTTATCAAAAAATTATGTAAATAAATATCGCATTAAAAGCCTAACTATATTACCTATGAAACATAATACATAAAAAATACTTAGTATGGGATTTTAGCATAGAATTTTCATTTAAACTTCTATATTAAATAGTTGCTTAGTGGCCAATTGGGCTCTCTGGCCATTGGTATCACAGGTTTCAAGTTTGAATCCTGGCGGCAGCATGGATGTTTATTGATGGTTTGAAATCCACATTAAACAGTAGGTCGTTAATCTAATTAGCCTATCATGTGCGCAAAATGACCGTAGAATAGCAAAATAAACCAAATCTATATTGAATATTGTTATCAATAGGTAAGGATTAGAAGAAGGGGAAAAAAGTAATGCATGCAAACATAACTTTTGCATCTCTGAGCTATTTAAAAAATTTCAGTATGAAAAAAAAAATAGATAAATCATATTCACATGCGCTGTATGAATAACGAATAATGAAAAATGATAATATGCATCCTTCCTACAAATGAATAATGATAAGATACTTACATTCATGAAATGGTAACTGTGCATTTCAAACCTACCGTACCAGGATAATTTAAATCAAATAGTTAGTGAATAGTATGGACAGATTTTTTATTAACTCTATCAAGAGAATTAGAAATAGCTTCTGCGTATATAATGTGAATTCCATAATATTTTCCAAGCCGGAAAAAGTACACAAAAATGATTTTCTCAGTTGCGATTGCTTCATGCGCATGGGTTTAGAAATGTTTGTTTTGAATGAAATAGGATAAGAAACGTAAGAAAACGGCTTTCGATTCTTTTTCCTAACTCAGAATGGAGTTTTCGAACACCTTTTCTATTTCATCGAATAAAAAAAAAATAGAGCAAAAGAAGTAGAAGAAGGAAAAAAAGCTGTGCACCCTCTTTAGCATGCATAGTTTCGCGAGATGATAGCTTTCATCTCCCAGCTTCTTGAATGGCAGGCGACCCAATGTTATACGATGCCTTTCGATCGAATATCGTTTTACAGTTATTTTCTTCGCCTGCACCCCTTTTATCACTTTGTATTTTTGACTCCCATGGTCTCGGGTTCTGCAACGGAATCGGCATTTTGCAGGGAAGGTTTTTCTTTGCCCGGGTAAAGTTTCAAGCCTTTTATGACGACTTTTTTCCTCCAATTTATGATAAGCAGAGAGCAGCTTTGCATCCAGGAGAAACGACGTTCAAGGTGTGTAGAAAATGCACGACTGTGATGATGGGGGAGCTTAAGAAATAAAGTGGGGAAAATCTTAAAAGTATCCTTTCTCACTCCCGAGTCAGAAATGTTTATCCTCTTTTTTTTCATAAATAAAAAGAGAGAAAATATTTTTATTTTAGTATAAGTAAAGTTAACCCTGTAAGTGTCTTAAAATATATTTTTCTGTTTCTTAAAATTACTTCTTTCAAGTCACCTTTCTGATCTTTGGACATATATATATTTTGCAATGTTATTAAAAATTAACATGTATGCCGGAAATGATTTATAAAATTGCTATATGAACATCTCAGTCGATTTGTTTTCAAGTGAAAAAGTTATTGCTTATCTAAAGTGATGGTATATATTCGTTTAACTAGAAATGGTGATATTTCTGGTAGGCCTGGTGCATTAGTTCTAGTGGTATAGGTACATTTCAACAATAACTTTTTCTTATCGAGATATTTATGTTAAATTTTTTTATCAAAAATATGCTTCTGATGTACAGTATAAAAGTGATAATAAATTTTTAGAAAAAAATGCAATGAAAACTATTTATTTTTGCTATTTTAATAGTTTAACATATAAGGCAATATGGCTAGCAAAATATATTTACTAGTAAAATAATTAGTCTTTTCTTTGTTTACCTTCTGAATTTTTTTTAACTACTTGCATATTTTTGTACCACCATACTTAATTCCAAAATGTTAAAAATTCAAAGCAAAAGTTAGCAAGTTTTAAAGTTCATGGCCCTGAGGTTTATAAATTTAAAAAAAAAATCAAAAGCCGAAATGGCAAGGAACCTTTTAGAATAATTTTGTAATATATAAGCAAAATAGCAAGTTATTAGATATGCAAAAACAGTATAGGATGAACAGTAAAAGCTACAAAGGCATATGAATAAAGAAATATTACGTATCTAGAAAATACACACACAAATACAAAAAAAAAAATCTGCGAAATGTCAGTAAATTAACAAAAGCCATGAAAAATTAATTGCAATCAATTTCTATACAAATAAATAATTGTAATTAATTATTATACTAATAATAAATTGCAATTAATTGTATTAATTAATTTCTTAAATGCTTTGCTAATTTCCTAGAAAGTGTATTTGGCCCAGGTTTTTTTTACGTGTATTCTCTTTTCTATGTACCTTTGTAGCTTTTTTCCGCTCATCTTTCATTGTTTTTATATGTCTGAGTTAGTTTGCAGTTTATGTGCTTTGAGGATCATGAATTAATTCATTTAATTAACCTAAATATTTTTTTTCTGTATTTTTTAGGATTTTTTTGTAGGAATAAGTACGAAGTACATAATGCATGTATAACAAATGCTATTAATGATTATACAAAGAGATTGTGTTCATAAAAAGTCTCTTATCCATTGTATATATTTCTTTCTGTCTCACTCTCTTCTATCTCACTTTATATTTTTATTTTTATTTTTTAATGAGACTATTTATAAAGCACATGACCTTGATTAGTCGAAGAACTTACAAAAAAAATTACCTGACTTCAAAAAAAAAATTTTTATACAAATGTAAAACTAGAAAATGCCTCTTGAAAACAAAAAAAAATATTCCTTAATTTTTTATTTTAACCAAAAGTAAAAAAAAACCTTTCTTATTAGAAAGCGTAATCATGTTATCAAATACTCATCGAAGTTACGCTACAAAAATTCGAAATGACCATTTTTAATATAAAATTTGCATCCTCATCTATATTCCTTTTCAAATTGTCATGCACACTAAAACTACATCTTCCAACAGCAACCAGCAGAAGACAATCCTTTTTACATACGTAATTGTAATCGCGGCCTAAATCCATTCCATTACTAAAATCTGTTGACCAGCGCAAGCTCTCCTCTGCATGGCGAGTCGATGAATCCTCGATGATTAAATTACATCGGCGACCCGACACCGGACAACGTTGACCGATAGGTGAGCCCTTACTAGTTATTAGCAGTCCTTGGTGTAACGGAGCGCGAACAGAACATAAACACCCAATCTGAAACGCCGCCACGTTCAAATGCTTATCAACTAATTCGAGAGCACGCATTTCATCAAGGTAACGGTTTGACCGTCCACTAGAAGGTTACTAACTGCCCACTTGGCGGCCTTCCGACGTAATTAAATCCCCGACTCACGATCGCCCACTCTGTGGCTGACCATTCCAAGGGGAGAGGGGGCCGTACATTCATCGCGCCTCAGAAAACCAACTTCATTTGTATGGAAACTAGGGATCAGACTTTTAATATATGGAATTGCATTGTATACAACATCAAATAATAACCATTCTCAGCAAAAAGAGTTTTATTTATATTGTTTATTATATTTATTTATTCACATTTGGTATGATTATACAATACGAAATTTTAAATTTAATGACATTCCCTTTTGGCAATAAACGTTGGTCTTATTATACTGGCAACTTTCGCCATGAAAGGAATTGAGCAATTGAAGATTGCAGGTAATTAGTACAGGGCTTAGCATTGGCAACTTTTATCTTGTATCGAACGCAGCATAGATGGATATCAGACATTGCTTGTTTTCCTTTTTTGTTGAAAGGAAAAAGCTAAGAAATTTATAACTGGGAAGATTTTAGCAAATATAGTTTTCAAAAACAAGAAGATTTCGGGTGGATTGTGGGAGTCTCCTTATGCATCGTCAGTTATCCAACTGACGATGCGATACATGTTGGTGGTAATTGTGAATTTTTTTCCTACATGAAGTGCATAGGTTAAAATAATTTCTAAAATATTTATATCTTCAATGGTGTTACGACTCCATAATGGGCCAAGGCTTTCTGACATGTTCCAAAACGGAAGATGTCAACCATACGGGAGCTACGATTTAAAGTGGATTACGAAATACTATAAGCATCCATAGCACCGCCGGTACTCTATGCCAAACCCTGTGGTACCGAGCCCCAGATCTCTAGTCACTTGGTCATCAGGCCCCATGCATATGCGTACACAAGCAAGAATCAAAACTTGATAGTACAGACACTTATTTCTATAATTCATTTAATTTTAATATTCTTCAAATATAATTTTTACGCAAATGCTGTAGCTTTCCTGATAATATTTGAAAAATAAAAAAATACTCTTTAAATTGAATCAATATATAGTTATGGAGAGGAATAAAAAATAATTTAATTGCTTATAGAAATAGTTAGTGCTTACAGAAATATTACTTCAAGTTGAAAGTTTCAAATAACAAAGAAACTTAAACTTTTATTTATTTTTTTTTTACTTTGATTTCTGATTTATAAATTTTTGTATTAACTTGTATTATCATATATTTAAATATGATGATAAAATATACGATGATGAACTTTTAAAATATTTTTTTTATAGAATTTTTTTATAAAACATTTTTTTAATAAAAAAGTAAAATTGATTAAAATGAATTTTGAATAGCATGTGAAATAATTTTAATTTTCGAATCTTAAACAAAACTATTCGTATTTTTTACACGTATATACATTTTATCACAGATTTATTCTTCATTTCCGGAAAGATATATAGAATACAAGGAAACTTAAAATTTGTTTTCTTATACATATTCAGAGTTATTGGTGGTTTTTAATTAGAAATATCAAAAAGTAGAATAATTCCCTACTACATTACATTCTTGCTCAAGATGTTCTGAAGTAAGCTAAGAAGAAGGTAAGACACTATTTTTGGTAAAAAAGGAAAAGAAAGTTACTCGACTAGTGGCCAAATGATAACGTGTGTAAATTAGTATACAGGAAAGAAAATATTAGAAATCATTGGTTTGGCATCATTTGTCACTCTACGGTTATTTTGTGAACACTTTAGACTAATTAGACAGGGACCCACATAATCTACCTATCGTAACCACTAACAAAATATCCATGCCACTGCCAGAATTCGAACCTGATGTCTACGGCGCCAAAATCCAGAGGCCTAGCCAGTTGGCCATCAGGCCGCTGGGAACCACTGGAAAGGTGCATTAAAATCATAACTTTTAACACAGAGTAGATTTGGTGGTAATTTTACCAATGTATGATCAACAAAAACACTGCCTGCGACGTTTTTCCCAGTTATTCTCTGTCTAGACATCCAAATGCAAGGCAATACCCTTGAAAGCTTTTTATAATCGTTATGATATATACAAAAAGGAGTATAAATATTTGTTATGTTGTATATTGTGGAATAGGAGTTATATCTATGTTGCATACGAGCATGTATTCCGGTATGAACACAAAAGCAATCCTGATATAGAAAACATTTTGTAAGATTAGAAAAAAAAATGTTGCTTTCAATGAATTCTTTATCTCTCTCTCTGTAATTTATTTACTTTTTTTAGTGAATTTGGCATGGATTTATTTTACATGACACTTTTAGTAATCTAACGTCCCATTTTTCCTTTTCAAAAATTATAAATTATTGTAATAATTTTAATAAAAATTATTTATAAAGAATTTTTATTATTCAACACTTTTTATTTTTCACCAAATAATCCATCTTTCCAATTTTGCAAACGAAGCACAATACTCGAGAGATGGAATCTTTTCAGGATGACCCCTTTTATCACACAGAAAAAGAAAAGCAAAGTCACGTGTCCACTCGGTCAACTGACCGTTGCGACTGACCGGTGATTGGATTAGGCTCTCCTTTCCGGCCACCCCCTCACCCCACTTCTCTGAAAGGGGTGTGGGCGGGAGGGACTAATGAAGCCCTTTCGCTCCTTCAAACATCCATTTTACGCACCATAGCTTTTACAAATGAAAGTTAATCGCAGTTAATCCGCTTGACTTCGTTCTTACCTGTTAAAAAAGGAAGCACAAAGAATGTCATACTTATTTGATCGAGAAATGTTGGCTTCCCCTGTAAAGTTTTTTTCACGCCGATGCAGCGAAGGGTGCGGTGTTTATCTCGCGTTAGAGGGGTGTTTATGTGCTTGATTGAGTAGATGCATCGCTGCTGGTGCTGTTTAATGTGGTGGTTAAGGAATTAGTTAGCATGTGTGGGAAAAAAGGGCTTCATTTTCTTTATTTGTGATGGTTAAAACTGGTTATGTTTTGGAGAGTAATAACATTCCTGTATAACTGAATTTTATTAAATTGCTATACGAATTTATAATTTTTGAAAAATAAAGAACTTTAAAAATAATTTCACCATACAACAAACTTACATAACAATTCGATAATTAGAAAAATTGTGCATTTAAATTTTAAAATTTTTATGAGTTTACCTTAACAATATTAGATATTTACTCTAAAACTAACAACAAAATTAATTTATGTTTTAAATAAGTATGGGATATTTTGTTTATATTGTTGACAGCACATTTATTTACATGTATATATGTATTGAAACATTTGTGTTCTAATTAAAAACAAATTATTTCAAATGAAAGTTAATCGCATTTAATCAGGTTGACTTCGTTCTTTTCAGTTAACAAGTAATATAAAAAAAAAATTTAAGTCAATTCCAACTTTTTAAGTTAAAATTTTCCTCTTACATCTGGCGTCATCTATTGGTAGATACATGCAACTTAAATCTAAAAAAAAACTAAAATTAATTAATTAAATTTAATGAATTAATTAATATTTGAAAAATCTGTATTAACATCAAGTGTCCTCCACTACAAGTTAAAAAAAATGTATTTGAACTTGAATGGATAAATAAAAAGTATTTTGTTAACGATTGAAAATTTGAACAAGATATATATAGGGAGAGTGGGAACTAATAGTAGGAATTGAAAAAGGACATACATTTACAATTAAAATTATAAACTTATGTCCTTTAAAATATTTCTTTTATATATTCTGATGATATTCTGTTAAAGTCTGTCTTTTTATTTTATTCTTATGATATTTCATAATAATTTTAAATTATGTCCAAACTAATTTATAATTAAAAAATATTAAGAATATCATCAGAATAAAATAAAAATAAAAATACCAGTAGGATAAAATAAAACAATTTTTTTGTAGTAAAATAAGAATATTAATTGGATAAAGTAAAAATAAGAATGTCGTTAGAATAATTAATTGTACGTAACAACTTAATGGTAAACATAATTTTCAAATTTTATTTTATATTTTGTCTCCATTTAATCATTGTTCTATTCAATTTCATAACATTAAATATAACATTTGTTATTATTAAAAAATTTTTTTAAATTTCGATCTTTGATTATAAAAAAAAAACTTCTCACTAATTTTACTGCCTATAGATCACAAGACAAATTAAGAAATTCTAGCTCAAGTAAGAACGAGGTTGCCATTTTCTGCCGAATTGTTTATAAGAATCGTACATTTTTTTTTAATCATTGAAAATGAAATAGGATTCAAAAAAGGATTGAGCCCAAATAAAATTTCAGGTTGAGTTAGAAATTATGTTCAAATTATTAAAATCATTTATTGCAAATATACTTTCAAATAAACTATAATAACTGTTGGGCTGAAAGGTTCGTAAGCTGACACATAGATGGCGCTACTAGTATTAAATCCATATTATTTTTAGTTAGCTCTAGCCTTCAAAGTTATTATTACTATTAGTATGTGAGTTATAGCATTTTTAGTGAAGCAACTTTTATTAGCTTGAAAAAACAGATAAAAAGGAATTTTGTGTGTTAATAAAGCATTGCTTTTTGGCGAAAAAATACTATTGAAACCAAGGCTTGGCTTGCTAAACATTATTCGGACTTTGCACCTGGAAAATGAACAGTAGAGAAGTGGTTTGCTAAATTTAAAAGAGGCGAAATGAGCACCGAGGACGATGCACGGAGTGGACGCCCCAAAGTGGCTGTTACCAACAAAGACATAAAAAAAGTCCACAAAATAATTTCTGATAACCGTAAAGTGAAGTTGATTGAGATAGCTGAGACCCTAAAGATATCAAAGGAACGTGTTAGACATATCGTGAATGAATATTTGGATATGCGAAAGCTCTGTTTAAAGTGGGTGCCGCGCGAGCTCACAATCGACCAAAAAAAGCAATGAATTGATGATTCTAAGCAGTGTTTGGAGCTGTTCAATCGTAATAAACCCGAATTTTTGCGAATACTTTACACAACTGAATTCTTCAATAGGTTTTTAATTTTTTTTTTTCTTGCCAAATTCTAAAGAATATTGAAATTCTCTGTCTTTCAAAAAAAAAAAAAAAAAAAAAAAAAAAAGAAAAGAAAAGAAAAAGAATAAAGCAAAAATAAGAATATTGTTAAAATAATTAAGTGCACGTAATGACTTTTGAAGAAATTTAAAAGAAATACTTTAAGACTTTACTTTAAGACTTTTTTACTTAAAAGACTTTAAAAGAAATTTGAAAATTAAGTTTACCATTAACTTAATTTTCAAATTTCTTTTAAACTTTATCATCATTCAATCACAGTTTTATTGGGTTTCATATCATTAAATACAAAAAACATTTACTTTTCATTTTTAAAAATAATTTTTAAAATTTTTAAATGTAAAAAAAAAATTTAAAAAAAATTAAAAAATACTTATTTATTAATTTATTATAATAATTATTTATTAATTTATTTTCATTGTTTATTTCAGTAAATTGTTTTAGGAAGAGATAGATATTCTTAAATATCATAAGCATCTGAATTTGGTTTCAAAACTTTCACTTCTTATCGTTTAACAAAATGCTTAGAACTTAACGAAAAAAAATTATTTTCTAAAACGAAATTAAATTTTATACATCTATAAATAACTATACACAAAAATTATCCTTATAAATCAAGTGTCATTTTAATAACTCTTAATTGAAAAAATGTTGCAACTTACCCAACATGGCAATAAAAAAAATTATTGCAGATGTATGAAGGCAGATGTTTTCAAAGTTCAGTTGCGAATAGTAAACAAGTTTTTAACAAACAATTTTTATCATTTGAAAAAAGAAGAAACGTTATTTTCTTCCTTTTTATAACAGAATACAGTTCTCTTAACACCTAATTCAAAATTAATTTTTAATCCGGGGCGTTAGTAAACACCAATCTCCAGTTCAAAAAAATAATAATTTTTAGAATCCCATCAATTTGTTCTAAACATGTTGCCACATGTGAATTAAATAATCTGTAAAGTAATATCTCGTGCATATTTCAAAATGAAAATATAATTTTAATATTAAAATGAACATTTCATCAAATGTAAAAAAATTTTAATTCTTTAGTTATTAACATAAAAATGTACAAAAAGTTTTTTTATATTATACAAAAATTAAATATAATAATAAAATAAAAATCTTCGAATTTTTAAAATCCAAACAATTTTTTTTATTATCTTTGAAACGATTTATTGAACAATTAAAGTTTCTATAAATCTTATCGTTTCAAAATCGTCTGCTTTACGTAAATAGTTATAAAAATTTAAATATAATGAAATCGTTTGGCAATAATAAAATAAATAAATATTAATAATATATTAATATAAAAAAAAATTTTAAGTCAATACCAACTTTTTAAGCTGAAATTTTCCTCTTACATCTGGCAACATCTATTGGTAGCAAATAATAAAAAAAGAAATTTTTTTAAAGTCAATTCCTACTTTTTTTCACTATATTGCTGAAAGTCCTTTATAAATAAATTCCATTAATTTTTTAAGTTTATCTGGCGCCATCTATTGGTAGATATATGCAACTTAAATCTAACAAAAACTAATATTAATCAATTAAATTTAATTACTGAATAAATATTTGAAAAAACCGCATTAACATCCAGTGTCATCCACTACAAGTACTAAAAAATGTATTTGAACCTGAGTGGCTGAATAAGAAGTATTTTATTAACGATTGAAAATTTGAACAAGATATATATAGGGAGAGTGTGAGCTAATAGAAGGAATTGAAAAAAGACTAAAATTAATGAATTAAATTTAATGAATGAATTAATATTTGAAAAAACTGCATTAACATCCAGTGTCATCCACTACAAGTTTCAAAAAATGTATTTGAACTAGAGTGGATGAATTAAAAAGTATTTTATGAACGATTGAAAATTTGAATAAGATATATATAGGGAGAGTCTGACCTAATAGTTGGAATTGAAAAAAAAATTAAGTACGAAGAGTGTCATACTTATTTGATCGACAAATGTTGGCTTCCCCTGTAAAGTGTTTTCACATCGGTACAGCGAAGGGTGCGGTGTTTATCTCGCGTTAGAGGGGTGTTTATGTACGTGATTGTGTAGATGTATCGTTGCTGGTGCTGTTCAGTGTGGTGATTAAGGAATTAGCCTGTGTGGAAAAAAAGCGATTAATTTTCTTTATTTTTGATGATTAAAACTGGTTATGTTTTGGAGAGTAATAAAATTCATACAAAAATTAAATTAATACAAAAATTCATAATTTTTGGAAATTAAAACACATTTAAAAATGAATTCGCCATATAACAAGCTTACATAACAATTCTATAATTGGAAAATTTTTTACATTTAAATTTTAAAGTTTTAATGAATCTATTTTAAGCATTTAATCAATATTAGATTTTTAGTTTACACTAAAACTAACAACAATATTTAATGTATGTTTTAAATAATTATGAGATATTCTGTTTAAATAACAGATGCCTCATTGATTTACAAGGATAAATGTATTAAAAGAGTTTTCTTCTAATTGGAAGTTTAAAATTATAATATTAATATGTTTAACCTATGAAATGTAATAGCACCTTAAAACATACTGAAGTTTTAATGCGTAATTTTTACTGGTGATACTACAATTAATTAATTTTTACAATCAATTAATTTTTGATCGTATTTTCAATTATTTTCATTTGGAATCTCATGCCTATGTCTAATAAACTCTATTAAATACTTTACATTTTCATAGATTTTGAAAATTCCTTTCGTTATTTTTTTTAACTTAAGATTCATCTGAAAAATTTAAAAAATTAAAAATGTCATTATATTTTTTGTTTTCTTTTCAGTTTTAAATACGAATAAAAATATAAAAAAATTTTTTTCCTTCAGTGTGCTATGAAATTATTTATCTTGATATTTGGTGCACTTACCTCATTGTCCATTTCTTGAAAATGTAAATTCCTTTCTGATGGTTTAACGTTATCAGAATAACGTGATGATTAACGTTCCGCATAACGTTAATCAACACAATTTAAAAAAAAAAAAAAGAAACACCGTCATGGCGTCATCTGGAGAGTTCACAACTTTATATCTTCTTAGACTAAAGTGATAATCCCAAAACATTAAATAACAAAGTTCCAAACATTAATATGTTTTTGTCTATGCACAGTATTCAGCTCAAATATCTATTTTAAAATTCCTCACAATTGACTTTGAATTCTAAATACTACATTGCATATTTCTTCTAATTTGTGTCAAAATTACATAACTAGAATGCGTGAACTTTATGTTCGGTTCATTTACCAGATCTTGAACTCTTGGCTCTCCACTGTTCAGAAGTCCAAAGCGAAAATCACTAGGCTGCTTCAGATTTAAATAAAAATATTAGAAATATTAAATCATTCTACTTACAGTCGAATAATTTAATACAAATTATAATATTAATATACAAAGTATTGATTCTCAAATTTTTCGAAATTAATTTTGAATTCTAAATATTATATGAATTAATATTATATTTGTCTGTGGATTCAAATTGCTTCAATACAAAAACTTTGTCAGGTTTCAAACTAAGTTGATATGTTCAGAAATTCAAAACGATTAATAAATAATGATTTTTTTCTGCTTGCAATTTAAAACTAAATTATACTAATTAATTAAAAAGCTTTAGTCTAGTTTATTTCTTTTTTAGATATCCAAAAAAAATTACTTGGAGTAGTATCAGTACTTTTTTTTCAGGACTATCAGGACTTATCAGGCTATATGCATTGCACTTTTACCAATTCAACTTATTTTTATTATTTCAACTTATTTTCAGCATTATGCGAAGATGCCGAATCTTATTGAAAAACTCCATCATCATTTGGATACATTTTTATAAAATCACTTTTGCTCTAGAACTTTTTTAATGTAGTAATTTTAATTGATTATAGCTTTTGGCTGCACAAAACCAAGTTTAGTAGTTCCATTTGCAGAAATATCCATCTAGACCATGAGTCCTTTTGGGTGGAATTTCAAAGATGAAGGAATTAATTAATGCAGGTTTAGGTATGAACTTTAGATTTTTGGCTTTTATAAAAAAATACTACACAATATTTTTGGCTTGTATCTTGTGTAGTATTTTTTTAAAAACTATCCAGATTTCATCAGTTGTCAGTACTTTTCACCATATGCCCTTTGAAAATGCTTGCGGAGAGGCCACAAACGATGCTTTCCCACTTACATAGTTCTGGTACTTGATTGATGACACGTGTGTTTTTCCATACATTTTTTTTCCTTTATGGTGTACTTTATTTAATAGCTTATTACTTGCTGACTTATATTACCATATTTGTCTACGTTGGAAGATCAACTTTAGAGACCATATTGAGGCACTGTATCACAGGTTTGTCAGCTTGCTTCTCCGACTTTTCAATCCCGATTTCCCATTTGTCTTTCCTCGAATTCAAGCTCTGAATCCTTAAATCTACATAATATGACACAAAGATATTGATATTCCACTTTTATTAAATCACTTTGAATCCCATTGCAGAGAGGCCACGAACGCAGCATGTAAATCCCAAAAATTAATTATCAGTATGCTTGACTATGCAACAATCTACTACTTAAAACTGAATTATTTAACCTTATAGCGATAGCTAACATCAAAATATTTTTTTGTTACTATAGTCGCTTTTGAAACTCCATTAATTTCAAAAAGTATCACTTAGCGACACAAGAAACCCATTCTACTCAGATATAGAACAACATTTACGCTAGAGTCATAATTATAGCGACTCCTCCCGCGTTAACACAAAATTATCACGCACGCATATCTCTAAAACTGAAGCAATGGCGGATACACGTAATTGCTATGTTTCCAGTAGCCGGCACTTTATGCGAGCAGGTCCTATCCGATCGGAAAAGAGTGTTGGTGAGATCCAGGACATTCATTAGAGGCAAGGCGAGTCGTGAAGAAATAGAAACAGGAGTCCCCCCCCCGCTCTCACTACCCCTGCAATTCTGTACGATCCTATTAGACCGGGACCTAGGGTTTAAAGTGGATTCCGAATCACTACAATAGTACCGCCGGGTCACGAATCCAAAACTTGTGGTACCGAGTGCCAGAACGCTAGCCACTCGGCCATCAGGTCCCAAAAACCTAATCGTCAGTAACTGTCAGACCATCCAACGATCTACTACTTAAAATGAAATTATTTAAACTTATAGTGGTAACTAACATCAAAAATGATCTCAAAGATTCTTTTTTGTCACCCTACTATATAATTGCTTTTGAAACTTCATTAATTTCAAAAAGTAGCATTTAGCGACACAAGAAACCTACTCTACTCAGATATAGAACAGAGTCATAATTATAGCAACTCTCTCCCCGCGTTAACACAGAATTATCAGGCACGCATATCTCTAAAACTGAAGCAATGGCGGATACACGTAATTGCTATGTTTCCAGTAGCCAGCACTTTATGCGAGCAGGTCCTATCCGATCGGAAAAGAGTGTCGGAGAGATCCAGGACATTTATTAGAGGCAAGGCGAGCCATGAAGAGATAGAAATAGGAGCTGCCAGCACCGCACAATACCCTCTCAACACTATAGATCCTATTAGACCAAAGCCAACTGTTTAAAGTGGATTCCGAACCACTACACTCCTTATCCATGGCACCTCCGGGACTCAATTTCGAAACCTGTGGTACAGAGCGCCAGAGCATTAGCCACTCGGCCATCAGGCTCCAAAAAACTAATTATCAGTGAGTTTGATTATGCAGCGATCTACTATTTAACATGAAACTATTTACTAACATCAAAAGAATTTTTTTCTCACCCTATAATCGCTTTTGAAACTTGATTAATTTCAAAAAGTATAACTTAGCGACACAAGAAACCCACTCTACTCAGATACAGAACAACATTTGCGTCAGAGTCATAATTATAGCGACTCTCCCCACGTTAACACAAAATTATCCCTTACGCATATCACTAAAACTGAAGCAATGGCGGATACACGTAATTGCTATGTTTCCAGTATCCGGCACTTTATGTGAGCAGACCTTATCCGATCGGAAAAGAGTGTTGGAAAGATCTAGGGCATTCATTAGAGGCAAGGCGAGCCTTGAAGAGATAGAAAAACGGAGCTTTCCCCCTCTTACACTACTCCCTCAACTCTCTACTATCCACAGGGGCCTACGATTTAAAGTGGATTCCAAACCACTACAAATATTCATGGTAGCCCCGGACTCGAATACGAAACTTGCGGTATCAAGCGCCAGAGCACTAGCCACTCCGCCTTCAGACGCCAAAAAAACTAATTAACAAATGTTTGGCAATGCAAAAATCTACTACTTAAAACTGAATTATTTAACCTTATAGTGGTAACTAACATCAAAAGATTTTTTTTTCACCCTATAATCGCTTTTGAAACTTCATTAATTTCAAAAAGTATCATTTAGCGACACAAGAAACCCACTCTACTCAGATACAGAACAACATTTGCGCCAGAGTCATAATTATAGCAACTCTCTCCCCACGTTAACACAGAATTATCACGCACGCATATTTCTACAACTGAAGCAATGGCGGATACACGTAATTGCTATGTTTCCAGTAGCCGGTACTTTATGCGAGCAGGCCCTATCCGATCGGAAAAGAGTGTCAGAGAGATCCAGGACATTCATTAGAGGCAAGGCGAGCCATGAAGAGATAGAAACAGGAACTGTCCGCCCTCATACTACCCCCGCAACTCTCTACGGTCTTATTAGACCGGAGTCTACGATTTAAAGTAGATACCGAACCACTACTAACATCCATATCACCGCCTTTATTCGAATCCGAAACCTGTGGTACTGAGCTTCAGAGAACTAGCCACTCGGCCATCAAACCCCAAAAAACTAATTACCAGTATGTTTGACTATGCAACAATCTACTACTAAAACTGAAATTATCTAAACTTATAGTGGTAGCAAACATCAAAAATGATCCCAAAGATTCTTTCTTTGCCCCGCTATAATCGCTTTTGAAACTTCATTAATTTCAAAAAGTAGCATTTAGCGACACAAGAAACCCAGTTTATTTGCTCCAGAGTCATAATTATAGCAACTCTCCTCACGTTAACTCTCCCGCGTTAACACAGAATTATCACGCACGCATATCTCTAAAACTGAAGCAATGGCGGATACACGTAATTGCTATGTTTCCAGTAGCTGGCACTTTATGCGAGCAGGTCCTATCCGATCGGAAAAGAGTGTCGGAGAGATCCAGGACATTCATTAGAGGCAAGGCGAGCCGTGAAGAGATAGAAACGGGAGCTGTCGGAGGGAACAGATTAGGCATCCCGTAGCCTCTCATTTCGCCCAGAAGAGCTGAGGCTCCGAATAAATAGCCATTAATAACGAAGGGGAAACGGCCTTTTCTTGACTTCGCAAGTTGAGACGCCTCTGCCTGCTGCGAGGGGACGGATACAAATGTCCGGCTATTGGGGGCATGTAGGACAAGGGGCTTATTAAGATCTGGAGCGAAAGAAAAGGCCATGGGAGATCGTCTTGCGGTTAATGAATCTTAGGTAATTAAAATTCCATTATTGAAATTTTGCTTATTTAAATGATCGTTTGTTACATGTATATGGTATGAATGCATAGAGAATTGATTATTCCTTAATGATTTGTTAATTGATTACTGAGGACTAGATTGGTAAAAGATAGCCAGTTTGAAAAATAATTGTGATTAATAGATACAGCATTTATTGCAATTATTATTACATGTATAGGTATACATTTATATGCAATTATTGCATTACATATATATTGTATGACTATATTGAGAATTTATTGATCGTTAATGATTTGTTAATTGATTACTGAAAATTAAATTGGTAAAAAGAGCATTTTTGAAGATAACTGTGTTTAATAGCTAGTTATGTTCGTTTAATTATTAACTATATATTCGTTAAGTCGTTTTCGATAATGTTTAATAATAATTGTAATAAATGCTATTTCATTGCAATTATTATTACTTATATACATGCAATTATTGCATTACATGTATATTGCTTGAATGTATTATGGATTGATTATTCGTTAATGATTTGTTTATTGATTACAGAAGATTAGATTGGTAAAGGAGAACCATATTTGTAAATGTGTTTAATAGAAATTGTATTTATTGCAATTATTATTTATGATCAATAATTTCTTTTTGTGTGAAAAGAAGTTTGAAATTTGATATACTTTATATTTTAAGTGTGCTTTACATATTTTGTGGATGCATTATATATATGTTTGTGTTTTTTATATTTTATTAAAAATGTTAAAAAATTTGTTTATGAGAAATATTTAAACACATTGTGCAATTTCGAATAATAAAGAGGCAAATTTTTGCAAATATTTTTACATATTTATATATATATATATATATGAAATTGTTTTTTGTAATACATATTATATTTTTATATACTTACATATTATATTACATATTTCTTATATATTTTGCAAAATATTTGCATAATATTTTGCCCAAAATATTTTTATGTGATAGAAAAATGTGTTAAGGTAAAATAAAAGATTATGAAGGCATTAAAATATTAGAAAACTTTACAAATGAAAGTTTAAAATAAAATAATTATGGAAATGTTTTACAGAGAAATTTTATATAGAGTATAATAAAGTGTAAAACATTTTTATTTAAATTTAAATTTTTTTAAAAATCTCTAATTTTATTTTGCTACATTAATATTAATGTTTTATTGCTGGGGAAATTTGGTTCAATTTTCTGACTATAAAAAAGTGAGAATTAGTAAAATATGAGAAAGAAAGAAAATAATTATGTGTGTGGTTAATTACAGTGAGTAATTAAAATTCCATTATTGAATATCGATTATTTAAATTATAATTTACTGAGTTATTGTATGATTCAAGAAATTAGCCATTCGTTAATGATTTGTTAATTGATTGGGATCAATGACCAGGTGATTAAAGATAAATGGGAACGAGGATTTTCTAAAAAATTAAAATTTTAAAGAGAAGTAATCAACAACAAATTTTCCCTTAATGAGTTCTATTTCAGTTTTATTAAGCACATTTTATTTTATTTTTTGCAAGGAAAATACATCTAACAATTTTTTTAATTCAGACTTTTATTTCTTCGAAGACATACACGTGCTATCAATAACTTTATTTAAAACAGTATAAAGTATTTGTACATTAGTTCACATTTATTCTATGCTTTTATCTAACTAAAAACAATTTCATATTTGGAATTTTTAGACTAAAGGCATGCCGTAGTCATTTTTAATCTTTTAAAATAAAGGCTTACTAGCATGTCTTGTTACTGTATTATAATATAATTTTAATTCAACCAAATGTTATATCAAATTCAAATGCTATATATATCATTAGATAACTATTGTCTATAACACAATTAAAATAAAAGGTTTAAAAAGTAGTTCTTGCAGAAATATTTGTCATTCTCTCAAATTAATATTCTCTGGCTTACAAAGAAGCATATGGCAATTTTTTTAATAACCCTTCATATTCAAAAATGGGACTTTCGCACAAATTAGACTCATCAAAATAATTTTGTCTTATAATATGCTCAATTATATGATATGTTGTATCATGATAAGCTTAATTCACTTCATTAAAATTTATTTATCTGAAAAAATTAATTTTTCTTCTTTACAATGCAAGATTTAGACACACGAAAGGAAAGTAAATTACACTTTTCATTTAAATTATCGAAGCCGAGATTCAAATAAGTGCACATATAAAATTGAAAGATTTTTTTTTTACGAATACAGTTATTTCAAATTTATGTATATTATATATAATTTGAATTTAAAATCAAAAATACAAACAGTAACTTAGAATACATTTTTATGCTGTAGACATTTCTTTAACTACATTATCTCTAATAAGTCTTATCTTGTACAACATAATTAAGAAATATTACATAATTAGAGTATTTACATAATCAATGGATCTATTTATATTACATAATTAGAGAATCTATTTACATAATCAATGGATCTATTTATATTATATAATTAAATAATCTCATCTTTTTTTTTTTCAATATTATATAAGAAATTTTATATTCTAATTTACTATATTATATTATTGAAATAAATTACAGTACGTCTTATCAAAATTAAGTGAATTAATTTGAAAAACCGAGTAGATCATTAATTGTTTTAAATTGTAATTAAAATAAATGGACATTGACTTTGTTTCTTCTTATTATTTCTAAAGTTATGCCACTGTGTTAAATAATAAAAATTTTTTAATTGGTGATATTAGGTATGAATTTGAGTGTTTAATGTTGGGTGTATAACGCAGTGCTTATTTGCCAGTTGGGCTAACTCAATACTTTGGAAACTTAAATAGATGAGGAGTTTCTACGTCAAAACAGAATCTATTCTGAGAGTATTTCATGAAAATTTTACTATGTTTCCTTTTTCTCTGATGCTTTTACAAACTATTTGACAAATGTAATTATACCTACGCTTCACTAAAAACTGAACAGTTAAAAGCATGAAATAAACTAAAAGAGAAAAAAGTAGCTCGAAGGCGAACTGCGAAAACAGAGTCTCCACTATGCAGACGAACCCTCTGCCGGCGCATTCTCTCGCCTGCTGATGGATAGGCATTGTTAGAGGCGCGTTTAAAACGACAATTGCAGGGCCCCCCGTTCCTCCGAAATAAATGTAAATCGCCACCCATAAATTACGCTGTGATTAGGTAGACAAACTGCAACAGCTGTACGTTATAAGCAAATATATCTTGCTTCAAATTCTATTTATACAGGCGAGAAGACCGTAAATTCCTCGCTTTCTGCAAGCAGACACGATCGAGGAGCCCTGATTGGGCATTTGTCTCGGCGCCAATGGATCAGGAGCGGAGAGAGGGAGGAGCCAGCCTCTCCTCAACGACTCGGAAAAAAGTGGCGCGAGTCACCAACTCGTGTTAACAAACTCATAGCCCTGAACAGTGTTAATAATTTTTTTAATCTTCCTTTAAGGGGATTGAATGAATATTTAGAGTAATTTAAATTTGAGTATTTATACTATCTAATGCTTATATCAAATCCTTTATTATTATTATTTTTTTTTTAAATTAGCCTATATCATTCTGGTTATATATTAGAGATATTTTATATTGTAATTGCTAGAATTCTCATATCAATAGTTTTTTTATCAAACACTACAGATTATGGTGTATATCCTATATATTTGTTAAAATGTACATTTTTTTTAATTGGAAAGGTTCTCATTTGTATATAAACGAAAACAGATAGATACAACAGATAGGCACAAATACTATTAACAATATTTGTGTTACATAATTAAAATATAAATTTACGATTACATTCGTTAAGATAATCCTCCATAATAATTTATATAAGTTAATTTTTATAATTAAATTTTACAGTGAAGATTTACTATTCATAAATAATGTTTTTTTTTTTTTTTTTTTTTTTTCCTTCATAACTTTATTTTTCTTACTTTTCAATTATTTTATCTATATTTTAAATTTTTTAAGGAATTATAATCATATGTATAATAATAATTCATAATAAACATGTGTACGATCAAGCAACATGTATAAGCTATCTACTGAGAAAATTGTACATAAAATATTTATATATGTCTGTGCTTTACATGACTTGAATATAAAAAATAACTCAATTTTTTTTTATTTGAAATAAAATGAAATATGTGTTACAAATATTATTATTTTTAATCATATGCTGCCCAATTCTATACTTTTATAACATTTGTTATTTAATACTAATTTTTATGCTAAATCTTAAAGTGATTCTTTGGATACTTTGTTTATTTGGAAAATTATTATATTCAATTAAATAAGAATAACTGAAGTGTTGTAATAATGAAATATAACACTGAAAATACATTTTTACTCTATTTCTCTTATTCTATTTACTATATCCAAAATTATAATTAAATTACTCTAACATTGTTTAAAACAACAAATTTATTATCTTGTAATTTAATTGACTTTATAGCAGACAAATTTACTACATTCAATGGAAAAGTTTTAAAATATTTCGAAATCATAAAATTTATCAGGTAATTGAACATAATAACTTAGTCTGGCATAGTTTCCCTTTACTTTTAATTTTACAATGATTGTTAATATATGTTACATCAATATTCATTGTTCTAACTTCGATAACCTTCGATTACCTAATACCTTTAATAACCTTCATAATATTCCTTAAAAAATGAAATTTTTATGCCATTATTCAAATTAATAATTAAAATGATTTTCAACTCAAATTCGAACTTTATCTTGTACGTGTACAAGATTTTAAAATGAGCTAAAATTACACTTTCCATAAATTGCCTTTTATTGCTACTGAAGATGATGCCTGTAACTCATGTTTCTCTGCAACGCCACCCTATTTGACAAGAAAACAACATACAATTCTTTGTCTCATATAAACTTAATTAATCAAATTAATAATTAAAATGATTTTCAACTCAAATTCAAACCTTTTCTTGCAAGTGTACAAGATTTTAAAATGGGCTAAAATTACACTTTCCATATATTACCATTAGTATGATGCCTGTAAATCATGTTTCTCTGCATCACAACCCTATTTGCCGAGAAAACAACATGCAGTTATTTGTCTCATATAAATTTAACAATATAAAAATAACATACGAAAACACTGATCACAAATGAACCCCTTTTTTTTTTTTAAACTCTAACAGCATAACATTGTACCCCCTTCTAAATGTAAACGAAAACTCGCAGAAAGCTATCAGCCAAGTGCGGCTACCACTTAGATTCCTTTACCGCTGAGTTGGGTGAAAATTTGGAGCCGTGTCTTTGCAGTTGGGGAGAAATGTGATAAGACTCCTCGGCCCAACGATAAACTGAGTTGTCGGTTACGAGTACGATGAATTTAAACGGCCTGCGATAAAACTGCGTGCGACCATTGCAGATACATTTATTATATCCAGATGATGAGGTTTATTCATTGGGAAGCCACGTTTCTTTCTACACATTAAACACAGTAGCTTTCGGAAGCACGGATCGGGATGCTTAACATTCCTTAATAAATTTGGAGTACTATTTGATTCAGCATGTGTAGACTGTTGTTGTTGGAGGATTATTGATTGGGATTTTACTCATTTATTATTATTATTATTATTTAGTTAAGTTATTTTTTCTTTGAGATTAGAAAAGCAGTTTTATTTTTATTTAGTAAAAATGAGTTACTGCAATAAAAATGCAACAGAATAAATTTGTTTGCATTTATAATACGGATGCATTTAATGGTTTAAGTAATTATAATCTAAATTTATTTTATTTAAAATCCAGTCTGTTTTGAAAGGAGTTCATGATTTTATTATATCTTGAGTTTTTTTTTTTTTTTTTTTTTTTTTTTTTTTTTTTTTTTTTTTGCTGTGGACGCTCAATGCGAAATGTCATTTCCTTATAAACATTAAAAAACAAACTTTTACGTTAATTATTATTGTTACTATTAATTATTACTATTGTTGATATTAATTATTACTGTTGTTTATATTAACTATTACTATTGTTACTATTGGTTATTATTGTTACTATTAATTATTACTATTATTATTATAAAATATTATTATTCTCATAAAAATGTTATTTGAAATTATTTAACCATCTGAGAATACTGAATTTTGCTCAGAAACACTTGAAACTTATATGTATTATTTTTTTGCATCTATACTTTTGGCCTTTTATTTACATTTAGCATCAAAATATACTGAATCTTTGCTTATTGCAGCAAATTAATAATAATGAAAAATATAAAATCATCTATATAAAAGGAATTATTATTTCATTCGAAAAAGGAATAATTACCTGAATATAATAAATAATACTCATACTTTTATACTTTAATGAAAACCATATTAAAAAAGAAAAAAATTAATATAACACTTTAAACTTAAATGTATTATTTTTACTTTTATTATTATATTTATATTTAGCATCGAAGTATACTGAATCTTTGCTTGTTACTGCAAATTAATAATAATAAAAAATATAAAATCATCTATTTAAAATGAATTATTCCATTCGAAAAAGGAGCAATTACTTGAAAAACAACCTACCAAATCTAAGGCAAAGAAAAACTGGTTAAAAAAATTTTTGAAAACAATTGTTCAAATCTATTTATTTTAATTTATTTACAGAAAACACGAGATTGATTTTTTTTTTTTTGGTTACATTTCTTAACGCGTATTTGTATACTATTTTATTATTGATAAAATTCTCTAAGAATGAAAATGTATTATATAAATATATAATATGTATACTGTAACGTATATATACACGAATATGCTTCATATTTCATTAATTATCAAAAGGGGGTTTCTTTAAACAAGGCAGACATTAATAGACATATTAAAGATGAAAATAATTTTCTTAATTTCCCATGAATAACTATATTGATTTCACAATAATTGTAATTCTTATGTTAAAGTTGATATTGAAGTTATATATATATATATAATATAAAGGGGGCCTGACTACTGAGTGATTAGCAATCGGTGCCACAGGTTTTGGGTGCAAGTTCAAGGTTTTGAGTTCAAATTCGGGTTCGAATCCACTTTAAACAGTAGGTCCCGGTTTAATATGACTGTAGAGCGTTCAGCGTAGGGCTAACAACCTTACCCCGTTAAAAAGAAAACATCTACCGTCTAGAAATCTGCCAGCAGGCAAATAACCTTGCCCATCATGGGGCTGTTGCGCCATTGATAATGATGATATATATATATGACTAAAATCTATCTTTTATCAACTTTCCCATGATTCATTTGAATTGAATTCAAGATTTAAAAACAAATTGATAGATTATATACAGATTCCAACGGAATGCAGCAAGAACAAACAAAAAAAAAAAAATCATGTACTTAAACACTGAATTAATTCTGATAATTTTAAGTACAGTACATTTAATATGATGTTCCCATTCTTCACTGAATTGCCAGAAATGTTTCCTCTGAATATAAGTAAAATACGAAATTAAATTATAATCCACTCTACTCTCTCCACAAAAAAGTAGGTTAAGCCAAAAACAACCAACAAGAGTTAAAAAAAGCAAACCAAAAAATCTCCATAAGAGAAAATATATCGAGTGCCAACTCACAAAACCAATCTATGTTGTGCATGGGATGCAACTGTTTCCTAAGAGTACATTAAATAAAGAAGGAGGGAAAAAACCTCTCGATTCAACAGAGTTCCTTTTCGGGTGGGTGACGCGTTTAATTTGGTGTATGACGTTCTTTCGGCCTGCACATTCCCCTGTAATGTGCCCCCGGGGACCAGGGTACGCGGCCCTAATGAAATTTGTGGCCCAACAAACTTTGAAGGAGTGGGTAAAATGTGTGGCTGGCTTGCTTCAACTTGTCGACGTCTCCCATTCGCCTTTTGTTCTATTTCTTTTGTGGCTTTTTTTTTTCAGTTGCCTGTTTTCCGTTAAATTGAAAAAATAATGCCATATCTGGTACAATCAACTATCTTTTATAGTAGTATTTTAAGTATCTCCATATCGTACTTTTGAAGCCTAAATATGTGTGCAGACATAATTATACACGGAAAAGGTTAGTAAATTATTACGCAGCTAAAAACTAGCATCTGATAAAAACTAACGAATCAATTACAAAATTACATTACTGATGAGTGATTTATTAAACATTACTACCTCAAAATATTTTTTTTATTTCTATAACTTATCGTTATTTTAAGAAAACACGTCCTTTATTAAAAATATTACGAATATTTTCAATAAGTGTCTTGTATTCGAATTTGAAAAAAGTTTTACTTTATCGTATTTTAAATGTTTTTCAGACAGAAAGGCCTTTTTTAGAATTTCTTTAAATATTTAAATTTATATATATATTGCGCTCTGATGCTCGGTGCCACAGGTTTCGGGTTCGAATCTAGACGGTACCATAAATATTTGTAATGCTTCGGAAACCCCCTTTAAACCATAGGCACCCATCTAATATGACCGTAGAGCATTGGGCGTAGGGCTGACAACCTATCCCGTAAAAAGAAAACATCTCCTGCTTCGAAATCTTCCCGTAGGCAGACGGTCTTGATCCGTATCGATTAACAAATTTTATAAATATATTGAGCTTTTTGTATCTCTTACCACCTTAACTATACCAAAATTAATTATTTATTTTTAGCATTTCATATTTCTTAGTAATAATAATATTGTAAAAAAATATTTTAATTTTCTTTTTACAAATCAAGTTCAGGAGGATTTCAAACCAGAAATTCGATAAAAGAAATATATTCATTGATCGGTGAGGCATGCAATTTACATATTATTCACCATAGTACAGGATTTTTTTAGACATGTCAAAAAAATGAGTTCAAAACAGGTACTACAGGGCAATCCTGCCGAAGGGATAAAAAAAAACTTAGTAACTATGAAATGAGACATTTATTTCATCATGATTTACAGCTGCAAATGCTCAATTTTTTCATTCTTCTACTTAGGGTAGTTTTTATTAACGTAATAGAAGTCCAAAACAGTCAACCATAACTGAGATTCAGATTGTGGTAGCATAACTATGATTCCCCAGTATTATGCCTAAATTTCTTTAATATTTTACAGCGGCTTACCTAATCTAAGGATAAAATGATGTAAGATAATCAGTTGTAGAACTAGAGGAACTAGGAACTAGGAATGTCATAAATGCTTTCTTAGCTAAATGCGGTTTGTACCAGTTGTCATACTGGAAATAAATAATAATAACAATTATTAAGTTGAAATATACTTGGATGGTTATGTTGGGAAACTGAAATTGATGCTGAAGGAAAGAGTTAATTATAAGAAAATTTTTAAAAAATGCCAACATTTATCAAGTTGTGTAAAATATTCATTTTTAACTAATCTGAGACTACAATTAGACTGCTTTAAATATTCATCATTTTTCATATCACCATTCATGTTAAAATGATTTGCCTATATTGAAATTTTTTTTAACAATAAAACTTTTCACTCTACCAACTATTTTAATAGTAGAAAATTTTCTCTCTCTCTCTCTCTCTATATATATATATTTTATTATACATTTCAAATTATAACTTATTTATTTCGATATTTTTAAAATAAAACAGTGTTATAATTTTTAGTTATGTTTCGTTGTAAATGTTTTAAATAAAAAAACCATATTAATGCATAAAATTATTTATTATACATAAAAAGTTTGTTTTGCCCATGCTTCAATGCTTGAACTGATCCTGAAGATTATCCTTTACTTTATATTATTTGCAGATAAGATGTTGTGGTAATCTATTTTAACTCCTGTGATATCTGACATTTTTATAAAAAAAAGTTACATACTTTGAGAATTTCTGAATATGTTAAAATTTATTGACTAAAATACAATAGCAAGGAATTTTAAGCTAAGTATAATTCGCACAAAATAACCTAGTCCAATCTCATAGTCATTGAACAAAAAATTCTAGATCCATTAAATATAATCCTTCCTGACATTAAGGCTTATCGAAGAATGGATGTTGGGTTTGACACACAACAAATCTCCATATTTTCGTCAACACGAAAATATTCTACTCTTCTTATTGTGAGGTTAGCTACATCACGAATCTAACATTGCTCATATCCTTTTCTTTCTGATAAACGAAATACCCAAACAACTTTTATGTGGCAAATATGCAAGGACCACCCAGACTTATGTTCTTGCTGGACAGTGTTGGTCGTGGTTTATTGCAAACATGTTGCTCATGCGTGGGAACATATCCTGCCCGGCTTACAAAGAACTCAATGACAGACGCTATATCATTACCGCATCTATTTACCAGGAGTCACAACACATCACGACAGAATTCCAGCCCAAATAAACCACGCATCAAGTCTGTTACCTGAGATGCAAGGGAGAGAGAAATAAGCTAGTGTCTCGCAGCTGCCATTTCTTTTCTGCAGAAAAGATTTTTCAACAAAATCCGCTAAGATGTCAACGGAGCTTTCAAATATTCTATTCTGTCCTTTACCAGCCACCCCTCGAGAATCAAAAGAGGGGGGAGTTCGAAGTCGAACGGGGGAGGAAGGGAACTAATCCCCTAAATCTCCATTGAAGATATCCTTCTATTTGTGGACTATAACACCTCAGAACTATGGCAGAAGGAGAGAAGGTTTTCGAAAACGTACACACGATCACTAAACACGGGGGCCACAGGTTGTGACCTCACAGAGCAGGGAACCCACCCCCAGCGACGCCCCTTTTCTTTGAAAACCCAGGGGTGCCTCTCACCTGGAACTGGTGGTCCTCGTAAGTTGGCACTCCATTGGGACGTCCCCCTTGCAAATTGAGGGTGACCCTATGCCAGGGGGGTGCAACCTTAATGGGATCATCCATTATACGACACGTGAGAGAGAGGAAGGAGAAAGAAAAAAACTCACCCGATTAGTGACAAATACCCCTCTACCTCTGTATGGATTTTCCAAAAGAGGCCTCAGTGCCTCGAAAAGCGCATCCAATTGCCAGCTTCGGCGGTTAGTCTCATTGTTGTTAAACGCCATGCTATACAGGCATAATAAAATCTCGACTTATAATGGTCTTAAATCCGACGTGAAGTTACTGGTCTTGTCTACCAGCTTTCGAGCTGTAACAATTGATTCGATACATAAAAGTATTGAGGCATTCTCTTTGGGGACCGAAGAAAGGATGGATATTGAATGCTTGTCTGCCGATGAAAGAGTGTTGATCAGAAGAGTATAGAAGGCCTGGATTTCTTTGTTGCCTTGTTCGACAATTTCAATGAACATGAGTACCTACCTAATTCGCTAATGCCATGACATGAGTACGGATGCGAATTTTACGCATTTGTAACGGATGTAAAATGCAAAAGCATTGACCTATCTGAAATGTACTGAATGAAGTATATTAGGAAGTTGATTTAAAAAATTTTTATATATTAAGGCTCTTTTGCGTGCGTGTCTCTTCCATGATTTGCTGGTGTTGTATTAATTTTAAACTTCTCTAATTTGGGCTTCAATAAAACACGCCTTTTTCATACCATCTTATTGGGGACATCTAAGAGATAAATACTGATTTTTATTTATTAAACAAATTTTGATTTTATTCATTGTTTTTTTTTAATTAAAAATATTTCAATGATTTCAAAATATTTCAATACTATTTCAACGATATTTCTATGATGATCAAATATTTCAATGATTTCAAAAAGATTTAAATGATTGATCAAAATATTTCAATGATTTTAAAAAGATTTTAATGATTTCAATACTATTTCAACGATATTTCTATGATGATCAAATATTTCAATGATTTCAAAAAGATTTAAATGATTGATCAAAATATTTCAATGATTACAAAAATATTTCAATGATTTCAAACAGACTTCAATGATTGATCAAAATATTTCAATGGTTCTTTACTTTTATGTAAAATAGTTCATTTTTCTTTTAAATTTTTCTGCAAATATTAAGAACATTTTATAAATATAGCTTCCAAACCACTTTTTATCTTTGTGCTTATTTTATGAATATTCTTTACTGATTCATTTATTAATGTAAGCTCGAATAATTTGTCAATAAACTTAAAGTAGTTTTCAAGAAAGGCAAATAAATATAAAGTAGTTAAAATAGTTATTTCTCTCGATGTTAACACCTGCGTGATAATTTTAATTTAAAAAAAAAAATAATACCAATTTACACCAAATTTGTATATAATTCTTAGTCAAAGCATCTAATTTTATTGAAATTTAAGTGAATAATAAAAAAACATTATCCCTGACTTTGTACTTTTATTAAAAATAAGCTTCAATAATGTATTTTTTATATGAAAAATTTTAATCTATTCATTTATTAACGCTTCAAAACTTATCAAATAAAAATTAAAATAGTGTAATTTTTTATATTAAAATGTAAACATTTTACTTAATTACTTGTAATTTAATTAAATTTGAATAAAAAATGTAATGAAAGCTGTATTCAATTGTTGAAAGTTTATCTTTTACAATTTCATGGCGAATATTTATAATATGTAGCAAGGAATTTTAATGTACTTTAGTACACATTCTCTTATTTATTTTGTCGCTAGTATTCCATTTCATTTATAAATTGTTTATTTATTATCTTAAATATTAGCATTGTTATTAGTGTGTAACTGTTCACATGGAAACTAATTAGATTAAATTATATTGTAAGCAGATGCATTTTAATGTAAGAAAGCTGAGTATTAACAATACAGATAATAAATTTTTGAATAACAAAAAATTCAGTGATTTTTTACATTCAGTATTTAAATATAAAGCACAGCAAAATGTATTATAAAGTTTTTAGGAAATGAAAATGTGCACATTTTATACAAATAAATTTATTTATTTATTTGTTACACAAATTGCTAAAAGGAAATTTTAAATTGAAATTTTATGAAGCAATTAAATATGAATTTGAGCGAATGTGGAATATTATCAATTGATTTGATAATAAATTAAAATTAATTTAAAATATTTTCTATATTGGTTTACGCATTATGTTAATATAACTGGTAAAATTCTTTTGTAAATTGACAACGGAGTATAATATTTTAGTTTATTACTTTTGTTTATTAAAATATATGATGCTTGACAAAAATTCAATCAGATATCAATCAATCGAAAAATATGCGACATAAAATATTTTTATTTTTTTATTTAAATTTAAAATTTAACGAGCGATTAACATTAATTTAAAATTAATTTATAACTTGTATATTTATCTATCAAATAGAGAAAATTTTGAAAGAATAATTTAAGTGATGTTTTGTAAAGTTGTAGAAATTATAAAATTGTTACAATTAGTAATTTAAATTCATAACATTAAAATATATAATATTAAGAAATATTGAATATTTAAAAAGGCGACGATCTTTTACAAATCAACAAATCACATGTATATAAATCATCAAAAAAATCGAACTAATATAAAATGAAACTGACTGCAATACATTAACAATCTTACTAGAAGCGATTTAAATTTGAATATAATATTATAATAAATATATAAAAATTTCATTTCTGTTTTTTTTTTTTTTTTTTTTTTTTTTTTTTTGTCAAGGTAACGTATAAAAATGTTTTTGGTAAAATCAAAAATTAATATAGCTTCATAAATATGTAATTTTTCTTCGTTCGCTGTTGTCATATTAATGTTATATGTATTAATCTAAATATGCTGCAGTCAAAACCGCCTATGAAAATGTAACTAAAAAAGAAATATTAATAATACATTAAGTTCTACGAAATGATTAAAAATAAAAATTATTATTGTTCATAGATATATCTTATTATTTTCCTTTTTAAGCCTTTATAAAGTAAAATATTAAAAAAAAAAATTTATAATATACAAGTCTTGCGAATTTTTTAAATAATTTATTATAATTCCAAATTTAGAGTAGATTTTAAGCAAAACTTAATTATTATAAAAACACAGTTACAATATATAGTTACAACCTTTTTTTTATGAAAAATAAAGCATTTAAAATAAGCTTACCTTAATTTTTGCTGAAAAATTAAATGAAAATGTCATCACCACTAAGCGTGTGGGTAGGCCTTGCTCAAATACGAACCTACAAATGTATGTAAGCTCTGAACCTGTAGGTCTGTTGGTTTCAAATATCCCCAAAATTCATCTGACTTCACAATTAATGCAATTTAAAAAAAGAAAAATAAACTTCTGCCAGTAATACATAAATAAAATATCGGAAGGAAAAAGCAATTCATATGACTGTAGACTCTATAACATGAACTCTAAATTGTAAAATTTTTTGTTACATATAAAATAAGTATATGTTCGGTAACACTTTGCTTTAGAGAAAAAGGAAAGGATTTAAAAAATAACAGAATAATCATTTGAAAAGCCCGATGACAACATGAAGAGCTAGCGTGCAGGAGAGCTGATATTCGAGTCTGTAGGTGGCGTCGTTGTAGTCACTGCTTTTCGACACAGGAGACTCGATGGTGATTCTGACAATGTGTGTAAAGCGTCTTGCATTGATACTGCTCAGACTGCTTGGTGGGTATTTTCCAACTTTTCAACTAATACAACGAGCAAATGCGGGGCAGTTACCCATAAAAGTCCTCTTGGAAGGCAGTGACATATAACAAGAGGCCCACCACTGTTAGAAAAAATAATTAATGTTATAAAATAACCCAGAATATTATTATAACTGAAATTTTAATTATGATTTATAATAATTATATTATAAATATAATTAGAAGATCTAACTCAAATTAATATTATAAAATAACTCAAATAATTTATATGGAATTAAAATAATCAAACAATAATAAAGGAGGTTGTCAATATATCAGATACACAATATATCAGATACATAAATATTATTAATTTAATATTTTTCAGCTAAAGACAAAAATAAAATTGAGAAATATTATAGATTTCTTCACTAAAAAATTTCGCATAATATCTTATAATGATAATTGAAATATATCAAATGATCTTAATAATTTGATTTGTGAAGATTGCCAGAAACCACGTCGAAGATAACGAGAATTTCTCATTTTAAGTCCATTGTGACAAAAAATTGCTCATTTCATGTGTACGAAACTCAATGTTTGTCAATAACATTTTCATCTTTCCAATACCTTTATAATTATATTAGCTGTGATATCCATTTTTTGGTTAAATTAAATTATAGTTAAACTTTACCAGATTTTTCTTTTCTTAGAGGCAAATTGCTTTGCATTTATTGGAACTAGTTGCCAAGTGACAAAAGTTTTAATAGAAAAGTTTAATAATTATCTTAAACAAATTTTGAATCACGAATCCTGTTTGTAATCGATTTAATATTATTCACCAACTAAACATTTAAAGCTAACATTTCATGAAGATAATTGCCTCATGTGATTTCCTAGAATTTTTTTTTTCCGTAGATTCATTTAGTTTTGGCATTTCAATAGTTTTTTGTATTTAAACTACAATACAATTGTAACTACATTTAATATCAAGGGTTCCTATCCCATCTTGTTCCATGAATTCCTTTCACCAATAACATGAAGACCTTAAAATCCTTTCTCAAGATATTATTTAATTACATAAAACGAATCAAAGTAATTCAATTATATTTAAAACAAGTATGATACAATAATAATGTTTCTTTTTTCTTATCAGGTACATTAAATAATATGTCAATGCTTTAGTGATTGTTTTGGTCGTTCTTTACTGTATTGGGTTGCTCGTCGACTAATGATCGAGTGGTCGGTGACGGGTATAGAATAAAAAAAAAACATTAAATAATATTAAAATACATTATACAGCAAAGAATAATTTAATTTTTATTATTAAGAATTTGCCATAATCAATACTAATGTTATTTATCCTGAATAAAATTATTATGCAGTAGAAAACTATTTGCTATTTAAATTAGTTATCACAAATACTACAATGTAATTTATTCAATATATTCATATGAGAAAAATTAGTTTTAATTAGAAATCAATGGAAATAAATATAAGTATACTTTTATCTAATCTTCTGTACTTTCTAAATCATACTCATGAAGCTCTAATGCTTGTGAACCCTATTGCCTAATAATGCTCGAAGAGAAACGATCATACTATATGTTGAAAAGTAGTATTTTGATTTTTACGCAAAACTTTCAATCAGTTGTCCATCTTTTCAATCAGTAAAATCTAACATTTTCAATCATTTCTAGGTTGAAATAAAATCAACCAAGGAAAAATTAACATTAACGTCTTGTCATATTTTTCAATCGATCTATTAATAGTCATTGAAGCATAACTATTGATAACTTTTATCAACCCACTGTACCTATTGTTAGCTTCTATGGTATTATTACTTAGAGTCAAGTCAACCAAGATATCATAGGCGTTGGTCACATTGTGGGAAGACCCATAAAAGCAAAAGAATCTCGCTGCTCCACCTCTGAAATGTTGACAGGCACACACTGACTGGAATATGAATGTTTAGAGTAGTTGCGGGTGGTCAATTTCACTTCCTGCCACCATTCCTTATAGCCCGGCAGGGGTCCAAACCCCGGTCTTTTACCAGTTGGTGACAACATTGAAAGAACGTCCCCTCTTTGATTCTTCCATCAAAACTGCCATGGATCACGATGAAAGGTTCTAGAGTACCCTTTTCTGACTTTGGAAGATTCATTTACTGATCCCACGAAGCAGCTGTTATTATCCATCTCTACAGGGCTATACAGATGTAGATGCAAAAGGAGACACGTATTTAGGTGTTCCGCATTCCTGCACACACACACACCTGGATTTATTCACAATAATATGTCCATAGATCTTTAATAGAATGCATTTTGTGATTTGAATGATAGTTTGCTTGCCATTTTATGTCAATATGATGTAGGGGTTTGCTAACTTGGAAAATACAGCTAGTGATCAGTAGGAAGATGTAATACAAATATATATCTGATAATACATAGAATCGTGGTAGAATTTTCTACACTTTTATTGAAAAATGTTGTGTGTTATTAGCAAATTTTATATTAATATTAATATTAATTCAATGTCTTTACACATAAATAAAAAATTCTTTTTTTACGTTAATTAACAGGTACTTGAAATAATATTTCACAATTTACAATAAATACATTAAATATTGAAGAATTTTCTTTGATTACATTAAAAAAAAGGATCAATATTAATGACAACAAACAAAAAATATTTGTTATAAAAAAATACTTAACTTAGAATTCTGTATTTTGAAAAAATGAGTTTTATCAAAGATGAATTTATTGAAAGTGATTTTATTGAAAGTGATTGATGAAATTAATTTGAAGCTAATGACGGCAAATTTAAAGGTGCATTAAAAACCTTCATTCAAAGCAAAGGCAACATTTACATAGATGACTTTTTTTTCTTCTGTAGAAAAAAACCATGATAAAAAGCAACTGGAAAGAACATACACAACCAAAATAAACCAAAGAATCAGCATGTTATACTTATTACGGTAGCTGCAATTTTTCATACACCTATTTACAATTACTCTGAATTTCTGATATAAGCGATATTCAAACAATTACTTGATTATGATATTTTTTATTTATTTTCATCGTCAGTATCAATAATGCCATATCTATGCCGCCCTTGAAATATCTAACAATATTGGCGATAAATATTTTGTTTTAAAATATGAACGGTTGGTTTATATGACGTTTTCGTGAAAGATATCACATTTATACGTCTTCTTTTTCTTCTTCATTGGTGCAATAGCCCTTGGTGGGCCAAGGCCATTTGCCTATTGGCAGATTATTTAATATATCATTATTTATTAGCAAGCAAATTTTTATGACCAATTTGGTCTAGTAGATATATTATGAAGTTACTGGATTACTGTAATCACATTTTGAAAATGTAAAATAAATATCGGAATGTAAATCAAACATATATATTGCAGAGATGTAACCTTCTATAATTTTTTCCAACTGTAAGGCTCTTAAATCACTATTATAATAATTTTTGTGAAAATATTTCACAATAGTGCTTTCTTGCGAACATGACGCATTCAAAAATGATAAATAATTTGCTATTGCTTCTTTCTAGTCGATGCGTCTTAAACTTTTTTTTTTTTTTAGTTTTATTTTTCTTTGTTGTTTTTAAACAATTTTTTTGTACCTTTATCTAGACTGTCATAAAAGTCCCAGTAATGTCAAGTCCCAATACAGTCTGCTACTGTTGTCATTGTCGTGAAAAATTACAAATTACAATTACAAAATTACAAATATTGCCAATTTTGCCAACACAAATCGATTAAAGGGTTACTCTTAGGTTACCACAGATAGTGGAAACTGTGGAGCAGCCGGTCAAGAGTCTGTGTTCTAAATGTAACAATGTGGGGTGGATCCCCAGCGCCGAGTAAACCGAGCCCCAGCACTTCTCCGGTTTCTGATCCGCGCGAGGAGGATCCCAATCCACTTAGACGGACACTAGACGACCGCAAACTCCGGAGAAACCCGAGAGCACCATAAGCCCCTGCACACACACTCGCATCCAGAGGATTTTCTTGGTAGCGCCCTACCCATGAGAGAGACACTACCCACACATACACACAAAATAAACAACATCCTGGAAAATAATAAGTGGTTGAAATTTGTCTGTTACATGTGTTTAAGATCTCCATAATAATTTAACCGGGAATAAAAAAGTTAACTTTTTTGTATCTTTTAAACAAATAAACATAGATTTCTTCCATATTTCACAACATTCTTACTGCTTAACACATAATTTGAGGACTTTTCTTTATAATAAAATAAGCAACATTCTGGAAAATAAAAAAATGGTCGAAATTTGTCCATTACATGTGTTTGATATCAAATTTAATGAGAATAATGCTAAATTTTGTGTATCGTTTTTGTAAAAAAAAAATAGAAATAGATTTTTTTTATATTGCATGGATTTTCAGAACAATTTTTCTGCTTAGCACATAATTCCAGGACTTTTCTTTATAATAAAATACACAACATTCTGGAAAATAAAACATGGTTGAAATGTGTCTATTATATGTGTTTAAGATCTACACAATAATTTAATTGTGAATAAAAATGCTAAATTTTTTGTATCGTTAAAAAAAAAAAAAAATAGATATCCTTTCTTCCATTTTGCACGGAATTTCACAACTGCATAGCGAATAATTCGAGGACTTTTCTTTTTCGTTGGTAAACATCAGTACGTTTCCTGTTCCACTTATGTATGCCCCGAACAGACCGAAGACTGGTGATGAGGGGATAAAATGGCTTCCGGGGTAGTGTTCGGTAAGTATATGACGTAAAAGTCTATGTTGATAAAGTAAATCTATGTGATAATAAAGTAAATCTATGTGATACGTTGATAAAGTAAATCTATGTGATACGTTTTTACAAACATTACAATCGGTGTCAAAACTTCTCCTTTCTGAAAGTTGCGGCTACAATAGAATTCAGGAACTACCAGAGAATTCGAAACTGATGCTTCCAGCACGTTAGTTGTTAACCTTGCCATTGGGTCTCAAGTCAGAAAAATTTAATTTTAAAATATATTTCTTTAAAGACAAATTCCGTACTATTTATAATACCAATATGGTTTTAATAACCGCTATATCTTCTGGTCAAAATTTGCGGTGTAAAAATAATCAATTAAACGTGAACATTTAATTAATTTTTATGTTAATTTAAATGTAAAAAGTATATTATAAGAATAAATTCAAGAGTAAAAAGATTATTATAAGAATAAACGTAAGTGTAAAAAGAATATTATATGAGTAAATGTAAATGTATAAAGAATATTATAAAAATAAATGTAAGTGCAAAAATAATATAAGAATAATTTACAAAATTGTAATTGTATTGTAATATAAATAAGAATAATTGGAGTAAATAAGGAGCTTAAAAATAAGAAACAACCTATCTTTACTAAAAAAGAAGCGAGTTATTTTTAAATTTGGATGCCACACCTTAAAAGGAGGCGAAGGCGATTTTTTTTTCTACTGTCAATAGTCGATTTAAAAAATGAGAAGTGTATCTTAATAAAGTGAAAGCTAAAAAATAAAATATTTAATTCCAAAAAATGACTCTCAAATATTTAAAATAAAATAACAAGTGTCGCTTGCCGAGGTCATCATCCTGATCAAGGACTCTGCTATTTCCTGCATTGTAGAGCACAAGCTACACAACATTCGTACAAGTTTGCGAATTTAAAAGAACATGATAATTTTTAAGAGATGTAGTATCTTCTTCAATATTTCTCATTACAGAATCAATGTTGTGTTAGATACGCCTACAAAGCTTATCAATTAAATTTTTAATGCCATTTGTTCGTGAATGTTTATATTTAAAGAATTATAAATATAATAATATATATGACCATGTAATGAGAAGCACAAATTTTTAAGTGAATTAACATTGGATTTTTTTAAAAATAATATTAAATAATTATTTTTTTTGTCAATTAAAATGTAATTTGCAAGCCTCAATAATACCTTTCGTAAGTAGAAAATAAATCTTAAAAGAAACTTCATATTGTTAAAACAAAATATGAAGGTTTTGAATTTTACGTTTAAGGAGGATTTATTGCTATAAACATATTATGTATTAATTAACTACGTATATTAACTGTATAACACAAGCCAATTAAAAATTATAGTTCTATCTTTTTAAAGGTGTGTATTATTTCATTATTAATAGCGTGAAAAATAAAAATATGTTAAAATTGTTATTTAATTTTGGTACGCTCACGTATATTTAAAAAAAAATATGTGTTGATTTCTACGAAATAGTATTGCTTGATTTATTAGATCTCTCTTTTAACTGAAAGGATTCTTAATCGTTTTATTCAAAAGAAATTAGTAAATTTATGTAATTATTAGTAAAATTATGCTATGTAAAATTTGGGTAAATTTATGTAATGTTAGATAAAAGGTAAGAGGACATTTAGATAAAGAAAAACAATGCTATTTATCTTTTTTTTTTATAATATATGACTATATTAGATCAGAACAGTAGAAAACATAAAAACATAGATCAAACATAATAGCAAAAAACATTTATCAGTACAAGTATAAAATATCTAGATTTTAACTGTTTTATATATATACTGATGTAATTTCATTAATAATAAATTGATTCTAAATTGATGAATAACATTTTAGCAATGTCATTGATATTAATAAACATTTAACATAAAATCGCATGCTATTAATTTTTCTTATTGGATTAATGTTAGTTAAGTTTTTTTTTAGTTAAGTTTTGTGTTAGTTGATGTTAGTTAAGTTTTTTTTTCTTAAGGGGAACTAAGTTTTAAAGTTCTTCTAAGTTTTAAAACTCCAAAACGTAAAATTAATTAGAATATTAAACTATTTTGATTATATAAACTTAATGCAATAACATTTTATTGATTATTAAGGAACATTAAAAATACAAATATAGTATAGAAAACTGTTAAAATATAGATTATTAAAAATTACCTTTATTCTATTATATCTTAAAAAAACATTAAACATTACCATGTTGTTGCTAATTTATTCAACTAATTCGTCTGTTTTGAATTTTAGAATAGTTATACATTAGATAAACCTTTTGTTTTTACCTGCATTTCTTTGAAACTATATTACTTTCAGTAACCACGTATTCTTGATTTTGTCGATACCTAGAGAATAATACATATACATACATAAACAATTGTATTATCTTAAAGAACATTTTAACTGTGACATCTTAATTAAATGAAACTTAACTTAGCCCAGTTTCGATTTTCTATTAGTGATCATTTCTATGTACATCCCTTGCTGAAATTTGCTAACGAATACTGTTTTATTGTTGAAAAGTACGAAGCACCTTCTTAATTAAAATAGTGAGTAGTGTTGACAGCATTCCCCAAGAGATGGCGCAAGCATCCGTGAAGAAATTTTTCCTCGAAAGATTTCTATCATCTCACAGTTTATTTCCCGTTATTTCTTAAAATTGTTGTATAATGTATTAATTAATTGAAAATTAGTTGATTCTAAACAGAATAATATATGATACATTCATTGTAAATAAGTCGTTTTGGTGGTTGACATCCATGTTTTACATTAGTTGATGATATTTAGATTTTCTCTGTAAAAGGAATATAACAATATTAATAAGTTTTAGTATCCAAATTGGTTCATTTATAAACAATGAATGTTAATTGAAAATTTATGCCACACAATAATTAAAATAATACTTCTTATTTTTAATTCTATAAAGTCTATGTCATTTATTTATTTACTCTAAAGTAATTAATCGCTGTCACATACCTATAAATAGAAATATTAAGTTAGAATAGAAAAGCAGAAATTTGGCGATGAAATTAAGTTGTGGTTAAAAATGCATTTATGTTTATTAACTTTATTTTAAATATGAAAATTTGTGAAAAAAGTCATATTTTGGAACACAAACATTCAATGGTAAAAAAACTTGAAATTTCAGTGACTTCAATTACGTTTTTCTTATTATAATTATTTCTTCAAATTTTTTTAAATATATTGAATTATTTTTTTTATAATATTTAGCAGTCATTTTGTATTACTAACCAATGCAGTTTAAATGAGCACTTTTCTCTACAACTAAACTTTTACTAGATTGGATAGGAGTTTTGAATACCTGTTAATTTAGTGCACATTTGCTAAGAATTAAAATATGAAAAAACAAAGTATCATATAATTAACAGAAATTAAAGATTTAAAGCAAACAATTAAAAGGAGAGATAGAAATTGTAAAAAATAAGTTAAAGGGAGGGACTGAAATAAATAAGTGGTGACAAATAAAAGCAATATGAAATACATAAATGCATAATAGAAAATATAAATACATAAGTAGATGCCAGACATATATAAATACAAATAAAATAGAAATATATAATAGAATATATAGAAGAACTTTTACAAAAATAAAAAGATTTATGGAAGGTTTTTATAACTAAAATAGTTTATAGAAGCACTGATAAAAAAATAAAAAGCTTTAAAATATATATATATACGAAACAAAATTTGAAACCGAAGATCGGAAATAAAGTTTAATAATGCAGGGTAGAGTTTGACGTTTTCAAAGATGGGATTATTTGTATTTAGTCAGCAATAATTACTACCAATGCATAGGAGAGGACGGTGGGAGAATTTTTAATGCTGAACAGAAAATATTGCAGATAGACAATGAAAGAAATTAAGGAGGTTTGATGTCATGATTCCATCCTGTAGTGAAATATAGATAAGGATATTTGCCTTAGTAGTGGGCAAACAATAGTTGAGTTTTAATCAATTTATTTTCATGGTTCTTGATATTTAAAAACAATTTTCGTGAAAGCTTCGCAATAGGATCGCCTATTTATTCTATTTGAATGTCATGATGCAGCACGTCATTTTTTTAACCAAGGAGCTCCGGTAATTATTATAAGGATTTTGTTTCTATTTGTTTTTGCAACAAGGTTCCAGATGGGTGCTGCTTAAGCCAGGATTGGTCTGAGGAATTGTTTGTATAAAAAGAGTTTGTTTTGTAAAGATAACGTAGAATATTTTCATATTACCGGCAAGTTGAAACATAATTTGCTCCAGCAATTTGTCTTTATAGTGGGGGATATTTCTGGAATGTTAATTTGTTGTCGAGGATTTGGCCAAGATATTTTATTGATCAAGTCTATCAGACCATCAAATAGGAAAATATCTTCAAATGGAGACCTGGCATGATCTTTTCTGAAAAGGATGGCTTTATTTTTTATCTGTATTGACATCGATGTTACACATGTTACTTATGTTTCTAAAGAAAAAAAAACATTGATGTTCAAAAAAGAATTTTTTATTGACGCTTCATATGATGGCATACCGTCTCTGCAAAGAGGAAAACCATATAAGATAAACAAACGCCCATCATGGTAACGCTCTCAGTGAAAGATTTTTCAAACTGGTGCTGTGAAAACAAGTTTCAACATATGACATTTAAACTACGGTTCTGAAAATTGAAAAAAAAATTCTCGGAAATGGTATCAAAATACGAGTTATATTTAGTGACAATTGACAAGCCATATTTGTCTATAATATATATATATATATATATAGAATACCAGTGGTAAAAAAATAAACAATCGACGATTGTTTAGTAAGTAAATAATATATTTGTTTTTTGTTTTACTGGAAATGCAATCAATTTTTAACACATAAGTAATAAATATATATAAAATTGAAAGGTTTATTTTATTAGTTGAAATGAATAGTTATTTAAGAGATAATTAATTTGTTATGAGGAAAACAATTGATTCTATCAAATATTATTTTTCCTTAGGTATTTCACAATTGCTCATTTTGTTTCGTTATTGTTTATCTTTATAAATGTATATGGTTACAAGTAAGACCACTCCCTTGATAAAATTCATATTAAATTTTATGAAAACAGTGATATAGAAAAAGGTAAGCTGCATATAAAAATGTATTTTTTTTTTAATTCATCATCATTCCTAACGCGACACCCCAATATGGGCCAAGGTCGATCGAATTTGACGTTGGCAGGCATTTCTATCTCTGACCAAACACTTTTTTAATTAATATATCAATTTCAATGAAAAATTCAAAAAATGCATTTCAGGTGAATAACTATGAAAACAGATTAATTAGCAAATTGCCTAAACATAAAATATGCCAAATATTTTAAATAAAAATTAAATATACTCTCTATTTTTTGCTTTTTAAAAAAAAATAAGTTTGAGTCAATATTATAACGAGATTTAAATATTATGTTTGTTTATTTGATTATTTTTGACAAATATGTAAACTTTCTAAATACTTAAATACAATAAATATATATTTAATTTTACAAGGGCCGCTGAAATGAGATGCCAATATAAAAATAAAATTGTATTTATTCTCCTACTTAAAAAAATTAGTGACAAAATAATAGAAAATAGAATAATAAAGAAAATTTACTTACCACCATTAAAACTCAGCTATAATTTAAATAGTGAATGTAATGCATAACTTATGAATTAAATTTATATACAAGCAATTATATATACATAATAAAAGCGCAGTTATAGCACAAACAGCACTTTTATAAAAAAAGAAGCATCACTATTATTTGACACCGTGAAATTTATGTAAATCTGCTTGATGTTAGAAATCAATGCAAATCTCTGAACTTTTCTACATTAAACGATTCATTTATAGCCTGTATAGATATACTACTGTGACCAAAAAATAAGATAAATTATTTTTTTTTCAAAAACTCTTTATTTATTCTCCCAAATTAATTTGATCGCCTTCAAAGTAGTCCCCTCCGTACACAATGCACTTATGCCAACTTTTTTTCCAATCTTCAACGCATGCTAAAAAGTCATCGGCAGGGAATGGCCTTCAATGCGCAGCAATTCACGTTGAATCTCCTCAATCGACTCAGAACGGTTTAACTGTTTATACCACTTGTAAACATTTCTTTCCGATATAGGAATGCTCCCCAAATGCCTTCTGCAACATTCTATACGTTTCCGCAAACAAAATTGAATGCAAGTTCTTTGCTCAATTAATTCAGACATTTCAAAAATCGCCGGGATCAGTTTTAGCGTCACACAAAGCCAAGCGTAACTCAAACACTAATGGATATTTTGAAGTCAAATTTTGTACAGATGTCAAAGAATCAATTTTAAATCGAAAATTGGTCTTACTTTTGGGACACAGTAATATATATGTAAACCGAATAAATAATGCATCTTTGAGCTGCTACATCTTTAGGAATATCCATTAAACAAAATAAGTATCTTACTTAAGAAATATTATATTTATACCTCACACACACAAGCGGAAAAAAAAAATTTTAGCACGCTGGAACCCGATCGGTCTCAAACACACCGCCGATTTGTTGTTTATTTAGGAAAAAAAATATTTGACAAACAGTCGAGGTGACACACTCACCAAAAAACAGACAGATGAGACACACCTTTTTTTGAACCCTTTTCGGGAAGAAGTAACACAAGATTCTCAAAGAGAACCGACAGGGCTGTATCCGAAACGAATAGTTTACTGCAAAATAACGAGTTTTTATAATAATAATCTATGAAAACACCGCAGATTCACTTGCGGATGTTTATTTTCATAAGTTTGAACTGTACCGAAGTAAAAAATTTTGTTGTAAACTAATACGAAAAGAGAAACGATGAAACTGGTTTTATTTCGTTACCTTTTTGTAATTAGTTCCATTTGGTGTGTGTGGTTAAAATTTACTTGTTCTAAACTTCTTAGTATAGGAAACTTCAAGTATCTTAGATTTTCACTAGATATGGTAAGTTGACATTTATTTTTATATTCATTATTTAGCTTGGTTAATACTATTTTGGGGGTCTGATGGTCGGTGCTAGTCACCCTGCCATTAGACGAGGCCATCAGAGTCCGAGTCTTGGCGGCGCCATGGATGTAATGGTTAGGAATCCTCTTTAAATCGTAGGTTCCTGTCTAACATGATTGTAGAGCGTTGAGCGTAGGGATGGCAACCCTACCCAGTAAAATAAAAGCATTTTCCGTCTAGGAATCTATCAATAGGCAGAAGGTATGGCTAAAAATGAGGCTGTTGCGCCATTGAGAAAGGAAAAACGGCTAATTTCAATACAGATATATCTAAAATGTAAAATATAAAATTATAAAATTAATAATAAATACATAAATGTGCAGAAAAATTAATTAAAGATTGCCTCTACAGTAAAAAAGTGTATTACTATAGAGCCAGTTATATTGAAAACTTTTCAACAACTCAATAAAAATATTTCGTTAATATCCTTCATCGTTTTAGTAGACATAACAATTTCTTGTTATTGATATAGGTTTCAAACGTATAAGTGCGAAATTTGAAAAGAATAAAAAAAAGAGCAACAAACGTACGATATTTTCTTTTTAAATCGCTTTCACCAACGATTCTGAAATGCTAAGCTACTCCAACAAAAAATCTTAAACCGCTTTAAAGATACCCTTGTTGGGGGATTTGACACTTGAGTAAGATTTCTTTTTTCACCCCTTACCTGACCCTCGGGCTGCTGCCCACCCTGTATTCTCTCCCTTCGGACTTCATCCATTCGAGAAGGTCAGTGGATAATGCAGAAGAAAGCACTTTAAAGTCCCCGCGTGGTGCTTTAAATTGAAACACTGACGGTTTTTGTCTCCATTATTCGTTTTAACTTCTATTGACAGTCAATTCGGATTAGATGGAGATTTAATACTTTAAGAGTGTATTTCTTCGAAGGAATTGGCCTATTTTATTCGACACTAGTAGATAAGACCCAGTTTTGCGTGGTTTCAGTGAAATCAATTTTTTTTACCTTGGTTAACTTAAATAAAGAAAAAATATCACTAAAACCAGCAAAGATATAAAAAAAAAAAGTAAAGTGCAATTTCAAATCCACTGGTGGCGGAACAGACCCTGCCTTCCGCAACGAGACGGCTCGATGTTTAACTACGGCAGAGTATATAAAGTATACTTCATCGGCATTCAGTCTCCTTGATAGACCCACTTCATAATAGTAGTATAATATAAAAAAAAATAATAATAATAGAATAAAAGAATAATCCCTCCTACCCCGTCAACCTCATCCCCTCTCCCTCATAATACACGCACATGTACATACATCACACATACACATATACATGTAGACAATTGCATACACACTGCATACACCATATATATATGCGTGTGTGTGTGTGTGTGTGTGTGCGTGTGTGTATTATGAGGGAGAGGGTTGAGGATGAGGATGGAAGGAGGGATTATTATATATATATTACACACACACGTAGATATGCATGTGTATGTGTGAATGTGCATGTGTGTACTACAGTTTGTGTTTTACCAAATTATTATTTTACTTTCCTCACTATGTCAGGGCTAAAAGGCTCCTTGACCTACTATTTTTTAAATTTATAAATATATAAACATTGAACAAAAACTGCAGAAAAACAAACACAAAAAAAATCAAAAAGGGAATGAACCGGAAACTTTTTAGAAACACACTAAGTTTGTATTACAACACCATAATATTATTCACGAAAAATAAGTTTTCCATCTGCTTCCTGCTGCTGCACTATATATTTATATATATATTGTACATCAGTGAACTTTGTGTTCCACGTTATTTAAGTATATTGCAATTTATGTATATCTTATATATAGATGTATACTATTTAAATACATACGTATGTCCATATATAATATTATTAAACTAACTTCATCGTCTACTTTTACCATTCTTTAGCAAGTTTTCCCGATATATCCCACCTTTCATAATATTATTAATATAATGGAAGAGAAACCGAGACTTCGGTCCTTTTAGCATCTATTCATCACTCCACACACACTGTCCACCAGCATTCAGGAAATATAAAAAAAAAAAAATCACTTATGTATCGAAAAGAATACAAAAAGTGAAAAAAAAAAAAAAAAAAACAACAACAAGAAGAACCCAAGTTAGTACAGAGTGAATGCGAGTATGTATGTGTGAAAAAATTCTGCGAGCTCTACCATTTAGGTGTAATATCCCGAGGAAGGAACAGATCAATATTGGACTATCAGTCGAAGGAAACCGATAGCGACATCGTATCAAAATCCATTCTTCAAACGGAGAAAACATTAAGGTCAGCATCGGCCCTACAGGAAATGATCGCGCCATATGCCCCAGAGAATGCCGCCGCCCCGGCTTGGGGCATATCTTAGATTTCTCTTCTGCCCCGTTCCCCCCGACTCTATTTTTCTTTTCCTCTGAGCAGGGATTTTGTTTTATTTATTCTATGCTTGACCTTAGGAGTCTACACGCCGGATACAATTAATCATTCCTAGTCCGGCAATACTTCTGACTTCTGATGAAATGTCCAAAACCGATAAGAGGCAGGAGGGAAAAAAATTTTTTTCCTTTTTTTTTCACTGGATTTTTTCTTTTTTTTCTTTTTAAAAAAGAAACGTTTTTTAATCGGTTTTTGAAAGTGATTTGGTGAGGGGAAGAAAAAGACTCACATTTTATTCAGAATTTTATTTTTCTCTTCTTAGAAATATGGTGGAAGATGTCAGTTTTCACCAATGTAGATGTGGATAATTTTCCAGTGATGGGTGTTTTTAAGTTATTTGCTTTATTAAAAGAATCATTGCATATCATAAAATATTTAACAGAACCATTAAATATTTTTATATATTAACATCGCTTACTTATATCATTCGTTTTGGTTCTCAGGGCCACAGGTCTCAGGTTCGACTTTCCCGACAGTATCATGGATTGATTAAGTTGTTCCTAATGCAATCTTGAATTGATTCCGGATAATCTAATAATTTTAATATACAAATTAACTCATTTATTAATCAGTAATATAATAATTGCAATCACACGGAGTTTTTAGATTAAAAGTCTGGAAATAGGTTTTTAGGTTTAGTAAAATTTAGTTTTATATTTATTTCAATTAAATATAACTTCCATAAATTAGCTTTTTAAAAAATAAAACTTTGTAACATGCAAATTAATGTTTTATTAAAGATTAAAATATTATTCCATTTTGTTCTGTTTGACAAACAGAATTTCAAATTTATTTCCTTATATTTAAGCCAAGCTATCTAGTGGTCAATTAGCTAGCGCTCTCTCCTTTGATACCAAAGACTACAGGTTCGATTCTTGGCGGTGGCATGAATGTTTGTTAGTTGTTCGGAATCCACGTTAAATCGTATCTAATCAAAATAAAGCGGGCACGAAATGACCATAGAGTGACAAACCATTGCAAAATAAGCTGCTCCCCCCCTAAGTCCCCTTTTGAAATAAACTCCTTCCAGGACTAACAAAAAGTTCTTGGACTTTCTAGATGTTGCTGTCGACTAACCCATAAGAAAACTAACAAAAAGTTATAAGGAACTTCTTAACTTACGGTATGATACTCTTACAATTGCCATCTAGTTCACTCATTTCTGAAAGCTGTCAGTGCAATTCACATCTGAAGGACATCCGAACCTGTGATCTTTTGCATGTACACGATGGTCTTGATATTTTGACTTAAATCAAATTCATAAATAAAAAATAATATAATAATTATAACAAACTCATAATACTGTGAAAAACGTAAAAATTAAAATCATAGTTAAAAATAAATGTAGAAGATAGCATAAGCAATTATTTGAAATAAACTGCTTTAAACATGACTACTGATACAAAAATGTGATCAAACGACTATGATGTCTACTTTCATAACACAAAGAATAACAAACACAAAACTGACGCTTATTACAACTCTGTTTTCCTCATAAAATAGAGCAACGAATGAAAACAAAAGCCAAAAAAGATCTCAGTAAGTGTATGAAATCGATGAATAACAACCCAAACCTCACGTGAATAACAAATACGAAGAAGAAATGACACATCTCAAACAAATCCCTACTTTTGCGAAGGATTTTCTTTTTGGTATTCCACGCAGGTCGGTATTTATAGCAAAGGGTGGACTCCTTTTTACCACCTTGACGACTGATCTCTGGGATTGGATACTCTTTTGTCACTACTCCGTGTACACTGTACACGGGTCTTTTGGACGGGGGTTAGCGTTAAGAGAAGAGATATTTGTAAAAAGGAATGAGTGCGAGTGTTGATCTCGGGCCAGGGATTTAGAACGCAATAAAAACAAGCGAGCAACTTTCTTTCGCGGAATGGGACTTTATTTGTTCTTGCCTCACCCGGGATCAACTGGATTTTGCGATGTAACAAAATGTTAAGCTACTAAGACATTGGAGCGATACGGTTTGATTCCATTTTGAGGATCAAAGGTGGATTGGTATTTTTATGGTGATTTGAATTAATCAAATCGCACTTCATAAAATGGATGAGCACTCATCAAAAAGAGGATTTTGTATTATTTTGTTAAATATTATGGGTAAAAACCCTTAAGATTACAGAACATTATCAATAATAAATCTGTTATGATAAAAATTGCATGGTAATTATTATTGATCAAAATTGTATTTCTTTCTCTTAAATTATTTTTAATTACTTTTTATATATTATTATACTAACAAATAGTTAAATTTTAGTTACTGGCCCATTTCTTCTATGATAAGGTGAATCATAGAAGAAATATGATATTATAAGGTCTAATTTTATCATTCCTGAATTGTTAACAACTGATTAAAATGATTGTTCATTATATGTTTATGCTGAACAATAAACAAATCTTGAACAATATTGTTGGGTATTTGATATTTATAGCAAAGGGTAGGCTCCTTTTACCACCTTGACGACAAATATAACCTGAATTGTTAACAACTGATTAAAATGATATTATTCAAGATTTGTTTAAAATCTTTGGAGTATATCACAATGTTAATCTCTGGCAGTTATAAAATGTTGATTTTTACAAGCGTTTTCTGGAGAAACTGATATCATTGGCTTACCATACAGTAAAAAATTCATAAAATTCTCCATAGACAGTTTGAAATGAGAAACTATTACACACTCACCACCGAGTTTTTCGGGTTTAAAAGCAGTGATTGAAACGCATTAGTAAACAAATCAGGCTAAACTAGCAAGCCATGTTGTTATTAGATAAAGAATCAAGTTTGGTTTGTCGCTCTACGGTCATTTTTTGTACACTTTAAGTTAATCAAACCGGGCTCTACAGTTTAACGTGGATCCCGAACCACTAAATAAACATCTATGTCAACGCCAGGATTCAAACCTGAATCTTGCAGCACTAAAGGTCAGAGCGCTATCCAATTGGCCATCAAACCACCAAAGAATAAACAGTAATGGCTATTCTAATGAATTTTATATTTTGTTAAATATTTTTCGCAGTTATTTAATCAATTAACGAATTTATCTACACTTTTTTTTTGTATTGAGATCAATAACGTTTTCTTTTTTACATACCGAAAAAATATTTTTGTAAATATTCAATTATTTGTACATGTGTATAATTATGCTCCAGGCATTTTTTTCTTATGTAACTTATTTAAACTTTTCTAACTTAATAAGCAAGAAAAAATTTCTATAAAACTTGTATAAAGTAATTGCTAATATCTTAATTAATGATTCATATGGTTATCTTATTAGTTAAAAATTAAGTTTTTAATCTACATTATTCCACTTCTAAGCAAATTTGATGAATTTAAATATTTCAAGAGTTAAACAGAAACTTTATTTACACAAAAAAATTGAATAAGATCACATCAAAACATTAATTTTCAATTTTCCACCGATCTTTCAGAAAACCCGAAATAAAACAACTTTATCTACTACACCTTCATTTCCTCGCGCACAGGCGTGAAGAGAGGGAAACAGAATTCAGAGAAGGGAAGAAAAAATCCCCCTGGGATTCGAGTCAAATTTAATCCGAAAGGGATAAAATATTCTGGAAAGGGAAATCGCCCCATTTCTTTATGCACAACCCACTTCGATGGCAGGTTTTTGCACCAAGAAAATAAATAAAAAGCGGTGGAAATTCCCCACAATCCATCTTGACAGTGGCGGGCCGCTGATGTATTCGAAACCATTGTGTAACACAAGAGTTGGAGGAAAATGGAAAAAATAGAAAAAGGGACACGGGATCCTAATGGCTGTTCTTCGGGATCCGATCCCTGACTCAGGGTCTGATATTGCAAAACCATGTCCGAGTCAGTAGATCGGAAACAAACATGTCCCAACTTGGGGGGTGTGGGGCCGGGGTACATGCGAGCTACAGCAGTCTTATATATTGCCCGGAACAGTAGCATACCGAGGCATCTTCTCCATTTCCATGTATGCCACACTGAAGGGTTGCCAAAGAGGGCATGTAGACATATTTGTCCACATTCGGAATAACTTACATTCAAATCTTCAAAGAATATTTTCTTTTAGGAAACATTAGTGATCAATCAAAAATAAGACCATGTTTGTCCACGATGAATTTGAAGCCAATATGATTATGTTCATTGACGATTCGGAATAACTAACATTCAAATCTTCAAAGATGATTTTATTTTAAAAAACTAACTATTCCTATTTAAAATAACATTAGATATCGATCAAATATGACTGTGTTTGTTGACAATTCGGAATAGCTAATAAAGTCAACATGACTGTATTCGCTAACAATTCGGAATAACTAACATTCAAATCTTCAAAGATGATTTTATTTTAAAAAACTAACTATTCCTATTTAAAATAACATTAGATATCGATCAAAGAAGGAGACCATGTTGGTTCACGATGAATTTGAAGCCAATATGACTGTGTTCATTGAAAATTTGGAATAACGAACATTCAAGCCTTCGTTTCTTTTAGGAAACTAATTAATCATATTTAAAATAACATTAGAGATCGATCAAAAAATTAGGCCATATTTGTTCATGAGGAATTTGAAGCTAATATGACTGTGTTCGTTGACAATTCAAAATAACTAATAAAGCCAATATGACTGTGTTCGTTGACAATTCGGAGTAACTAACATTCAAATTTCCACAGATGATTTCCTTTCAAGAAACTAACTAATTCTATTTAAAATAATAGATCGATCAAATATTAGGCCATATTTGTTCACGATGAATTTGAAGCCAATATGACTATGTTCGGAATAACTAACATTCAAATAATCAAAGGTGATATTCTTTTAGGATAGTAATTAATTCTAGTTAAAATAACATCCTAATAAAAAATTAACTTTTTCCTTCATGATTTATATTATTTTCTTATATTTATGTTTGTTTGCGTGATTGATTATGCCAGCATATATCCATTCCTTCAAATAATTCTTATTTAAATGCTCCGAATAGCTTTTATTTAAATGCTTCGAATAGCTTTTATTTAAACGCTTAGTTCTAAGAACTATTATCACAATTGTTATTTTTTTTAAGCTTAGATGTTGTGATAAATTATTTTTCTCATATTCGATACCTCTTTTTAAGATGATAATTTTTATTAATTTAACCTTTTACTATCTAAACTTTTATGATACATTTAAAAACAACTATTTATTTTTAATGATTGAAACAAAAAAAATGAAGTAATCCAAAATACATATCATAGGAATGAATGTGTTTTATTTTAACCGAAATACGAAAAGAAAAATAAAACAAAGGATTCGTCGTTAATAAAATAAATTTTGAAAAATATTTAATCAACATCATAAAGAATATTGTAAGATTTTTTTTTATAGAAATTCATAAAAACTATTTTGGGAAATCACAGGCGTAATTACTTTAAATTACGAATGGAATATAAGAAATAGAGCAGAAATAGAGCAGTAAACTGTATAATAAATGTAAATAATAACATCAATAAGTAATTATCATCTTAATCAATAATATGTAATTTATTTATGTTATAATATTAAATAATAACATCAATATATTGCATTAATATTTTAAAGCTTTTTATATCTTTGATACTAAATCACAATCATATCATCTTAAATGTTACTTGAATATATTTTAAATAAACCGAAATTAACCAAAGGGCATAATATACACTTAAGAGCCAAAACATTATGACCACCTGTCAATAACGAGTTTGCCCACCTTTGGCGCGCAACACAGCTACAACCCGCCTTGGCATGGATTAATACCACCACTTAATACCAGTTAAATACCACTTCCACCTGATCACGTGCCTTCCACTTCTTCCTGGCGAGTTCATTGCAAAATGTAGGGGTGGTCATAATGTTTTGGCTCTTGAGTGTAAATACTAATATTATTCAGTATTTATATCCCGCATTTTATTGCATAATGATACTATGAAATGCATAGTATAAACACTATTAAATAACATTATTATGAAGACATTAAAGTTAGAAGATATACAAAGTCTTGATGATAAATAAAATAGTTCTTTTAAGAAAATTCTTAGAAAGAATCTCTAACGTTTCTTCATGTAATGTTTATGTTTCTTCTCATAAGCATACAACGTTAAACTGCTAAAATTTTGCTGGAGTTATATAAAAAGCGACTTTGGTGTTATAACGTTGGTATTAATTTAAAATAACGTTGGGTATGGTATTGTGTATTTAACACTTAAAAATGTGATCAATAAAAGAAGTTATCTTAGAAGTTAGAAGATTCTTCGCAGGAATCATATGAAGTTCAACAATTTCCTCTATATACAGAATGGAAAGCTAAATTTGAATAACATAAACTTCCGCGCCCTATTTAACAGATCAGCAACTGCAAGTATTAAATTTTGATAACAATTTACTACTGTGTATTAATTATTAGATGTATTAATTATTAGCTATTCTCTTTTATGTGAATATTGAATATAATATAAATTTACACAAATTAATATATTAAACAATTTTTTTTTCTTACATATAGGAATTCTTGTGTTGTTGTTACTAATCCCCCTGGTGCAAAAAAGCCTACACTAGTTCCACAGGACCCCATCACAGGCGATATCCATGGCTAAGGAGGCTACAGCTTGGGAGGTTACAACTAAGGGAAATTACAGCGCCCATTACTACAGTTCCCCTTTTAGCGAGGCACGAGGGCAGAAGACTGAATAAACCTCAAGACAACACTCTACGATCCTATTAGACCGGGACCTACGGTTTAAAGCGGATTACGAGCCACCACAAACAACCATGGTGCGGCCGGGACTCGAACCCGAAACAGCTAGACATTCGGCAAGCCATTCAGGCCCCGGGAATTCTTTGGAATTTTCTGGGAAACTGCCTCGCAAAAAAAAAAAAAAAAAAAAAAAAAAAACCATTACCACTTTAAAAGCTTTAATCAAGCAGTTTAATTCTTAATGGCAGACACGCACACTTCCACATTCACCGCCTAGGGCACCTTTTTTAAAAAAAACCTATTATTTAATTTGGATTCTGGATTTGATAACTTTCTCCCTCTTGCAAATAATTTGTGCGTTTTACTATAGTCCAGCGGGGTTTCTTTTCTAATAAGAGACATCAATGATTATTTTTTAACCAGTACATTAATCGTTAATTAATATATTGGTTTAATTTTTAACTCCTTATACACTATTGAGTTATATAATTATTTCATTATAGGTTCTTAAGCTTTTTTTTTATCAGCATGGTGCCTATCCTTACGTATGTGTGTCTAAAAATGTTGATGCCATAAGAATCAACTCTAGGTCAACTCTAATTAACAAGTGTAAACTAGAGCTAGAGCCGAAAAAAACTTACATTGAATTGAATTGAATACATACATGGAATTTGACTTGAATTTACATTGAATTTGAACTTTGGCTCTTGAAACTAATTTGTAGGTACTAATATAGCCCAGTAGGGTTTATTTTGTAATAAGAGACAGCAATGATTATTTTTTAACCAATGCACTAATTAACAAGTATAATTTTTAACTCCTTATATATTATTCAGTTATATAATTACTTCATTATAAGTTCTTAAGCTTTTTTTGTTATCATGATCCATGTCCTTATGTGTGTCTAAAAATGGCGTTTGGCACCAGAACCAGCCCTTGGCGCGAACCAGGTTTTGCATGAAAAGGTCTCTCGACTGGGGAAAACAGACATCGAAATGCAATAGGTCAGCTGCAGGAAACATATGCAAGCTCTTCCTTCGACCACTCATCCAAGCTTCTTTTCCTTCTTTGTCATGTCTGTTAGAATGCGTTTTTTGGTTGCATAAAATTCCCCGCATTCTTATCGGCTGCACTCTTGTCGTTTTTCTTCACGAGAGTTTTGTTCCGTTGTTTAAGACGTCATTCTTTTAGCTCTCCCCTGAAAAATCTGAATAAAAAAAAACGAACGAACACGACTCTCTAGTTTCTCGTATATTACAATCAGTATAACTCCGCGTTGAATTCCCCCGCCATTGCACCATAAAAAATTGGAAAGAATTTGAGATATGCAGGGGAGAAAAACTTCTGGGGTTTATTTCTTCAAACTATCCCGGAAATCTTCTATTTTTCTTTAAAAGGAGGGTTCTGGAAAATTCGTGCAGAACATACTTTAACCAAAACAAAGACTGTGCTTTTTTTTTTTTTTTGCCATATCCATTCATTTATACAAGCGTTTGAAAAGAACGTCAGAAGCTCTGATGGAGACATTCACAAAAAATATGTAGTCCGGAGAGAATTTAAATATTTTTCTAATAAAAAGTTTATGGAGATTTTTTAAAATAAAACTTTTAAAAAAGGGAACTACATAAGTAGAAAATAGGGGTATACATGATCATATTAGTACTCTTAGTCTAGTTCTGTACACAGAATCATTAAATGAGAAAACAATAAATATTTTTCAAAGTATATAGGTTGGAGTTAAGATATTTCAGTTAAAAAATATGTCTCCATCAGTTTGAGTAAAATATTGAAATATACAATAATTGTGTTTAAGGTGTACTTAATTTTTTTTAACACATTTGCAAAAAAATGCTCCTCCATAAAACAGATACTTCGCAGTGCTTTCTATACTTCAACTAAACACAGGAGTGGCCGGATACAGAACATTGGATTTCTGAAGCCGAAACACGAAGCCACTTCGAAGGTACCTCTGTATAGATTCCTGGTTATACAGGTGGGCCTTAGACATGGCTTCGTTTAGACATAATTAATCCATAAATTGCAAAATCCTTTCGATTTATCCAAGGAAAAGGGGAAGAAGATGTGCCACTCTTGAAATGTTGCGACGGCAGTCTAGCAGGCCAACCAGGATGTTTGTTGTCTTGAATCACTTAATCTACTCCATACCTGCTTGTACTCTCCATATCTGCGTATACTACTCCATATCTGTATGTGGCCGTATCTGTGTGTACTACTCCATATCTACGTATACTCTCCACATCTGATGGGGACATATCTGCGTGCACTACTCCATATCTGCATGTACTATTCCATATCTGCATATATTACTTCATACTTGCGTATACTCTCCACATCTGCATGTGGCCATATCTGCGTTTACTACTACATATCTGCATCTGGCCATAACTGCGTTTACTACTACATATCTGCATGTACTCTCTATATCTGCATGTGGCCATATATGCGTGTAGTACTGCATATCTGCTTATACTCTCCATATCTTCATGGAGTAGTGTATCTCCGTGTACTACTCCATATCTGCAAGTGGCGTAGGACTTAGTAGTCATAGTATCTGCTGTTCAAGGAAAACTATATAAAAAAAATAATGTTTTGGAGATCCTAACCAAATCTAACTAACGGAAAAGGCATACTATTAAAATTTGTTTTTTTAATAGAAACGTTTTCTACTACTATGCAGAAATTAATCACTAACAGTATATGAAGAGACGAAACAATTTCAATCTTCATAATATGAAACTTCATTCAACAAATTATGTTGTATATTACCTGATGCATTACTAATGCCACATTTCTTAAATGATTTGATCAATGCCTCTCACATATCAAACATTGATACAAGAAAGCGCTTAACTCAAAGCATGAGAATACTTCAGCAGAATTCTTCAATACATAAAAAAATAAACAACTGGAGCCTTAGTATATAAGACGCTCTTTGTTTTTTTAATATCTTATTGATTCATTTTACATTATAGAAAACACTGTAAGTAAAAGGAATATAATGCACACATGGAGAGAGAGAGAGAGATAGAAAGAAATTGCACAAACTAGCATTTTTATCTCTCTACAATTCTAGAAATATGTTTTATAAAGTAGATATACGCCTGCGTGTACATCTAATGTTTTTCTAATGATCTCTCTTTTTAGATGAACAAGATTTCAAAAAATAAAAGAAATAAAAAAAAACATTCCAAAAAGCGCATACTTCCTCTGGCAGTTAATTTTGTACAGCGCAATTAAATTCTAATTTCAACCCTTCCCCTTCCTTCCTACTCCGCTTTTCATTAGAAACTGCACTTCTGTTACCCTATTAACGAAATGTTAATAAATGATGTCTGAAAACCATATAAAAAGCAATACTTAGGTGATCTTAACCAAACCTAACTAGCGAAGAATGCTTTCTTTTAAAACTTGTTTTTTAACAAGAAAGTTTTCTATTATTACGCAGAAATTGATCATTAACAGTATATGAAGAGGGCTATAACAAACCATGCAGAAGTACTTTTAATCATAATATGAATTGTGCTGTATATTGCGCGATGCATTACTAATGCCACATTTCTTAAATTATTTAATTAATGTCTCTGCCATATCAAACAATGATATAAGACGGAAAAAGGTTAACCATTTTCTGTTCTAATCCAGCTGGCAAACACTTAGACAATTGTCTTTTGATGCTTTAGGTAAGCGCTACACCAACGTTACTCACTTAGCACTATACAGGAAGTGCGTGTAGCTTGAAGATAAGCTACAGACGTGGAGTAACAATACCTCTTCAACTCTCTACGATCATGTTAGACCGGGACTAATGTATATGCGTGTATGTATATCTCTCTAATGTTTTTCTAATGATCTCTCTTTTTAGCTAAACAAGATCTAAAAAAGTAAAAGAACGGAAAAATAAAATTAAAAAAAACATGCAAAAAGCACATACTCCCTCTGGCAGTTAATTTTGTACAGCGCTATTAAATTCTAATTTCAACCCTCCCCTTCCTTCCTACTCCGCTTTTCATTAGAAACTGCACTTCTGTTGCCCTATTAACGAAATATTAATAAATGATGTCTCGAAACATAACTCTTACTTAAAACATTCTCAATCTGAGGAAGGAAGGAAAGGATGAATATTTTTTTATTATTATTATTATTATTGTTCGCGAAGAGCATGGGAAAAATATACCAGCAGCAAAAAAAAAAAAGAAAAAGTTCTCCCCGCTGGGGAAACGAAAACAGAGAGAGGCATCTATCTTTTTAACTCTCTGAAAAATCTTCGCCACTTTCCCCCAATCTTCCAATTACACTTGACAAGTGGCAGTGATGAGCTAAATTAAGCGTTCTTCTCCATCTTAAGCGGAGTTTTTATTTCCTCCAGTTTTCCCCCTGCTCGCCTTTTTATTACTTCAGCGACGGTTAAATACAATCTCTTTTTCCGAGTGGTGACACTTCTCCCTTTTTTGTGTTTTTGTGTTTTTTTTTTTAAAGGCGCCTTTGAACCTTCTACCTTTCAAAAGTCAATGTAGATGAATGCAACTTAAACACTCCTTGGAGACATAAAAGGTATTCCTCTTCTTCTTCATTGGACTCTTCTTTTTATTTTTTTTAAATCTTCTTTCTCCTCGTGTTATTTTCTATCTTCCTCTAATTCTCCTCCCTCTTCCATCTTGCTCCTCTTTCTCCTCCGGCGCGCGAGAGGACGTGCCAGGACTTGTCACAAATAATTCCCCGGATTATTTAATTATGTTTCACGAGGTTTGAAAATGAATTTGATATTTCAAAAGTTACTTTCAGTTTGACGTGGTTATGAATGTGACGCGAACAGGAACAGGAGAGGAGAAGGTGACAAATTTAGTGGCGTCCGCACGGAATGAGAGGGGCTGCTGCGACATTGCCCCGACTTTTTTACTGATACCCGACTGAACATCTGCTGAACCCTTTTTTTTCTGTACCTAAAATATTCCCATTATGTGGACGATTATTTAGATTTGTAAGCTCAAAACTTTATAGGAGTATTCTTTCTTAGTATTATGTTTTGCTAATAATCATATATTTGGCAGACAGATTTTATTTGTTCTAATGCAGCCGCCAAACACTTAGACAATTGTCTTCGATGCCTTAAAGCAAGCGCTGCACCGACATTACTCACTAGCACTACCCAGGAGGTGCTTGTAGCTTGAAGATAAGCTACGGACGCTGAGTAACAGTACCTCCGCAAAGCTTTACTATCATGTTAGACCGGGACCCACAGTTTAAAGTGGGTTCCGAACCACTACAAACATCCATGGCACCGCTGGGACGCGAACCCGAAACCTGTGGTACCGAGCTGCAGAGCGTTAGCCACTGGCCCATTCAGGCCCCTTGGCAGATAGTTAAATTAAAAGATCTAAATCTTCATCTTCTTCTTCTTTAATCTTCATTGGCGCAACAGCCTCATGGTGGGCCAAGCCGGTTACCTACTGGCAGATTTCGGGACAGGAGATGTGTTCTTTTTATGTGGTAAGATTGTCAGCCCTACACTGTACAATCATATTAGACCGGGATCTACCGTTTAAAGTGGATTCGGAACCACTACAAACATTCATTTCTCCGTCGGGACTCGAATCCGATACCTGTGGCGCTCGGCCATCAGGCCCCATTTAAAAAAGTATGCGTTATTATATATGATAAAAATATAATTCCATTTCTTTAAAAATCCCTTTAATGTAGAAAGTTGTATCTTTCTACAAACTCATAGTTTAGAATAGCAATTTTAATATCAATATTAAAAGAATATCCAATCCAATAAATGCTGTATATATATTTTGATATTGACTACTTTTCTTCTTATTTTGTTGCTCATTCTGAGAAATTTTAATAACCAAATTCAAAAATTAAAACTTTAATCATTATAGCAATAGGGATTTTATTTTTTAATGTTAAATTATGTTTTTGAATTTCAATTATAAATACAATGAAAGGGGTAGAACTTCAAAAACAAATTTCTTTAAATTTAAAAAGTAATAACAGAGGGGAAAATAATAAGTTCTTCAATTTTTGTATCACAAGAGTATTTTTTCTGATTAATTTCCACATAATTTTGTGAGCTACAACATTTTTTTTTTTTTTTTTTTCTTACAATGTTTTTTTTTTTTTTTTTTTTTTATATTTTTTTTTTTTTTTTTTTTTTTTTTTTTTTTGCTTTATGAAAGGGAAATAATACGCATCAATTTCTTTAAAACAGATTGTAATTCTTTAATATATTATTATTATTAAAGTAGACTGTAAGTAGATTAAAGTTGGTTGTAATTTACCAACATATTAATATCCTTAAAAAAGACTGTAAGTAAATTAAAGTAGACTGTAATTCGCCAACATATTAATATCCTCAAAATAAACTGTAATTCATTTTATCCTTAAAGACTGTGATCCACTAATATATTAATATCCTTAAAATGGAATGTAATTCAATAATGTATTAATAACCTTAAAATGGAATGTAATTCAATAATGTATTAATAACCTTAAAATGGATCGTAATTCAATAATATATTAATATCCTTAAAATAGATAGTAACTTTCTAATATATTAATATGTTTAAAATAGACGTTTCATTAATTAGATTGTGTATAGAAAGAGTATCATATAAAATTCATAATTTATTTACATGGATATATTTTTATGAGTTTCATGCTGAACATATTTTCATTTTCAGATATGACATAAGCTTTGTGAAGCAATACTCCAATTCAATTCCCCCAACTGTGGAATTAAATGCTAGCTGTCAGATCATGGATTATTTATGATTAGTTGGGAATTCTTTGATGCTTTTTTGATGGATGAGTCGTTGACTGGTCTGCAGCCTTTCAAAAAAAAAAAAAAAAAAAAAAAGGCGGCGAACAATATAAAACGAGATATAAAGGTTCAATAAAGTGATATTTACTATAAAGAAAGAATTTTTTTCATTTTAAGATTAACAAATTGGAATACAACCTTTTTGCATTCAAACCATGTTATGGTATCAAAATAAAATTAAATTTTGCTACTTTTATTTTTAAAAAAAAGCATCTAAATATATTTCAAAAATTATTTTTATTTTGTTTTGTTTTGTATTGTATTTAGTTAAATATCAACTCTAATCATTCTGAAATGAATATAACAACGTAAGCAATTTTATAAAGTTAGATTGGTATAGAGTGTAAAAAAAATTATGTATGTTAAGTGTATTTATCTGATATGTCAACTTAAAATTAAGTTAAACAATAAATATGGAATTTAATTTCATTAATAATTCTTTTCCATAATACATTAAAAAGAATACAGTCATAACAAGATAGGCAATTTTAAGTCCGTAAACAAATATGATTTAAATTTGAAGAAATTCTTCTTCTTCAATGGTACAACAAACATGAGAAGTTTTCTTTTTATGGAGTAGAGTTGTTCAGTTTTACTCCCAATGCTCTACAGACATATTAATCTGGGACATTTGATTTAAAGTGGATTTTGAACTACTACAAACATCCATGACCCCGCCGGGACTCGAATCAGAAGCCTGTGGCCTCGAGCACTAATTACTTGGCCATCAGGTCCCATTTGAAGAAATTATTTATCAATAAACCTGTCAGAAGAAGAGAAGATAGAAACAATCAACACTATCTTAGGTCGAAAGAGACAGCCTATTTTGGTTCTAGTTCATTTTGGTAGGGTTAGTCGCTCGGTTTGGTCCTTTTGTGTACTCTTTAGGCTAATTAAACAGGGATCTACAGTTCAGCGTTAATTTTGAACCACTAACAAACATAAATTCTGCTACTGAAAAATCCAACCTGAAGCCTGCGGTACCAATGGTTAGAGCGATAACTAATTAGCCACCAGGCAGCTTGGTTCAAGTATAAGGAGAAAATTTTGAAGTTCTGTTTGTGAAACCCAGCAAAATGGAATAATATTTTAATCTTTGATAAAAGCTAATTTATGGAATCCGTATAAATGATTTAGTTGATTTAGTCAGATTTTACTAAACATAAAAACCCATTTTCAGACGTTTAATCGAAAAACTTCGTGTGATTACTACTCCACATCACTGTGCCTAGAGCTGAATTGCCCCTCTACAGTTTGGGCATGATGTGGGTGAGAAGTCTGATTAAGCTGTGTAACGCTCTACTGTCATATGAGACCGGGACCTACGGCTTAAGGGCATTCCGAACCACCAACAAACATTTATGCCACCGTCAGGATTCTAAACTAAAGCCTGTGTTACCAAAGACCAGAATGCTAGCCGATGATTGTTATATTATTAATTTATTTATTTATTTATTTGTATTAATCAATTTGTATAATTATTAGATTATCTGGATTGAATTCAAGATTGCATTTGGTACAATTTAATCAAAAACACCACAAACTCCAATGGATCAAAGCAGCCCTTCAGGTTTAAGCTTGGTGCCCCATTCGAAATAAACAGGCGGTCCCTCTCAACCCATCATGACAAGTCGCTGTCAACCTTAGATTCCGACTGCAGTCACCAGTGTTCTCCGTTCGGTATTTTTTGCCCTTCAACCATTTTATTAACTGCGCTAATATTAAGTAATTGCGTCCTCCGACAGAAGCCCCTCATAGGTGGTGAATACTTAATCGTGATTAAAGAAGCCTTTATTAATGAGGAAATATTCCTCATAGCTGGGATAAATGTCAGAATATTGAATTTCGGTCCCAATCAGGACGGCAATTACACCTCTCCGTTTGGAAAAAGATGAACTTAATGAAGACATAGATTAATTTAGTCATCATTTGTTTCACTTAAAAGGTAAGAAGTGAGACTAAGCGACAGAAATAATCGAGTTTAACGTGATGTATATAGGATGTAAAAAAAATGGCTTTTCTCTTTGGCTTCTTGCCCAAAATTAGGACGGTTAGTTCATTTAATTTGGTTTTATTTATTGGAAAAGCTTTATAAATGTTCTTGATTTGTGAAAAAAAATGAAATTACGCAATGTTTCATTTTTTTTTTTTTTTCGTAAAACAAAATTAATCAGATTAATTAAGTATAATGAATTAGGATTTTTGGTTAAAAATGAGTTAGACTTATGGTCTATTATTTTAGCTCTGTTGCAACTGAGTTATTACTAATTATACACAGAAATGCAGATGGAACTTACAGAAACTTGGATTAATTAGGTATAATGAGATTAATTAGGTATAACGAATTATGATTATTGGTTAAAAAATGAATTAGACTTATGGTCTATTATTTTAGCTCTGTTGCAACTGAGTTATTACTAATTATATATTAAAAGAATTTTTATTTCAAAGGTAAGAAATCGAACTAGACGACAGAAATAATTGAATTAAACGTCAAGTATATAGAATGTAACAAAATCAATTTCTCTTTGGATTATTTTGTCCAAAATTAGTATGGTTAATTCATTAAATTTGGTTTTATTTATTGGAAAAGATTTATAAATGCTTGGAATTCATAAAAAAAAAAGGTGAAATAACGCAATGTTTATTTTTTAAAAAAAATCATAATTAATTAAATATAACGGATTGTGATTTTTGGTTAAAAAGGAGTTAGGCTTATGATCTACTATTTTAGCAATGTAGCAATTGACTTATTACTAATTATAGGCAGAGATTTATTACTAATTACAGACAGAGACTTATTACAAATTACAGACAGAGACTGGTGAGATTTGCAGGAACTTGTATTTAAAAGACGAAGAAGTCGGACTAGACGAAGAAAGAAGCCGAATTAGACGACAGAAATAATTGAATTAAATGTGAAGCATATAGAATCTTAAAAAAAAGGAATTTCTCTTTGGATTATTTTGTCCAAAATTATAATGGTTAATTCACTACTAAATGTTGTTTTATTTATTGGAAAAGCTGTTATAAATGTTTCTGGTTTGTATAAAAAGAAATTAAACAACTTTTCATTTGTTTTCTTTGCGGATGGGACTTAAAGGAACTTTCCCTTCAAAGGTAAGAAATTGGACTAGACGACATAAATAATTGAATTATATTTTAATGAAATGTTAATTGCTGTAGAATTTGTGGCCAGAAACCCTTGTTTTAGATACATCTTTTAATGCAACATTAATCGATTAATATAATATCGATGTCTAACTATCTATTTGTTGCAGTTTTAAATGCAAAATTATTTTAACTAGTAATAGAAATATATTTTGATCATGATACCACATTTGAAACAAACAAAATAATTATTCGTCAACTGTTACTGTTTTCTTTATCGTTTAGCATAGTAATGTTTACATATTTAGGATTCTAGTCTAAAACATTCATTTTTTTACAATAAAAATATTTGATATTTTTTGCATATAAGCTTATGCCGAGGTGCCAGAGAAACTACGAAAATACTTTCAGAGTTAGTATGACTACAACAAGACATTTTAATTAGAGCAGTCGTCTTCTTATAGTTCTAGTTAATTACTGTAGAGTTTGGGACCAGAAAAACCTTTGTTTTAGAAACATCCTTTAGTGTCACGTTAATCAATTAATATAAGATCGATTTTTAAATGTCTATTTGGTGTAGTTTTTAATGCAAAGCTATTTCAATTAGTAATAAAAACATATTTTGGTCATGATAAATCGTTTGAAGCAGGTAAAAAAAATTACTCATAAACTCTTATCGTTTTCTTAGCAGTTGGCATATTAATGTTTACATATTCAAGATTCTAATCTTTCTTTTCACAATAAAGATATTTGATATTTTCATACACATCAGTTTATGCCCAGGCGTTTTAGAGGAATAAACCCTTCAAAGAGCACAACAGCGGCTCTATTCCCTTTTAAAACACTGCATCGCCCAAATACATAATGCACTCCGATAAATCATCTCTCTATTTTTCTCTTAAGGGAGAATTCTCGGAAGGGAAGAATTGGCTGTTGAAAAATGGTCTTTGCTGTCCAATATATATATAGCTGGAGCTGGAAGCGGTCAGCACATCCATATACGACAACGTTTTTCAAAAACGCCGGCGACACAGGACCTTAAGAGGCGAACAAGGTGTTGTGCCAAAGGACTTATAAAAGTATATTTGATGGACAACATTGGACACTTTTCAAAAAGTCTTCAAATACCGTTCACGAGTGGCGTCAATCTTTTGACAGTCGTTTTAGAAGACTCTAATGTCCTTTTCTCTATCCCCAGTTGGCCTCCGGGCTTCGATCCAAACTCGGACGTGATTCTTCTTCCTTCCTCGTGTCAGGACTGTTCGCTTTTTTTTTTCTTTCTGGAACCTGAAAAATGAAAACATTCTTTGCATCTATATATTCTGCAGTTGAAAGAAATAGGAATTTTAACGTGTTTTAATTCTTATTTGTCTTCGAACTCCTAAATTTTCTTATGTCCTATTCATTTCAATGTTGTTAAAATATGCTATTTGAAGTGGCCAACTGTTCTTATGGATTATTTTATAACGAATAACACCATTTCAGTTGGTCAATACTATTTATTCTCTTGAATAGTGGAGGGAAGAGAGTAATACCATCAAATACTTTAATTTTTATTTGAATTCAAACAGCAAAATTTTATTATTATATTCTTTTCCTTTTCATGTTGTTAAAATATGCTATTTAAAATGGACTTACTGTTCTTATGGTTATTTTATAAAGAATAACACCATTTCAGTAGGTCAATATTATTTATTCTCTTAGATAGTGGAAGGAAGATAGTAATATCATCAAGGACGATTTTCAAAGTTATTTATGTTCATTTCCGTGTCTTATTGCGCATTAAAAAATTTCAAAATTTCAAACATAATTATCGGTGTAAATTGCTTTGACATAATCTCCACTGAAACCACCACATTTTTTAAAACTATAATTGAGAAAGAATGGTATGATGATGAATAGGAGTAGAATCTGCATGCTAATTAAGAAGCACTATTATCGAGTAGCGTGAGCAATTTATTATATTCAATTTTTCCTTTTGGTGGAACTGTGGTGGTTAAATTACTATAATAATTAAATCTTACTGTGGTAATTAAATTACTATAGAATTTAAATCTTACTGCCGAAATTAAATTTCAGTATTAAGATTTTTTCCTTTTCAAGGAAATAGTTTTAATGATTTTATTTATAAATAGGGCTAAATATTTTAATATCTCACCTAAACTACATTAAATGTGACATTAAAATAATTAATTAAATCGTAATACATAATACATAATTTTACGATTTAATATAATAATAAATAAATAAATCGTAAAATTAGTTTTGAAAAAAAATATTTTATTGATTTCATTTATTATATAAGAACTTTATGATTAGCATTCAAGCTAAATAATTAATTTTGGAAGTCTTCTATTATATTTTTCTATCAAATACTAAAGAAGTTTTAGTTCTTTAAAATATTTGTAAAGATTTTTTTTTTAATAATTGCTTTATGAGAAATTTTTGAAGCAAAAGCCCCAAAAGAACTTAAAAAATGTGTTTAAAAATAAAAAAAATTGTTTTTCGGTCATTTTTAAGTGACGGAGATTAAAGCTTTTTACAAATATTTTTTATGTTTTACATTTAATTGTCATTCTTTCAAATAACATTTAACTTGTTTTTAATATTTTAAGAAATACTGACTATATTTTGTATTAGCTTCGAGCACTTATTGTATAACGAATTGCGTGATTCATTCAAAACTTTATATTCAACTAAATTATTTTGTAAAGAACGCAATTTATTTAAAAAAAAATAATATTAGGGAATATGAATCATTGTATTGTTGATAGAATTTAACAAGCTCGTACTATCAATCTTTTACCTATATCTTCACTTTTCTTTTTAAAAAAATCTTTCCAAAATGTTTAGAAAAACAGCATTCTTCATCCATGCACCATGCTTAACTCTCAACCCACAATCACATAAATTGCTTAAAAAAGATCTTGTTGCTTAAAGCCATAAAAATTGCGACACAATGTAATCAGCCATGTTCCAAGTGCCAAGGCTTGTAACATAAAGCAGTACTTAGCCCTGATGGACGGAATTTCTGGTCCCGGACCATAATGCGGGGGTGGATAGGGGGAAGAGGACGCAGGTAGAGAAAGAAGACCAGAATTATAGACCAAACCATGTCTCTCCTAAACTACCGGTTTCATCCGGCCATGTGTTGGATTTGCCTTGTCGTACAACATCGTCATTACGACCGGTAAACAGTCATCTCGGGCTATCATATCACAAATGGACATTCTGTCTGCGGTGAAAAGAATTCCTGAACGGCAAGAAAGAAATGCTGAAGTGTCTCTTGCAAAGAAATCTCTACGCCCACGCATATCGACATTGTTAGCTTAGAGTTACATTTAATAACACACACCTAGGGGGAAATTGCCCAGAAATTACGGAGTATTAGTAGAGCGGAGGCAAATTACAGATCTCAAGTGTCCTCGACCTGTTCCTGGGCTCGTTTGGGTTCGGGGGGTGTCGGGGCTGGGGTCTCACTCGAAGGGGGAGGGCGTGGACAAAGGAGGGGAGATTGAAGAAACCTATTTACTTTGGAAGATCACGATTTTCCTTTTGCACGGAAGCTTGATGTAGTACTCCCTCCCTTTCTCGTAGCAAAGGAAAAAAGTAATAGGAAAAGTATGATTTTAATTGAATAGTTTCTTTCTGTGGGTAAATTATTCCTTTTGTTGAGAAGTGAATTGAAGTTCTTATAAAAACCACAAGAGCAAGAGGGGAGAGAGACATCTTTGATAAAAATGGGAAACACTGTCTTCAGTATATCCTGGTAATATTATTCGCAGACTCGTAAAATTATCGCATTGTGTGACCCCATGAGGGCTTCCGTAAGTAGTAATTCGTTAAATAACTATGAATTTTCAATGAACCAGGATATGATATTATGTAAGAAAGAAACCACAAATGCTATAAATGTACTTTATTTAATACTACAATAGCAGTATTATGGAATTATAAAATTATAATATAAAAATAACGATAAATTTAACAAGTATTTATCAAAACAAATGTTACTAAATGAAGGTTAATTTTTATGTGATGACCTAAGAAAATATTGAACCTGAAATTTTCTGTATTAAAAAAAAGCAGAAATACTAATTTTTTTTTTTACAAATCGTAATCTTCTTTTCATTATTACAAACTCTTGTTTATAAGGGGAAAAGTCTTTATTTACGCTAAGCCAAACAATTACAATCTTTATATAGAAATCTGAGTTCAACTGTAATCAGTCAGCTCTTAAAATTATTACATTTATCGCGTGTAAGTGGCTTGAGGACCGAGTGACTAGCGCTCGTTGCCACAGGTTTCGGGCTCGTGTCCTGGCTGTGTCATTTTTGTAGTTGTTCAGAATCCACTTTAAAACGTAAGTCCCGATATAATATAACTGTAGAGCGTTGGGCTGACAGCCTACCCGTAAAAAAAAAACATCTATTGTCCTGAAATTTGGCAGACAGCCTTGGCCTACCATGGAGTTGTTGCGCTAATGAAGAAGAAGAATTGTGTATATAGATTAATTATCCATGCTAAAGAATTTTTGATGAGTTTGTAACAAAGATAATAGATGTTCTAATTAATCTATTATATTTAAGAGAATAAATCATTCTAGATTTCTTCTAGTTTTTCTAGATTCTGAATGATTCCTATATCTTCAGAATTTTTATTTCGAGATATTTTTTAATGGATTTATTCAAAGTATCTCAGAAAACTTTTCTTATGAAGATCCCATTTTAAACCAACGTACCATTTGAATTCATATTCTGTTACGCTTGCAAGACCAAAAGGCTAATTTGATGTTCTGTAGCAGACTTTTATGAAATACTATTAAATGAGTGGTAAAGATATATATCACAAAGCAAATTTTAAAGAAACACAAAAAAAAAATTAAACACCGAAGAAAATAATGTTAATAATTAAATTATCATTCGCTTTTATTAAAATTATTTATTAAAGAGATACAAAAAATTTCTGCAGCTGTTTTTTCTAATACATTGCTTGAGAATTTCTTCACTGCTTATCTTATCTTTCTTAGTCTAATTGATTTCATCAATTTCTGATATCAGTAATCAAGACCAAACGACCAAGATGATATCAAACGACCCAGTAATCAACTTAGTAATGACCTTCATCCTTCATAGTTTATTATTTTACTTACTCTAAAATTCATTTTTCATCATTCATTCCTTGTAAGGAAAAATCATACAAATTTGGTGTTATTCAGAAGGATCCACAGGAAACTTGCCACACTGTGATTTATCAATTGGTCACAATTCCTCTTATTGGTCGTATGTGGAGGAATCTCTCCATAAATAATCTGCACTGGAATTTACTGAAAGAACTATGAGGCCTACAGATTTTTAGCATCTCTGCAAGTCGTTGTTTTGCATATCTGCAATCACTCGTTAATTGGACTTCAAATGCAGCTGCCTTAGCTCCAACGCACTAAGTCCTAACTTCAGGAACAACGCACAAAAGACCTTTGAATATAATCAATTAAAATTTCTTCTTCTGATTGGATTGCCCAATAGTATCTTTAAAGAATATATTTTATTATCTTACCCAATATCTTTAAAGAATCCTCACTGCTTGCCAAAAACTTTTGATAAAATAAAAAAATGTTTAAGTTTATGTCAGAAATCGAAGGTAAATAAGAAAAATGCTAGTAGTCTTTGCCAAATATTCATGCCACAAATTCTACAATCACTGCGATTAATTGTGATTTCTTTTTAAAGAAACTCATATTATACATTATCATCTGGGTTTACAACACAAAATTCCCCCAACCCAAAAAAAATCAGTGTATCCCATTATTTGTTTGTTTTCATTTTCAATTTAAATGCTTGAATTGAAGAAAGATCTCATAGTTCCTTTGAAAAATAAATAAATATCCCCACAAAGAAGCCGTATATCTTCAACTACCAGAAAGAACCTCACCTGCACATATGAGGGCAAGTCCAGAAAAAAATTAAAATGACTTGCCTTCCGCAACATTTCCCACGCTGCTCTTGATGATGTGCGGGCGATCCCCACAATCCTTTTAGACCACGAAATTGTAAATCTCCAGCAAATCATCATAATCAAAGTCGGCCTCTCGTCTAGCAACCGTTGGACATTAAACCGATGTCCAAGAATACAGAAGACGCCCGAAATTGTTCAAAGGACCTCGTTAAACTTTGCTTCGGGTCGAGTCATTTCTCCATCTTAATGGAAACCTGGCTAAAACGTATCTCAACAATGCTTACTGAAACTAGGTGTTTGAAAGAGGTATGTCTTCTGGGATATTTAGAAGTGGTAGAGGCAAATGGATTTCTTCTTTTCCTTTTTTTCTTGAAGCCTGGAGCGAAGTTTTTATAATGCTCAACAGAGATCATGTCTGCGCAGAAAATGTAACTTTGATATGACTTCTACCATCGGCCACTCCGTAATTTATAACAAACCGGTTATCATATTCATGGAGATTTAACGAGACCTTTAGGGGTTATAAACATCGATTTAAGCTGGAAGCAAGGGAACACAAGCTTCCCACATTGTAGTAGCTAGGCATCAAAGCCAACTCTGTGATTTGGTTTTATTTGATTTTCAATGTCAGGTTTTTTTTCTTATTCTTCTTGATAAATAGACTTTCTTGTTTATATAAAAACTGAGGTAAGGTTTTTCTTTTCGTGGAATTTTTTTCCAATGTTGGGACTTCTGGTCTATGAATTCGTGAAACTTATAAACAACTTCAGAGCAGCCTGATAGTCAATAGGCGAGAGGCTCTGCCCTTTGGTACCATAGGCTTTAGGTTCGAATTCTGGCGGTGGCATGAATGTTTGTTGGTGGTTTGGAATCCACGTTAAACTGTAGGTGCATATCTAATTAGCCCAAAGTTGCAAAAAATGAACGTAGAGCAACAAACAAAACTACTTAAGTTAACTTTAACCATATTCAGATATAACATGTATTGTTTTATTTTTAGCATATGATACCAGAGCAATTTATACAACGCTTTCAGAGAAAGTATCTAGAAAGTTCGCCCCCTCCCTCCCCTTTCCTTGAATCCCGCTTACTGATTTATCTTGAACTTTTTTTTCAGCTAGATTCCCTGTATTCGAACTGAATTCTTGTAGCTCACAAGCCTGACACTTTAACTACACTACTCCAGGTCCACCTTTTTCTAGGCATTTTTCGACAATTAAGAGTTTACATTTATGTTCTGTTTTCATTAATTCTTAAAAAATTATTCTTATGTATTCCTAAGTTTTTCCTAATCTTAAAAACAAGGAAGTTATAACACTCAAAACAGAGTAGTGAAGTGTAGATTAGTCAGGAAATCTAAAAATAAATTTTAATAAATCAATTTTAATTTAAATAATTTGTAAACAGAAAATATTGTGTATAATAAAGCAGATTATATTAATAGATTAATTAATATAAGATCTAGATAATATGAATTTATTAAATTTAATTTTTGTATTTTATTAAATACATTAAATTAAAATTTGTATAATATGATATAATAACACAAAAATAATATATAATATGCTATCGAAAATAACAATATGTTTTTTTATAGTATATGGATTCAATTTGCTTAAAAGAGGGAAATATTAATTAAAATTAAATTACGCTTTTAATTAATTTCCCAATACCAAAAAAGATTCATTTTATAGGAAAATAAAAGTCTCAATTATTCCTACATATACCCAAATTATTATTAGTATATAACGAAAACATAGCAAAATTGATAATTACTATTTTGTTTGTTAAAAAAATTAATCTATGGCACATTTGAACCTAATTTATTGTTGAATGTCTTTACTTTTCCTTGAAATTGTTTATAAATCATTTACCTCAGACTTTCTAAATAAATTAATCTTTTTATTGACCTTTTCTACGATTGCATTGAAATAAAAATCTTGTACATACATACACAAACACAAGTTTCACTACGACACACCATCAAACCCAACCCTTGCCTAAGTATTTTTTGATGAACAAATAAAACTCGACTTCGAATCTCTTCTCTGGTAAGACCGCCTCATTCTATTCCATCGCTTCAATTATTTCTATATATACCCAAATTATTATTAGCTATATAACAAATAACAGCCTAGACTAATTGATAATTACTATTTTGTTTGTTAAAAAAATTAATGTTTGGCATATTTGAACCTAATTTATTATTGAATTTCTTTACTTTTTACTTCTGGAGTTTATAAATCATTCACCTCAGACTTTCTAAATAAATTAATCTTTTTATTGACCTCTTCTACCATTGCATTGAAAAAGAGAAGAAGAAAAAAATTCTTGTACATATACACAAACACAAGTTTCACTACGTAAAAAAGGGGAATATTAATTAAACACTGTATTGCATTTTTAATTAATTTCCCAATACCAAAATTTTTTTAATTTATAGGAATATATAAGTTCCAATTATTTTTACATGTAGCCAAATTATTTTTAGCTATGTAACAAAAACCTAGCAAAATTGATAATTTCTGTTCAGTTTGTTAAAAATACTAAACATGACATATTGGAAAGTAATTTATAGTTAGGTTTGTTTACTTTTCCTTGCCAGAGTTTATAAATCATTCACCTCACACTTTCTAAATAAATTAATCTTTTTATTGACCTTTTCTACCATTGCATTGAAAAAGTGAAGACGAAAAAAAAAAAAACTCTTGTACATACACAAACACAAGTTTCTATACGACATACCATCCAACCCAACCCTTGCCTAAGTACTTTTTGATGAACAAATAAAACTCGACTTCGAATCTCATCTCTGGCAAGACCATCGTACTATTCTATTCCACCACGTGGACGGATGTTAAGATCTGGGTGGCCTTCTTAAGGAAAGACTTTCTCCAAACAATGCCGGATCAGATGGCCCAACGATTTGTTTTCCAGAAACCAATAGTCTATTCTCATTCGTCAAATTCTGTCATTATTCCAAGCGTCATGAGCCCAACTCTTTGCGTTAATGGTTCAGAGTTCTTTTTTTTTTTTTTTTTTTTTTTTTTTTTTTTTTTACAGAAGGGAGGCAAAACCTCCCACGCGTTTCTCCAGGCTAATGCGTTTTCTTAAGTAATTACAAATGACAAGCAAGAGCCAGGTTTCCGACTTTTTATAAAAACGTTATTTTTTTTTTTTTTTTTTTTTTGCTTCAGGTTTTCTTTTGTGAGGAATCTTTTCCGTTTTGTGCTGATTGCATCGTGATAAAGTCGGATCCGAATCAAATGAATGCGACATTAATCGAAAAGTAATTGTAGTCTTCTGGTAGAAAATGTCAATTTTTTCTACTTTTTATTTATCGTGAAAATGAAAACTTTGGTTCTTTTTTCATGAAATTGAATATGTAGATTTTTTTTCTTTTATTTTTGCCAATTCAACCTTGTAGAATATAGTTAAGATTACAAATGTACTTTAGAGTTTATTAGTTATGTTTAAAAAGAAATTTCAATTTTACAACTTGATACTCTGAAAGAAATGCAATTTACGTTCCTCAATTTCAGTATTTCATGTAAATTATTGAGTTAATAGTTTTAGGCATACTTGCATATTTTCTGTATATGTAGTCCAATAATTTATCAACAAAAGTATTTACGTGAAAATTTTAAACATATTTATTTCAAATAAATGAATTACAAAAAAAAAAAAAAAAAAAATTGTAAATTTCTATAGCTTTAAGATATTCTCTATTATCAAAAAAAAAAAAAAAAAAAAAAAGGAAGTTTTAAACTCATGGAAATTAGCATAGGCACAATAATCTATTTAGATAAAATATAGATTCGTAGTTCATTGAACAAAAAGTGCATGGTGCAGAGAAAACTCGAAATTGATTACAAATTTTTAAAGTGTCTAGAAGAAATAAATCCAAATATGAATGAAAATGAAAAATTTTTCAAATAAATTACTTTTACAAATTATAAAATAGAAAATATTTTTTTCTGAAGTATTTTTATATGTTATATCCTTGTTTTAATAAAGAAAACTATTTTTGTTAAAAAAAAATAGTTATTAGAAATTTTGTTTTCTCTCAATCTATATCTTTCTAATAATAATGGAAAATGTTGAAAATAATGAAAAATAATAATAAAGGAAAATAATAATAAAAAAACTTACTTTCTTGAAATATTACTGATTACACAAACTACTTTTTCTGAAGTATTTTTACATGTAATCTTTTTGTTTTAACAAAGAAAATTATTTGTGTTAAAAAAAGAAAATATAGTTATTGGAAATTTTGTAATCTCTCAATCTGTATCTTTCAATGTTTTAAAATAATTGCACAATAAATAGTGTGTCTAAAAATTAAATTTTTCTTATAAAATTTCAGTTTTAATAAAAATTTTATTAGTTCTATTAAAATAAAATAATATATTTTTAACAACTCACAATTGAAAATAATTCCATTCAATGCTTCATATCAAAATTTGTGTTAGTAATATAGTTTGGTTGGTAGCTCTATGGCCATTTTCTGCACACTTAAGGCTAGTTAGACTAGGACTGCAGTTTGACGATCATTCCGAGCCGCTAACAAACATCCACACCACCACTGATGTCTGTGGTACCAATGGCCAGAATGCTAGCCAATTGGCCGACAGGATACTATATTATTATTAGGGAAACTCGAACATCCTCTGATGTTGCCAAACAGTAACTTTTAATGATGTATTTTATAAAAAACATATTCGAATATATTATGTTACAAATTTCAAAATTGTCTTATTTTTAAATGGCAAGATCAATTTTTGTTTTGATGTTGTTTATACTAATGTAATTTTAGCCAGAGCTTTAAGAACTACAATCTTATAATTAATTCAATAAAACCTCCTAAATAGAAATTAAATTGATTAATTTAAGCAAATATAAACATTTATTCTTTGTTTAAAAGCAAGCATTCTTAATTTAAATTAACCACGTCTCTGATGTCTCGTCGAGGAAAGAAAATTAACCCAAAGTAAATGAACTCCAGGGATCCAACTAAGTATCATCAGCCGAAACTTTTTTTTTCCGTAAGTCTCTTGATGGTGATGTCCTGTACGAAAGCTTTTCGATGTTCCAGCAGTGTCCGGTCTTGTCCAACATGCTCGGGCATGTCGCCGTGACATGTGTCTCGTAGGTCAAATAGTCCATCTCACACGTATCCAAAGGACATCCGCCCACACTGGTTTTATCCTTGATATCTGTCAGCTCCTGGAACTTCAGGAAACTCCGCCTTCAAATGGAAGAGATTTCGCGAAGACTGTGAAATTCCTCTTTAGAAGATTAATTAAGATAGAGAAACGACGTTTTCTTGTTACTGGAAACACAGAAGGTAATTTTTACTTTCCTTTCTCTTTCTATCTTTATATCAAGTACCAGTCTTTTCTAGTATATAAATTTTGCTATTTGTTTTAAGCTAGTTTTTCTCAATCCTAATATATATTATTTTTTACAAAGTATTAAAAAAAATTTTATTAGTTATTTAAAGTCAATTTCATCAGTTTATAATGTTATTAGATTATTTTTGCAAATTTAAAAAAAGAGTTAGCGTTAACAAACAAAACGCTTTCTTATTAATTTTAATACTTGAACTCATTAGCAATACTTAGCACACCAGCCTTGAAATTCTTGCAACTAATGTACGTTACCGTACGTTAGAAGTATTATTTTGGAGAGACAATGTTTGTCCCGTTTGCCATAACTGCAAAATATTGAAAATATTTTCTTATTAGTTATTTAAAATCACACTCATCAGTGTTGCAATGTTATTAGATTATTTTTGCAAATTTAAAAAAGAGTTAACATTAACAACCAATGCGCTTTCTTGCTAATTTTAATACTTGGACTCATTAACAATACTTAATACATCAGCCTTTAAATTCTTGCAACATGGACCGCGGTACATTAGAAGTAGCATTTTGGAGAGGCAATGTTGGTCCCTTTTGCCAGAACTGCAAATTTCCTTGAATACTAATTGCTCCCTATTTCCTACTCTTATCTCTTTCCCAACTTATCAATGAAATAGGCTTTTTGACTTACTTGTTTAATGTTCAGGTTTTAAAGTATGCAGAAATATAGGATCTGGATTGAACTTGTTTGCGAACTCATTCAATTCAGGAAGTCAATGCGCTAATCATCAAGCTACTCTTCCTAATAATGTAAGAGAATTTAATATTACAGAAAAGCTATAATTTAGAAAAATGAGTTATTTCAACAATTTTTGTAAACATTATGCTTAAAAAATAAAAATATATACATAATATATACTTCAAAATATATACGTACTCATATAAATAATTCTTATTACGTATATATTCATATACCTAATTCTTTACATTCGCCAGATTATTAGCTGCAAAGTTATTTGTATGACATATGCATTTATTTATAAAAACTATTAGACAAGTCTTTGACTTGCCTATAAGAGCAAAAAATCTATAAGAGATTGCAAGAAGTATAAAAAATAAAAAGTGAGTCACTTACTTGAAGCGATGTAAATTTACTAAACTGACCAGACAAGAATCTTTATTCTTAACGATTATCCACGCATTTCAATCTTGTAACCTCAGACATAAGATCTAGACTGAAGCATTTCATAACTGATCTGCCACGATAAGAGTCATAAACAACAGTAAACAGAGTTATGAATCTTGCATATCTCAAACGGAAACGGATCTTAATGTTCGTTTCATGTATAAGAAATGGACTTTTTCATTTCTGACAAGGTTTATCTGATTTCTTACTATTTATTAGTTTTGCGTAAGGATATTTCAAGTCTGATGACAAATTAAATTCCTCTAGGCATTCGTAAATGTCTTTCTGAGAACATTTGAAGAATTTATTGTAGTTTTAACTTTAGTGACTTCTTTCTCTGTATTGTCAAAAGTGTTTTTTTTTTCTTTTTAATTGCATATTTAAGTTATTTATTTATTTTACTTTAATTTTTGTCCGTAATCGTAAATAATTTGTATTGATTTATTAGAAACTTGTTTGAACTCATTAAGTCATTAATTCCAAAAAAGAAATTTCATAATATTTATTATTCCTTTCTAGAACAACATGAATAGCATACAAATTATTAACTAAGCAATTATACTGTAAAACTGCTTATCATTCATCGACTATTATTAAACCTCTTAATTTAGAAACACGAATATTAAATTTGTTCTGTTACATCCGAAATAATTATAAACAGGTCGCAATAAAGTTCATAGATCTGTGAAGGAGAACAAAATAATAATAATAATAATTAAATTGATAACAAAAACTAATTTTTTAATTTTTTAAAGTATTAATGGAAAAAAGCAACGAAAGAAACCATGCATGTTTTAAATATTTCATGTGTTATGTAATTTTAAATGACTGTAGATAGATATTAGATAGATAGATATTTTATATGTTTATAGATTGTTATACTTTTTCTGTAAATCTGTACTGTTGTTAAAATACCTTAAACAATTATACTATTCATGAATTTCTTTTATTTCACATGGTTCCTTATAAAAGAATGGACAGTAAAAGGCAATCACAATGGAATTTTCTGATCAAAAGTTAATATATGCTGTCATTCCATATACTTTTCATAAGTACGCCTGCGAATTTGACCCATCCCGAGATTTTCAATCTGTCCAGCCAAACGGCGCTCCACCAAACATGAAATCAGATCTAATACACGTCCTTCTGCCAATCCAATATCGAATGTAGCCCCTCGCATTTTAATGTCAAGCCTGGTGGAAGGAAGCCATTCCTAATTGATGAGTGCATCCGCGCCACTTTGTCTAAATATAGCTGCAAGTAATAAATTGGCGAAAATCGGGCGTCGCAGCCAAGTGCAGCAATTAATCCCTTATTGTGCCAACCCGGTGTGCGAAAACACCTCCAGGAGAAAGAGACAGGGATCAAGCTCTTCCCCCTCTTCTTTATCCCTGTCCTAATGGGCTCGGGCTCCCTCTAATTAGCAGGACGAAAGCTTTTACCTCGTGAATTATTAAAAGGCGCGGATTTTGGCGCCGAATTAAACCAAGTCGACTCCCCTTAATCATTTAATTATGGGAAGGCCGTTCGATTGATTTCCATATTCGGGCATCAGCTTAGTTTCCGACACTTGATTCGAGCTCTTTTTCACACGTCGGGGGCAGCCGCACTTTATAAATTAAAGATGCTTGCAGGACGCATTGTTTGGCAGGTGACACTCTCCCCAAGTTCTTGCCTTATATGGGCAATATATGATTCATTTCAATTTCATTATATTTTATTTCAATTTATCTTTCACTTAAAATAATCATTTGTGCAGTTTTCATTGATGTAAATTATTATTAATGAAGATAGCACTAAATAATTCTCGGTTCTATTGATAAGTATCGACAAAGACAAATAATTCTCAAAAGTATAGGCGGCCTGATGGCCTTACACTTAAAAATCTTTCTTACACTTAAAAAAAATGTTTTATTATCTGAAAGTTGTAGGCCATAAAACTATTTGGCCAATGATGGCCAATTAGCCATTATAATTCGCCTTTGGTACCATAAGCTTCAGGTTCCTGGGGTTGGCATCGAATCAGGGGTGAATCTGAGGGTGCCATGGATGTTTGTTAGTGGTTCCGAATCCACCTTAAGTTATAGGTCTTGGTCTAATTACCCTAAAGTGAGCACAAAAGGACCGTAGAGGGATAATTCAAACCAGTCTCAAAAGTTTGAAATGAAATGTGGTTAAGTACAACGAACAGACAATTCAGATATTTTGTAGCATCATATTTAATGCATCTTTTAATCTACTTTTCTATTTGATTAATTGTTAATATTTCAATAATCGAAATCCAGGAAAGGGTCATTTTATTTCTATACCTGCGAACAACATGAAATAATTGACTTTCACGGTTAAAATTTTTTCTTATTTAAACTTTATGTGAATTGTCGTAAATTAATTGAATGTAATGTTACATTTTTAATTTTTTTCTATGGTTTTTCAATCTATTTAATTATTTGCACGGTTTCTGATTTGAATACATTTCCAATATACACAGATCTATTTATCACTGACTTTCTGATGGAACCAAATTGACGATGCAATTGAAACCCAGATATACGTGCACTGTTCCACAAAAAAATTTACAGTTACTAATTATCATATAGTTTATGTAATGTACTAGTAATTTTAATATTTTGTCTATAAAGGGATAAACAAATTCTACAATATTGTCTTAAAAGCAGTGATTTTTTTATAATCTGCTTATTAAAATATTGCAGGTTGGAGACAAATGTGGGGAAACTGCATTTTAAAGTAGTTAGTAGTAGTTTGTTTAGTTGAACTTATTGTCAATAAAAAGCATATACCCTAAATTTAAAAAAAAAGTAATAATTCAATAAATCTTTGAAGAATAATGTTTTTTTTATCAAATGGGTCGTTTATTGGGTTGTTTTTTGAATTTCTTGATTTCTTTTTTTTTTTCTTGTTATGCATGGTTATTTGATAATATTTCCTAAATTTTTCATCAAAACGCTTTTTTTCCCTGAAAATGTGGACATTTATGTGATATTAACAATTTAAAATGTATTTTAAATCATTTAAATTTTGTATTAGTATCATTATTACTTAACTTTAATCTGTGAAAAGAAATAATTTATATTGCCCATCTATTAGAAAATTATATGACTCATTGCTACAATAAATGAAAATTATTTGTTACAATTAACAAATTTGTGATGTTATGCAACTGCTATATATTAATCATTGCATTTTCACTTGGTTTGAAAAATTTTATAATATAGATAATTGTATTTACAAATTATTTGCTTACTCAACGATAATTCTGTCATTTATTTCAACATATTTATTTCATGAAATTTCTAATTTTAAATAATCTTAAATGATGCAAAATGATTGAAGGATATAAACAGCGTTATATAAAAATAACAAATGATGTAAAAATTGACAAAAAAATAATTAAATTGGGTATTTCTATGAAATTTTATAATTGAAACCACTGGTTGGTAAACTGGTTGACAATTTTCCAGATTTAGGACTGTTTTTGCTACTAATCCCCCTGCTGCAGGAAAGCCTATACCAGGTCCAAAGCAACCGTCGCAGGCGATGTCCAGGGCAAAGGATAATATGCACCTTCACTTTTAGCAACGGAACCACGAGGGCTGAAGACTGACTAAACCTGAAGCAACTGTCTAAGATCATATTAGACCGGGATCTTCGGTTAAAAGGGGATTCCGAATCACTAAAAAACATCCATAACACCGCATGACATCTGTGGCACCGATCGCCAGAGTGCTAGACACTCGGCCATTCAGGCCCCAGATTTAGGACTAAATATATGAATAACTTTATATAGAAATATGAATAACTTTATATAGAAATATGAATAACTTTATATAGAAATATGAATAACTTTATATAGAAATATGAATAACTTTATATAGAAATATGAATAACTTTATATAGAAATATGAATAACTTTATATAGAAATATGAATAACTTTATATAGAAATATGAATAACTTTATATAGAAATATGAATAACTTTACATAGAAAAATGTAATGTAATTTAATTTTAATTAATCTACACTAATGAATTAGATAGCATATCATCATCATGATATCACATTTATCTGATGGATACCAAAATTTAAAATGAGAAAACAAACAGTCATTTTTTATAAGAAGATTAACTGGCTCTTTAGTGCCAGCTGCATTAGAACAGCAACAATGAAGGACTTCACATAGAAAATAAATGTAATTGAATTTAATTCTAATTAATCTACACTAATGAAGTAGATAACATACCATCATCATGATATCGCATTTATCTGATGGAAAACAAACTTCAAAATGAGAAAACAATCACTCACTTTCCAATGTAAAAAATTTCTATTTTTGTGTGTCATCATTTGTGGAACTTCTCTGTGAGCCAAACCAAAATCTCTGTGATTCTTCACAAAATTTGCATTCGTGCACACTACCCGGCACCTCTTTTATTTAAAAACTTCTGTTTGTGCCCGCTCCCCCATTCTGGAGTCTCTTTATCTGATTTTCGAAAAGACGTTTAATTCTGGAAGAGGGACGGCTTTCCCGAAATGGCTGCAGGTTACGCTTAACTGGTTTATTATAAAAGAAGATCCAATCTGCAAGATCCATATTTGATCGCCTCCATTCCCCCTTTCTCTTCGATAAGAAGGGGACTTTTTAAGAGGCCCGCTTTTATTAACGAATCTTTATTGAAAGTTAAAACGCTATACTTACCTTAGATGGCATTGCAATGGCCACATTTAGAAGGGGGAATAAAAGGAAATTAATAAATGTCGGGAAGATTAAGACGGACTTAAGCTCGTACTCGACGAATATTGAAGTTCAATTTTAGAGGAAACAAACAGTGCAAGGGATGGTATCCTGGATTTCTCATATAAGAGCTCTGACGTGAAATGTCATCAAGCCATCTGGGATTTAAAAGAAATGGATTTTCTTTTGGTTTTTGTCTTTCAAAATATTCCCCCTTTTTAAAAAATAATTAATAAGGATAGGATGAAGGTTCTTTGTGCTTGTCTGTAGAGATCGTGTGTTAATACGTAATAGATTTTTTTAATGGAAAGAGAGTTAGGGGATTTGATTATTTTTGGAGAAATAATTTGATGCTGTATATTTTAGAAAAAGGTTGACTCAAATAATTTTTGATTTGGGAATTTTAATTGTGTTTTAATCACACCTAAATGCTTTTAGAAATTGTTTTCTTTGAAAGTTAGACATAAATTAGTAATTTTCACTGCTCTCATGCGAAGCAATTTTTTCTTTTAACTGGTAAAAACTCTCATTTACAAATTTTTGTATAAATTTTTTTCCATAAATTTCTAAATATATTAAATTTAAAAAGGTTAATTTTTTTAAGATAGATTTGGGCTCGTATTGGACGAATATTGGAGTTCAATTTCAGAGGAAACAAACAGTGCAAGAGATGGTATCATGCATTCTCGTAAGGTAAAAACTCTCATCTACAAATTTTTGTTATTAATTTTTTCCCATAAATTTCTAAAGATATTAAATTTTAAAGATTAAATTTTTTTAAAAAACTAAAGATTTTTTTTTCGTATAACATTTTTAAATTGTGAAAACTGGTGTTAATTCAAACTTGATATCTAAATAGTTCTCATTACTATTTGGCTCTATCGACTATTTCGTGCTCTTTTCCTAAACAAATCTTTGTTTAGAAATCTTTTGGTTTTGCTTTCAGTATTAACATATATAATGTACAGCATGTAAAACAGTTTGTAATTTTTCAAACTGAAACTTTATTTCTCACTTTAAATCTCATTTTATTAATTCCAAATTTTGAATGTCAAAAATTTAGTTAATGTCAGTTAAATAGCACTTTCAACATATATCATACTTATAGAACTTTCAACATATTGCTGTCTCGAAATCTGCCAGAAGGCAGACGGCCTTGGCCCACCATAGGTCTGTTACTCCAATGAAGAAGATGAAGATATATATATATATATATATATATATGTGAAATCAATGCTTTAAAGGTAAATAATTTATTTATATTATGTTTGTTTTTAAGCCAATTGTTATAATTACTAGATTTGCAATAGAAATATTTCTTCACGGCAATAACATAGAGTTTTTATTAAATGTTTCATAATAATATCACGTTTTTCCGTCGTAAAAACATTTTGATAAGGAATCTAAAACGCTTCATATAGTTCTAAATGCCAGATTCAATTCAAATTTAATAGCTTGTTGTATTTTAAATAAAGTCATTTCATAAACGCTGCATAATATAATCATCATAACGTTAAGCTCTAAATTTTGAAGTGTTTCGGATTTAAAAAGTGGATTATAATTTAATATTCTTAAAATATTATCATACACATAATAAAATAGTTAATTTTTTACAATTTTTTTTTTAAGCAAAATTTTGTGAGAGACAGAATGAAAGATATTAATAAAAATTTACATCTTTTAACACAAACTGGAATAAATTTTTCCCAAAAAAATGTTTTTTCTATTTTAACATTTCATTTTCTGAACGTCATCTATATTAAAGCACGAAAAAATGATATGAAAAATTACTAAAAATTCCTAGATAACGACACACTACTCCTAAGAAAATTCAGCTCCTTTCTCCTGATTTATACAACATTATAGAAACAATACTCTTTTTTTTTTTTCCTTTATGAAAGTCGTTCCATGACGGAGGAGTTAATGCCTGTTTCATAGGTGCCAGTGCTCAATTAATGCCGTCAATTTAAAAAGAGTATCCCTCCTGCCCCCTCCTGAAAAAGACGTTTTTCATTCCTTGTCAAAAACAGTTAGAAAAAAAGTGGCCACCATCTTTCTTGAAACAATTTTACCCTAACGGTGTACATTAAAAAAAAGGGGGGAAGGAGAAATCCGATAGCGGTATAAAACTAATTGATATCATTAAAAAAATAAATCTGGAAAAAATAAATCGCCCTGGGCCGATTAGATGCCAGCACCACTTGTGCTGGTGGACCTACCTCCCTTATGCTCTAAAGCCGCCAGCCGGCTGAGCGGTCCTAGAGCAATTAAGTTCTTTCTAAAACTGTTAATCACTAGGCCCTTTTCATTGAAGACCAGAGTTTTCAACGAGGAAAACCAATTTGTTTCACTAATTAGTCCAGGACCAAAACAATTTACGCAGAGATTACAAGTTTTGAGGAGCTCCGCTTGGGCTTGACTATTTATAAACCTCCTCGCGTGTTTTCCAAAAGCCCTTTTGGTTTTATTAAAAACGAAAGAGTGGAAAGTGTGCCCCGAGTTAATTTGATCGAGAAGAAAATACATCACGAAAAGAGAGAGAGAGAGAACTCCAGGGTGACTTAAGGCCCATCGCGAAAATCTCTTTTGCATCACACGTGCATCTGACATTCCCTGGTCGAATTTTTCCTCCACGATTTTCCCCTATTTAAATTGCACTCGTAATTTTCCACTTCCACGTTTTTATTCCACTGTAATTCTATTTAACAGAGACAGCAGTAAAGAGATGTGGGAAAAGAAGTTTTTGTTAATGTATTTCATTTGTTTTGGCAAAGAAGGAAAAAAATCCTGATTTCATATTTCTTATTTTCCAGAATGGTCTTAAAGAAACTGAATATCTTTATGGTAAACTTAATGCTATTTTTAAATGTGTTTCATAACTGCAAGAGCTGTGCTTCATAACATTGGTATAAGTATATTATACTAATTTGTACTGCATTTAAGAGAACGTAATTAAGATGGTCAAAATGAATTCTTAATAATAATTTAATGTCATCATATGCATAGACATGTAATATTAAATACTGAACTATCAATTTTAATGCTCAAAGAACAATTTATGCATCATTTGAACTTCCTTTCCCTTTTGAATCATAAATGTTTTTGATTATTTTCTTAGCATCATTTCCAAATGACGTAAAAATTATCTTCTGAAAAGCAATTAAAGAACTATTTTTACGTTAATTTAAATTTTGTTTAAATCATATAGAATTATGGAAAAGATGTTTTTTTAATGTATTTAATTTGTTTTGGGAAAGAAACAAAAACCTGATAAAAGCTTACTGATTTCATATTTCTTATTTTCCAGGATGGTCTTAAAGGAACTGAATATCTTTATGATAAAATATATGCTACTTTTAAATGTGTATTAGCATATTATACTAATTTGAACTGCATTTGCGAAAACGTAATTAAGATGGTCCAAATGAATTCATAATAATTATTTAATGTAATCGTACGTAGCGGCATGCAATGTTAAATGCTGAACTATTAATTTTAATGTTCCAAGAACAACCCTTGCATCATTTGAACTCCATTTCCCTGTTGAATCATAAATATTTTTTATTACATTTGTGATAAAATATTGGAAATGTTGTTAATGAAGTCTTATGATATCTTTGAAATGATGTTTAATGATGTCTTAGCATCATGATGTCTTATTATGATGTCTTATCTTATTATGATGTCATCATGGTGTCTTATTATGATACTCATCATGATGTCATCATTGATGTCTTATTATTATCATCATATGTCTTATTATGTCTTAGAAATTATGTTTAATGATGTCTTAACATCATGATGATTGGAAATGATGTTAACAAACATCATTTCCAAATGACATCAAAATTATCTTCTGAAAAGCAATAAAAGTACTATTTTTACGTTAATTTACATTTAGTTGATTTTTTATATATTTTTTTGAAATTATATAGAACTATCTTCTAAATTATTTCATGAAGTCCTTTAACTTTTAATTCATTATTTATTAAAGATTTTAAAAATTTATCATAAAGAAAACTTTGTAATTTTCTAATTTCATATTATAGCGATAATAATTCAATAGTAAAATTCAAAATTTCAAATATTTTTTGCATTTATTCACATAATAGACACATTTAATTTAAATAAATATATGTATTAATATAAATATAAAAGTTAGTACAGACTTTCTAGAAACTGAAATATATAAAATAATTATAAAATTAAATTACACTTTTTATTAATTTGATATCTAATTAATTATTCAAAAATTAACTAATGCATCAAATTTAAAAAGAAAAAAATCTAGATAAATAATATTAATATACTTTAAGTGTTTTCTTTATTACTATACCTCCTATTTATATGCTATACTTATTTACTAGTTTTTAAAAAAATAGATATAGAAAATAAAAATTAATTAACTGCAAATTTAATAAAAAATAATAGGTCTTTATGATAAATATATAACTTTCTTTAATATTGTATATTTTTATGTGTGTATAATTGTCCATTTAATTGCCAAACTAATTGTAATTTCGTAGATTTACTTGAATATGAGTAACAATTTGACATATGGTTGTTATTTTTCCTTGATTTCCTTTATATACTATTTTCTCATTTATTTGCGTGGATGCATATTTTTATGTGTGTAAAAATGTTCGTTTAATTGCCAAATTAATTGTAATTTTCTATATTTAATTGTACATGAGCAATAATCTGACATATGGTTGTTATTTTTCATTTTTCAAAATGAAGTTTAAACTTACATCACTCTTTGCATCACCTATGTATATCATTTCTTACTTAAACTAAACAGGATGAGGTTTAAATCCCTATTTCATACAGCGTTTTCAAAAAAGGTGAATTTAAAAAGTAGTATCAAAATTAAAGGGAAAAAAATATAGATAAATAATATTAATATACTTTAAATATTTTCTTTATTAATATATCACTTATTTATGTGTTATGCTTATTTACTAGTCTTTAAGAAATGGATATGAAAGTAAAAATTAATTAGCTGCTAATTTAAGCAAATAATGGGCTTTTACGATACGTATATAACTTTCTCAATCTGACATATTGTTGTTATTTTTCATTTTTTTTCCCTTATGATACCTACAGAATTTTCTCAAATATTTGTGTGAATGTATATTTTTATGTGTGTAAAAATGTTTGTTTAATTGCGAAATTAATTGTAATTTCCTGTTTTTAGTAGAATATAAGCAACAACAATTTTCTATATTTAGTTGAATATGAGCAATAAAAATTTCCTATATTTAGTTGAGCAATGAGCAATAACAATTTTCTATATTTAGTTGAGCAATGAGCAACAATCTGACATATGGTTGTTATTTTTCGTTTTTAAAAATGAGGTTTACATCACTCTTTGCATCACCTATGTATATCATTTCTTACTTAAACTAAACAGGAAAGGGATTTAAATCCCTATTTCACACAGCGTTTTCCTAAAAAAGGTGAAATCTTACTTCCTAAACCTGATTCTAACAAGCTTCCTCTCAGGGCGTAAAAGAATTATGAAAACCACTTTCGAAGGAGCCATAAAGAAGGGATATTCGATTCGGAACCGAAGGATAAACATTAGGGCCCCCCTTTCGATAATGTTAAGCAGCTGTTGCGATGCGTCGAAAACCACTGGAAAAGAAGAAGGATAGAAAAAAAAATCTATAAGTAGATAAAGAACCAGCAAAAAGAGGCGTGCTTCCAGATAACCAAAAGTAGCATGTAGCAGCATAGGGCGGTCTTCTCAATTTCACGCTCCAAAAAGCGAAACCAAAATTAAGTTTTTTGTCGTTAAAAAGGTCCCGGCAAACACTGTAAAATCCTCTTTTTTATCACGCATTGAAAAATACTCGGAATAATTTCGGATTAGCGAAAGGCGAGGCCGTAAAAACCGCTTCTGAGACCGTTACACATGTCTTTAGCATCACTGGCACGCGCACTAGCAATTACATCTGCTCCCAGCTTTACGCTTTCCTTTCCATTTTTTTCATTTATTTATTTATATTTTTTTTTTTGGAGATAGAGTCGGTGAGTGTGTGTGTCCTGCTATCTGCGTCGTCCACGCCCCTGTGGCCCCGCCGCTTTTCATGGGGGCGCGATAGTTTATTAAACATACGATGATGGCGTAAGCCGTTTTCATGGCTCTCAGATAGGTATGGAAAACAGGGCGACACGAGACTGAGATTGTATAAAGTAGGGGGTTGGCTACATATGGAAGTATGTCTTTCGGTATGTGCTCTTAATGTATATAAATGCATGTATGTAAATCTTAATAAAAAAATTATAAACATATATAGATAGATATAGATATATATATACGGCAAAAATAATTTTATAATGGAAAAATACAACACAGAAAGAGATGAATAAGAGACTTTATAAAGCAAAGTCAATTTGTACAAGAAATATGAAGTAACAGAAGTTGATGCATAATATACGTTGATGTAATAATATACGTTGATGTAGTAATATACGTTGATGTAGTAATATACGTTGATAAATTAACATACGTTGAAGAAGTAGCTTACATTGATGAAGTAACATACGTTGAATGAAGTAACATATGAAATAACTACGTTGAAGAATGAATGTGATGAAGAATGAAGTAGCATAGGTTGAATAAAGTAACATATGAAATTAAGTTGAAGAATGATTGTGATGAAGAATGAAGTAACATACGTTGAATAAAATAACATATGAAATAACTACGTTGAAGAATGAATATGATGAAGAATGAAATAACATACGTTGACAAGGTAAGTGAAGTAACATATGTTGATGAACAACATACGTTGAAGTATCATACTATGAAATAACACACGCTGTATAAGATTTTCACTTACCATTTCCCATCGAGATAGATATAAAAATAAAAAATAAATAATTATTTAAGACTCAAACTGCCTATTAGTTGCAAGTATGAAACTGAATATCGAGTAATATAAAAATATATCGATAGAAAAACGACAATACTGAAAAAGCAAGTCAAAGAAAGACAAAACGTACCAATCTATAGTGAAAAAACAAGACATCCACAAATTCAGAAGATATAATGTCCTAAAGATAGATATAGACACTTTTATTTCTAATGAATATAATTTAGAAAACAAAAAATTTAAAACCTATTCATAAAATAGATAATACTATTAAGCTAAGTTTATCAAGAGCCATATAGTTACTTAGCTGCCAGGGTGTGTGCATGTATATACGTACTGGTAGCTAAGTATATATATTGTATGTGTGTGTGCCTATGTGTAAATATTGCTTGTTAAAGCTATCTTCAGGATATTACATGCTTTTTTATTCCGTTTTTGTAAATTTTTATCCTTTCTTCCTGATCTGCTTCTGTAGTTTTTGTCATTTACTATTTGATACATATGTATATTTAATGATTTTCAGTTCCTTCACTGCAGGTTATACAACGATACAGATGTTGAATAAATTAATTTTCAGTTTTTTTCTGTTTTTAGTAACCTTTGATGAGACTGACTAGTAAGTACATGAAAATTTATGCATACCGAATGCTTCTTTTTTCCTTAGCTTTGTTATACAAACTGATAGCGTTTCTAAAAAATTACTCTTTTTGATTTTGGAGTATGGAATACTTCTTTTTATTTCATTTTGGCTCTTTTATATTTTCTGCAGTTTTTCTCCTATTTATGTGAGTGAAAAAAATTAACCTATTGAAAATAAAACACATCTTTTAGTTTCAATTTATTTTGTTTTATTGTTGTTAAGGCAATTGCTGTAAATAATATATATATATATTACATTTAGAACACTCAGCATTTTAATTTGTCAAAAAAAATACATTCAATGTTAAATAATAAGTAAGAGTTAAAAATTGCATCGTCCTTCATTATATACATATCCCTACGTTGGAAAAGTTATAATTATCACTATACAGTCGTGAAAATTGAGTCCTTTAAAAAATATTCCTCATTGTTTATTTATATTGTTTTTCATAATTGTTAATAGGCTTGAATCAGATTTTATCAGTTCATATAATTACAGCAAATTTGAGGACTTAGACACTTTTACTGATGAAAAACATTATATTGGATTTATAAAGTTGCATGTCAGTTTGATTGAATTTAGTTTGTGTGCATGTTAACCTTTTTCTTCGGGGGAGGGGGGAACCTCTAACCTGAAATCTCAAAACAATTCTAATTAATAATTTTTTAATTATGTGAAACATTTCTAATTAATGATTTTTTTTTTGATTATTGAAATTCTTAATGTAATATATGCTGTACTTACCTGTCTCTTATTAATTATATTATTGTTTAGAACTGAATAAAATATCGAAGAAAATAAAATTAGAATTCAAATTAAAAAAAAAAAATTAAACTTAAAAATCAACTTAATTTAATTAACGAATATATATAGAGATAGATATCTTTTATATTATATCATTTTATCTTATAATTAGATATAATGATATGATATAATATATATATTTATATTATATCTATATATCTCTATTGTTGAAGATTTTACGAATATATTTGTTGCGATTTATAATAAAATGAAAATACTTTTAAAAGCTTTGTCATCGTATCAAAATAAAGAAAATATTTAAAGCACTTTAAACCAACTTATACATTATTATCAAAATACTCTTTCCTAACATTCCACTAAAACATTACTTAAACATTTTCTACCTTCTTTTTAATCGCCAACACTGCACAGCAAACAGAATGTTAGTCACAAGCACTCCACCATATACATAACACTTTGAAATTCATTAATTAATTATTTCATCACCCAGTTTAGCGAAACAATTTAAAAATTCTCTACTGTTCAATCAAATTTCAATGAGTACCACCCCCTCCCCATACTGTCCTTTAAAAAGATTGTTTTGAAAGAGTCCCAAAGGCAAGGGGAGGGATGCAAGCGTTGCTAAGGTAAGAGAAAAAGGAGGGGGGGGACGAGTCCACGCGTGTGCAGTAGCAACAACGCCAGGGTATATGAATAAAACATCCATAATCTCGCTCACCCTATCCCCCACTGAAGTAATGGAAGCACTAAGGCTCTTTAACGGGTCTCCCCTGCCTAATCTTAATAGCAGATTTATTAAAATGATCCCATACCATAATCCGTCACATTTTCTAATTTACTCGATGCGGATGTCTACCATGGCTGATAACCATGCCCAGGGCAGATGCGTCTATTGTCAGACGGTGTGTTATCCATAAGTCGGACCTGATGAACGTCGCATCGTGGCTACAGATCGGAGGATGACAGGATTTACTGATCAGAAAGGAGTCAAAGTAATTGAATTATTTCTGATTCCCTGCTGTTGCTACACGCGGACAGATACGAGGTAGTCAGAAGATGATACGCATCCTGATGAATGTTCGAAATATGTAAATTCAGGTCACTATATCATGCTTACGTACCACAAAGGTGGTTGTTATCTGCTGGGATTTGCTTGAATTTGCCTTTTTATGTCCCTTCCATTAGATAATGAAATTTTTGCTATCCATTGATGCTGATGATTCTTTATTGGGTATATAAAGTTAACCTTACACTGCTCAGAATTGTTTGGAAACAGATTCTGCAAGAAATGGGATGACTTTTATTATTCTATAATAAAAAGCGAACTGTACTAATCTTTGAAATATTGTGTATAGTTTCATACTTGTATTATTTCTGGTTAAAAAAATTATCTTTATTAAGAAACTTTAACTTCAATGGCAAATTAAATTATTTTTTGAAAACTTTAAATTTCTTTGCTTTACCTTTTCACTATTTTTTTGATAAATACTAATGCGAATAATTATCATTTTTATTGAGAGTTACGTAATTATATAAAGTTATTAGAAACTTAAAAAAATTACTTCAATTCATTGATGTTGATTTATAATTGACGATTTCATTAATTCGTTGGTATAGACCAGGATGGTATTAAAGCCGAAGTAAAAAACATTTATTTTATTAAATTGTATTATGCTGGGATTTGCTTGAATTTGCCTTTTTATGTCCTTCCATTAGATAATGAAATTTTAGCTATCCATTGACGCTGATGATTCTTTGTTTGGTATAATCCTATGTAAAATTAACCTTGAATTGCTCAGAATTGTTGGCAACAGATTATTCAAGAAATGGAATGACTTTTATTTATAATAGCATAATCGAACTAATATTAGCGTTATTCATTAGCATCTTTGAAATATACATTCGTTACGAGCTTATGATTTATATGTGTGATATTCGTGATTAAAAAAATTATCTTTATTAAGAAGCTTTAAGTTTAATTGTAAATTTCTTTGTTTTACCATTTCATTGTTTTTTCTTTGATTAATACTACTGAGCTTAATTATCTTTTAACCAGAGTTACATAATTGCATAAATATATTAAAAAATTACCTCAATTCATTGATGTTAATTTATAATTGGTGCTTTCATTGATTCATTGACAAGGACAGTAATAAAACCAAGGTCAAAAACATTTATTTTATGCCACCACATTATTAAAAATGTATAACAACATAATTATAATAATATAATAAGATAATAATAACATAATTATGTATAATTACATAAAGATATTAGAAAATTTAAAAATTACATCAATTCATTGATGCTGATTTATAATTTGTGATTTCATTCATTCATTGATATAGACCAGGATATATTAAAGCCTAAGTCAAAAACATTTATTTCATGCAAACATATTGTTAAAAATGTATAATAATATAATTATAATAAAATAAGAAGATATTAATAATATAATTATGAATAATTACATAATTATATAAAGATATCATAAAATTAAAAAATTATATCAATTCATTGATATAATTTATAATTATTACTTTCCTTGATTCATTGATATAGACCAGGATGATATTAAGGCTAAGGTCAAAAATATTTATTTTAGGCAATCATATTATTAAAGATGTATAATAAAAATTCTTGCTTATTCATTACAGATCTCAAATATTGAATGAATACTGAACTTTTATTTTTATTATTGTCTTTAAATAAACAAAGAAATTCATTAAAACATCGAAAATAATGATATATTATATTAACCCCAAATTAAATTATGAAAAACTATTTCACGTTTTTTGTTTGTTTTTTTAATTTGCTCTTGTATGATCTAAAAATTTAATTTAATTTTGAAAATGTAATATGTAATATCAATTTTTGAAATGTAATATGAGAAATATATATAAATAGATATATAAACAAAATTTTCTTTTAGTATTCATAATTGTGGTTCCTATTACTCTTCTTAAATTACATACATGAATTATTTATTACAAATTTCTTTGCATTATTTTCTGGAAGATATAATTATGTTTGCTGTCGACTAAAATCCTGAAACTAATTACACGATCACTATCAATTTATTCACCTATACTGATTTACATATACAGCCAAATGATAAACACATAAACTAAATTTAATAAATCCTTTAAATAGGACTCAGCACCTTATGGGAGACAAAACCCAATGACATAAATGTGGCACAGCGTCAACATCCTAGCAGAACACAACAGAAGCTTATGTTCCGGCAGATATGCATATGAAATTTTAATGAATCCTTAAAATGAAATATGAAAAATAAATTAATTAATTAAATAATAAATTTAATAAAAGAAATAAATTATAAAAAATATATATGTATAAATAAATTATTTTTTAATATTCATAATTATGCTTCCTATAACTCTTCTTAAATTACTTACATGACGTACGTATTATAATTATTTGCATTATTTTCTGGAAGATATAATTATGTTTGTTTCTAATTAAAATCCTGAAACAAATTACTCGAACACTATCAATTTATTCACCTACACAGATTTACATACACAGCCAAATGATTGACACATAAACTAAATTTAATAAATCCTTTAAATGCGACTCAGCACCTTGTAGGAGACAAAACCCAATGACACAAATGCGGCACAGCGTCAACATCCTGGCAGAACACAAGAGAAGCTTATTGTTCCGGCAGATATGCATATGAAATTATAATGAATTATTAAAATAAAATATGATAAAAATAAAATAAATAAATGAATAATAATTTTCATAAAATAAAAAAATGTAATATGAAAAACATATATATAAATAAAATCTTCTTTTAATATTCATAATTGTGTTTCCTACTGTTCTTAAATTGCATGCACGAAGTTATTACCATGCACGTATTATAATTATTTGTATTATTTTCTGGGAGATATAATTATATTTGTTTCTAATTAAAATCCTGAAACTAATTATTCGATCGCTATCAATTTATTCACCTATACAGATTTACATACACATCCAAATGATTACCATATAAACTAAATTTAATAAACCCTTTAAATGCGACTCAGCACCTTGTAGGAGACAATGACACAAATGCGGCACAGCGTCAACATCCTGGCAGAACACAAGAGAAGCTTATGTTCGGGCCGATATGCATATGAAATTTTAATGAATCCTTAAAAGACGCGGCGGCCGAGGAGAACATAAAGGTTGCTGACAGTACGAGGCGAAACAAGCTGTAATGGCAGCGGCGACTAACCGCAAGTGACAAGCCCTGATTCGTCAACTCTCTCCATTAGAGTCTCTTCCAGTTATTGGGATAATTAAACAATGCTTTTGCACTGGTCAGCGGCTACTCTGATGGATGGCCGGGGCGTACTGCAAAGCCTTCTGCGGCCGCCCCGTAGGGATGCGCCTGTGCCCCTATCAGGGGCTTAGGGGATGGAAAGATTAGCTGCGTCCCGGCTTTGAGGGGGGAGTTGCAATAACTGAGGCAGTATTGTTTCGCGGTTCCCGCTACTGTTTGAAATGGCCACCCCTTCATACAGAAACTATTCTGCGCTGGAAAGAGAGGGAGTATTTGTTAAAGCTAACAGAAATCGCTTTATTAAATTCCTGAAATATGTGGTTATATTTTAATGTGTTTTGTAATAATCACGTAGATATTTATTAAAAACCTGAAAAATAGCAGAATACTTCCTTTGACAGGTTTAATATTAAAAAATATACATCTTTTGAATTATTTGAATAACATTTCTGAAGCATATTTTACTAAAAAATCTGATTTAAATATTATTTGGACATTACATTAGCATCATCTTCGGCTCAACAACCTACATCATCGGGAACAGCAGTAGACAGACAGCCATGAGCTGCTTTCTTTTATTAAGGGGTAGGATTGCCAGCATTAAACCTAACTCTCTACAGTCATATTAGACAGGGAACTACAGTTTAAGGAGGATTCCGAACCTCTATAAACAATCATGGAACCGACCGCCAGAGCCCTAGTCACACGACCATCAGAATTTTTGACTTACCAACTATAAAAAATTATGAAATCTATATTATTACATTAAAAAAAATTTATTTTTTATAAACATTTGTGGCTTCAGTAAATTGGAATCTTATAAAAGTAGAGTTGAAACAACATATTTAAACGTAAAGTGTTTCCAAATAAAGGTAAGTTGTTTGCAAGTATCTCTAATTTCATTGTATTGACTATATATATATATATATATATATATATATATATATATATATATTTTTTTTTTTTTTTTTTTTTTTTTTTTTTTGTCATTTGGTTATTATTTTTCTTAATTATTACTTTTACCATAAATTTCATTTAATTTTACCAAAAATGACATCGCTAAAGTTTGACTGCAAAAATGTATAATCTCATTTGTATCTATCGAAAGCGAACAATAGTTGCATATCAAATGCAAAATCAGTATTTCAAATAATTTAAAATATTTTTATTTATTTTTTTTAATTTTTAAAATGTTGTTAAACACTATGATCTAATTTTGAATTTATAACATTGCCAATTTTAATGACTTTTAACAATAAAATTTTAATTAAAAACACTTTAAATGCTGCAATGAATTTTGAATCTGTTCTAACATATGCCTTAAATTCAATAACTTGAACTTCTAACAAAATTTAAAACAATGTAACATTGTTAATTTTTAAAGTGAGAATCAACCATTGATTTTGCTTATAAATAAATTTTTATTTCACTTAAATATTATTAAATGCCTTTTTTCAAACTGCTTTATGATTCTAAATACAATCTGTTAGGTACAGGCTGGGGAAAAAAGGATAGCACATTGTTGGTGCAGTTTGGCCAAAAAAAAATCACTTATTTTGTATTTATCGAAAGTAAATTTGCATATCAAATTCAAAAGCATTATTTTACCCATTTTCTCAGAAAATAATTGTAAAACATTATACAATTACAATTTTTGATGTATAACATTGTCAATTTTAGTGTTTCTTAACAATAAAATTTTAATTAAAAACACTTTAAAGACTGTGACGAATTTTGAGTCTGTTTTAACATATGCTCTGAATTCATTAACTTGAACAAAAAATAATCAAACATTCATTAAAATGAGCAGTGTGAGAATCAGCCAATGACTTTACTTTTAAATAAATGTTTATCAAATGCTTTTTTTCTTCAAACTGCTTTATGACTCTGAATACAATCTGTTATGGGGTGTGGAAGAAAGGACAGGACACTGTTGGTGCAGTTTGGTCAGTGCCCCCTAATCCCGGGGACGGATGAGGGAGGCGAAGAGAAAAATAACACCCCTAGACCCCGTGCGAATTGAAAGAACGATGTTTTCCTCTCGCTCCGGAAAAGTTGGCTTTCTCCGCGCAACTCCTGTTCTCCGGATTTGTTGCAGTAATGGATGGAGAGACCTCCATGTAGGTCACCTATTAGGAAGGATTTGTAGGTGCTTCCACAGTTCAACATTAAACACAAGAATCACCTAGAAAAGGAATTCAATTCAGTGGGAAATGCTACATGAATATTAGTCAAGAATATTACGAAGTTACTAGAATGAAATACAAAATCTAACTATATATAAAGCAAAATATTTGTGTGTCTATTTGTCTGTATTTCTTAAGACTTGAGGATTCTAATTCCTCGGCTGTTGATTTTCACAGTCTGGTGATAGCACATACAATTTTATTTCAAAGTTAAACTGAGATTTTTCAAAAAATATTCAGAATTCAGGAGTTCAAATTCAAAATTCAGAAGTTCAGAATTCTGTAGTTTTTTTTTTTATTATATTTTTTTAAATTGTTATTTAATATATACGTAATATTTTTTTTTTTAATTGTTTTCTTTTTTTCCAATATCGAAAAATACGTTCCATTCTAAAATTGAGCACTTCAAATTATGTACATGTGTGCATGCGTCCGAACCGTAGCCTTCATAAGTCTGTGCATCCTTGCTTTAAACTATTTAAATGCTAATACCTTTTATCATCCATTTCTTTTCAAAGACACCATTTTTCATGGTGTCTCTGATTCAAAAATTTTATACTCTTCACTTCATCGATTATACGCTGAGTTTAAGTATTGATTCAAATTCGTCCCATTTAGTTTCTTTCAGTTTTTAGCACCTGTGAAGTATACCATATCTTTTGTGAACACTTTTGACATGTTTGATATACTTGCAAGATACAATTTAACGTGTCTCTGAGAAATAAACTCATTTGCTTCAATCTACAAGAAAAGAAATGACAAAAAAGAATTGATTCGTTCAATTAATTCAGCGCGTTTATTAAAAGTATGCTATTCAAAAAATTAAGTGTATAATATTTTATTTGAAATTTTCCTTTTTTTATAGATTAATAAATTAAATTTATTTTTGTTGTAATATCATTGTAATTATTCATATATAATTAATCATTTTATATTATTAAGATGATAATCTTAATTGAGAAATTTATTTAAAAAGAAATAAATCTTGCAAACTTAATTTTCAAAGTGTTTAAATGGCAGCACCTTTCATCATTCATTTCCTTTCAGAAACACCATTGTCGCTGATTCGAGTATTTTATACTCTTCACTTCATCGATTATACGCTGAAGTAATGTTCGAGTTACTTCATTGAAGCTCCTTCCTTTCATCTTCTTCCACACCTGCGAATAACAAAAGACACGTTATTACTTTGTAAGTACATCATATCTTTTGTGATCCGATGTGCATGCTTTTAAGGTACAATTTAACTAGCTGCTGAGGAAAAGGAACACTTCTTATAAATTCTTTTCAGGCTCCTAGCAAAGAAAATGACGAGATATTGATTTATTGAGTTGTTTTGAAATTTAAAATTTATTGAATTGAAATAAAAAATTGAAAACTTAAATAAAGGTAAATATTTATGTAAATATTTCATTATATTTTTATTCAAAAATAATGAAATTTTATATTTATTTTTTCATTTAAGAAAGCAATGCAATTCCAAAATTAAGTAAGTAATATTTTATTTTAAATTTCTTCTTTATTTACAGATTAAAGAATTAGACTTAATTTTTGTAGAAATATGATTATAATTGAGAAATTCATTTTTAAAGTAAGTTTAAGTTAAATTTTCAAAAGTTTGGATAATTTTCTTTTTAAACTTGTTTTCTTTTAAATTTATAAATAAAATTATAACCAAATAAAATGAATTAAATAATTTTCAATTTTATGAAATTATCAAAATTTCCGAATGTTTGAAATTTTTTTTCTTATTTAATATTTAATTTATTTTACTCTAAAATATAAGCGTTTTTTTTTTTTTTTATATAAAAAAACCATACGAAAATAATTGTTTTTTTTTTTTTTTTTTAATATGTGAAAAATAAATCATTTTATTTAACGTTTTACAAATTAAAGTTGTATGGCAGCAAATTCTAATTTTCCGTTATTGGATGAGATTCGAATGCTCTATTCTTGTAGTCATTGATTTCAGAAACGAGGAAAATCAATTGTGATTGTGAATGTGTGTAAAACATTTCTCATCGTTAGTCGAGTAGGGGGTAGCCTGTTGGGGTAGTAGGGATTGCAGCTCGAATTTTCCTGGTTTTCTCCCATGCAACAGCAACTTCCATGATCCCGATATCAATAATGTGCAGACATCAATATCCTATATAGATATTTGCGATGGACGGATCTGGATCCAGAATGTCTGGATCCTGGACTGTCCTGGAATCTTTACCAACTTCAGCAGCAACATCGGAAAGCATTAGCAATTACCTATGCCATGATCTTCCAGCAATCTTCGTAATTTCGGCATTTGTTGTTAGGCTTTCTTCTAACGCAAAACATAACAAGCAACCAAGCCTATCTACGTGCTAGAGTTACCTATGTCATAATTTTTCAGCGATCGTGCTGCAGATGTCATAGCACTTCCCACACTGACAGTATAATCCCGTAAACGACTAAAAGTCATGATTCAAGAAACATGATGCGACTGTACGATCCTGAAAGGCCGCATAGGCAACATGTCCGACTTGTTAAACATTAGCGATCCACAAGCCACTTAGATCACTCATGACGTACTTTTTGATTACTCTGAAGTCATCCTGGATCCTGGACTGTCATAGAATCTTTAACAACGCCAGAAGCAACATCGGAAAACATTAGCAGTTACCTATGTCATTATCTTCCAGCGATCGCAATTTCGGGGCTTGTTGTTAGGCTTTCTTTTAACACGAAGTATAACAAGCAATCAACGTGCGAGGCTATCCACGTGCGAAAGTTACCTATGACATGATCTTCCATCGATCGAATTTCGACATTTGTTGTTAGGCTTTCTCTTTCTAACATGAACCATAATAAATAATCAATGTTATACACTAGCAGCCAAAGTTCGAATGCGATTTCCTTATGAGAAAACAGATTATCTTTCTTTTAAAGCGAACAGTAGATGGATTTATTCTGGCATGTTTTACGAACATACTTTGAAATGCTAAGCATGTGCATATCTCAGCGCGCTGCTCTTTTAAACTAAATTTCGACTTTATTGGATGCCGCTTTCAGGGACAATCAATGGCTGTCAAAGTCTTTCAATAGCTAACATTAGTTAATGTCTTAAGAGATTTAATGTTTTAAAAAGCAAAACACTGGTAAATTACATTCAATTCCTTAAAAATATTAACTACGATCTCAAAAAACATTTTGTGAAATGCACATAATGATTTTCATGAAATAATTGTTGCATTTAAACTTTTAATTACCCTTTAAACATTTCAACATACACTTAAAATTTTTAATATATAATATGACAAACTCTATAAACTTAAAAATTTTTGTAATGTTAATAATTCAAAAAAATTTTTTAACAATTGTTAAAAAAAACTATTTAATTTTATTAAATAAAAATTTGGAATAAATGTTTTCAAGAAATGAATATAAAAAAGAAACTGCTCTAAGAATTATGCTTCAAGAACCTCCAAAAAGTACTTCTTTAGATGCTTATTATTCACAACATTTATTAAAAAGATAACCATCACTTCTCAGACCCATTTCATTTAGTATTTCCTTCTAAATATCCATGCTTGCTTTCTTTAATAAAAGGTTACCGACATTAAAGACTGGTTAACTTCAAAATCTTTAATCTTTTTTTCCCCTCTGTTCGTAGCCGAACAAAAAAATTACTGGATATACAAGCACCCATAGAACGCTTTGGAAAAACGCGAAATGAATAACTCACCACCATCCTTGGTGAACAAAAAGACAAACCTTTTTCAAGAAATTTTCTCAGAATAATCACAGAAAATATTATTTAACCCGTCATCTTTTGCTAGCTTGAATTAAAGATCGAGGAAGAAAAGCAAGAAAGAAAAGTTTTAAGTGTAGATATATATATACGAAATAAAAAAAAAATTGAAGGCGAGATTTATAAACATAGCCTAGCCTGATGCTGAATTGGCTACCCTACAACTATGCAGAACGCATCAACTTCTTGTTTTGATGAAAAGGCTCTATTTCAGCGACAGTCCGACCTCTTGAAGAAAGGTGCCCCACCCAAAATCTGCCAAAGGGATCGCCAGAGAGACCTGTTATTTGCAGCAGCAGCCTTTCAGGGAGTCACATGGTTACAAACGCATTATTAGGGGAAGATTCCTTTTTGAATCTGAAGCCATCGGACATAACATTGTGGTTGGTACATGTGCTTCGGAGAACGGATCTCGGTACCAGTGTAAAACTACTGAACTGTAATCTGAATTGTTAGATCTTGCAGATCGTTCGTTTTTTCTTTTGTTTTGTATTTTGAAAGTTGTTTCTCTTGATTTTGGGTTTGCCGGAATACTTGTTTTTTCTGTTTTGTTTTTCTGCTTTTTTCTGTTCTGCTTTTCGAAACCTTTTGTTAAATCTTTAAGACAAAATTCAATTATTACGTTCAAGAGTATAATTTCTCCAATTTCGAAATAGTACGCGAAATTTTAAAGTCTTTAAGCGCATTGTCTTATTTTTATTTCTATAAAAATTTTAATTTTAAAATTTACGAATAAAAATCTACTTACTTTTACACAAAGCGCAATTATTATTTTTTTATATCCTATGCCCGTCTCTGACGTCTCGACGAGCAGACCAATACAATAAAAAAAACGACAAAAACAATCACTAAGGCATTGACAGCAACTCAAAAAGGGATACAGTTAAGAGCAGTAGGGCATATGATGAGGTGCTCTCCAGTCATGGGCACACCATAGTCGCAAATTGGGCAGATATCTGTAGCAGTTAGTCCTATTCTATACAGATGACTCTGTAAGTAATCGTGGCCCGTGACAAGTCTAAAGCAGACCGCTCTAAGCAAGAAATTGGTAAATCTTGTTGATTTATTCTATAGGGATTTTCCACTTTTTCTCAGAAGCCTTCTCTCTATAAAAGTTGAAATGGTTGAATTTAATAGAGAAAATTATATATCGCTTTATTGCCGCAAAAGAGGATCAGGTTACATCATTTGTAATCCATTTTTGACCAATATATCAGCCTGCTCATTTCCATATATCCCGCAATGGTGAATGATGCCAGTCATCTACTCGTGGTGCTCCCTGTTCTAGCTAAACGACTACTTGTCGCACTTAAGGCAGCCCTTGACAAGAGCAAAGCGTAATTATGGAACTTATACTTAATATCGTGTATTTTTTCTTTACAGATCACACAAGTATTCATTTAATAAAAGTTTAAATTGTAATTTCTGTGTGAATAATAATATTTTTCGTGGACATTTATAAGTACTATAACAATGCAACTTCCAAAATAGTTATAATACTGAGTATAAGTAGTATAATAGTCCTACATATTCCATTGCTGCATTTCATTAAAATAAAAATAGAAAATGGAATTTTCTAGATTCTTTGGGATAAATGGAATCTTTGAAATAAAATATACGTTAATAAGTTATGAAAAAAAGATATGAATGTAGAACATAAATTATTACAAGAATATTCATGAACCAGAGTGGCGTGGTTTCCCATCCGAAACCCAACAAACTAAGCCGAATCGAAAATTCCCGTGTCTACGCTTGAAAGGGTAAAACAAGTCTGTAAGATGGAAAGACAACCTTTTTGGGTGAAATGTTCGAAAAGAAAGGAAGGAAATGTTCAAGATAATGCATCTCTCCTCCCTCGTGGCAGCGGACTGATGGCCAATTGGCCACAGGTTTCAGGTTTGAATCCTGGCTGTAGCATGGATGTTTGTAAGTGGTTCGGAATCCACGTTAAACTATATGTCCCAGTCTAATTAGCCTAAAATGTGCAAAAAATGACCCTAGAGCGACAAACCAACATAAATCCTTCTCACAACGTCACATCTCGGGTTGTGCGTTCAAAATTGTGGTGGTAAAATGTCTGTGCACTATTTTAGGCATCCAGCAGTGCACCCTAGGTAACGTTGAATCAGTTATATGCCGAATGACTGTCTCACTCGCAGTCCAGGGGTGCGCTGTCCAGCATGTGTCCAGTATGCGCTGCAAGCATGCAGGAGGGCTGAGGTTTTAATCCGCTGGCAGCATTGTTATAGTCCTAACTTTCATATACGAAGAGACTTGAAGACGACTATGACAGTGTGTGGAAAGATCTTAGATTGAAAGTTAGGTTGTCTGGTGGGAGTTTGTGGGTTTCCTCTCATACAAATGCGGCGCAATTACTCCCAAAAGATCTTCAAGAAGACACTGCCCTCCTCTCAATACTCATCAGTTGGTGGTATACATGAAGCCCACCGATGTTGCACGCTCACCTTTCTATTTGGTAGAGGCTACATAGTATGGAAGTGAGATGTGGAAAAAAAAAGTATGTGCTGAGTAAAAGTAAGTAAAAATTCCTGGAGTTTAAAAAAAGTCGAAACTTTACATGTGATATTGAACAGAAAGTTTTTGTATCTGTTCTAGGAATGTGACCCGATAAATATTCAGGCTGGAATGTCATTCCAATGGGCTCGAGAAAAAGAGTGAGAAATCCTTCAAAAGGCAAGCTTGAGGATGTTTGTTGCCACCGGAATTTTGAACGAATAATCCTAAGGGCTGCCTCCAGAAACCCAATGCGTTACCCAATGTATATATTATTATGAATTTAATGTTTGCTTTCATTGTGATGCGAAGATGCAAAAGAAAATGCGACACTTTCTCATTATATTCATATGCCATTTTAATTATTGTATTTTTTATTTTGAATTATATAGCCTTATATAAAGTTTATCGAACTCCGTATTTATTTATTCATTTATATATTTTTTTAAAAATTTAAATATTTTTCATATTTGTATGACAAACCATAATTATGATATTTTCAATTAAATTCTTCCACTTTTTAACCTATAAAATATGTGCGTATTGTTTTGAAAAGAATGGTTTAGCGACATTCCTAATCAATTTTTTTTTTTATTTTAATTCTTTCACGACTATTCTTATTCACTTATTTAAATTTCTTTCATCCGCTTTTTTAAAAAAAAATCCTTTGAAATTCTATAGTTTTCTACTTTTTTTAATTTCTTTCAAATGCTTTTTTTATAAAGTCGAAATCTCACTTCTATAGGTTTTTTTTTTTTTTTTTTATTTAATCTAATTTTTTTTTTTTTTCAGTTTTGTGCGATAACTAATGAAGATAATTTATTGGTAATTTTTATTTCTTTGCTTATTTAAGATTGCTGTTATGCGTTTTATTTATATATTGAATTTTAAATTTTATGTATAATCTGTATATGATTAACTTTTAAGCCAGCCTATTAAATTGTTTTTCTCAGAATTTACTACAGCCATACCTTTTAAAGCTATACTCATTCTTAATAATTTTTCCACATATTAAACGCTTTGTGACTTTCTTTCACTAACCAACCTAAACTCATAGAAAAGATAAATACATTTAAAAGACAACCCTGTTGACATTATTGCACAACTAAGTGAATAACAATAATAAAAAAACATCGAAGATGTTTGCTTTCCTCATCTTAAACAAGAACATCTTGCAGAAATCAAGGGGGGAAAAAAAAAAAAAAAAAAAAAACTATGAAACGACAGCCAAACCATCAAAACAAAAACGAACAGAAAAGCAGAAAGAAAATTGCGAAATCTGTGCGTATGAAAAACGTCTTATTACAATGATTTACTGTTAGTCGAGGAAGCATGAAATGGTTGCAAACAGGTGCTAATGCATGAAATGGTATTCTGTGCTTGGCGCCAGATCCCTTGTACGCCCCCAGGTTTTTTTTGTATCAACCTTGCTTTTTTAAGGTTGAGGGGGAAAAAAATGTGTGGGTGGAACTTGTTCAAACATTTGGCGGCAAAGAAGCAAACAACCCAAAAAATTACAGTGGCTGTGTCTTGATGGTTGACTGAGCCCGTTGAAGTCGAACCCCTCATGTTGTGATTGCTTATGTCCGCCATCAGATGTAATTTGAATCAGGAATGCTTAAATATAATTGTGCAGTAGAAAAGTCTGAGGATTCCTTCTTTTTTTTATGTATATATAAACCGTTTTGACAAAAGGAATTTTTTTGAAATTGCTGTAGAGAGATATGTAATCAAAAATGATTGAACAGCGAAGTCGGTTAAATTTTCTTTTCTGTGATAACTGTTTTACTAGAAGTATGATTCATCTCCACCGAAATGTGGTTCTGTCGTTTATTTGGTATTTGTTTTCCTGAACACATAAAATACACAAAATAGATGATGTCCTAGCTTCAGAGCAAAGTTTGACGCATTGGTTTATTATTTCGAAATTTGTATGACTCATTTTTAGGTTTTTTAGAAAACCCTTGATTTGAAGAGAAGATAATTAAATGTATATTCTAATAGATTTTAATATTTAACAATTGCATAGCTTAGATTCAAAGTAAATAAAACAATGTTCGTAAACCGTTTGCATAAGCATTGTTAAAGAGAGATATGAAATTAAAAATAATTGGAGAGCGAGGTAGGTTAAATTTTCTTTTCTAGGATAATTTTTACTAGAATGATTCATCATTTTTTAGTATGATTCATCTCTACGAAAATATGGTTCTGTCTTTTATTTGGTATTTATTTTCCTGAATACATAAAATGCACAAAATAGATGATGTCCTAGCTTCAGAGCAAAGTTTGACGCATTGGTTTATTATTTCGAAATTTGTATGACTCATTTTTTAAGTGTTTCATAAAATCTTTGATTTAGAAAGAATATAATTAAATATATATTTTATTAAAGATTTTATTATTTAACAATCACATGGCAATTGTTAAATAATTAAATCGCTTCACTTAGATTCAAAGTAATTAAAACAATGGTCGTCAATGGTTTTGACAAACATTGTTGTAGAGAGATATGTAATCAAAACTGATTGAACTGCGAAGTCGGTGTAATTTTCTTTTCTGTTTTACTACAAGTATGATTCATCTCTGCCGATATATGATTTTGTCGTTTATTTGGTATTTATTTTCCTGAATACATAAAATGCATAAAATAGATCTCCTAGTTTCAGAGCAAAGCTTGACGATTTGATTTATTATTTCGAAATTTGTATGACTCATTTTTAAGTTTTTTTAGAAACTCTTTTATTCGTAGAGAAGATAATTAAATGCATATTAAAATAGATTTTAATATTTAATAATCTCAAAGCATAGATTCAAATAAATAAAGCAATGTTCGTAAATGGTTTAGACAAACATTGTTGTAGGGACATATGTAATTAAAATTAAAAATGATTGAACAGCTAAGTCGGTTAAATTTTCTTTTCTGTGATAACTGTTTTATTAGAAGTATGATTCATCTCCACCGAAATGTGGTTCTGTCGTTTATTTCGTATTTATTCTCTTGAATACATACAATGCACAAAATAGATGATGTCCTAGTTTCAGAGCAAAGCTTGACGAATTGGTTTATTATTTCGAAATTTGCATGACACATTTTTAAGTTTTTTTTAACGTCTTTGATTTGAATAGAATATTCTAATAGATTTTATTATTTAGCAATTGCATAGGCTAGATTCAAAATAAATTAAATAATGTTCATAAACCATTTTTGTAGACAGATATGTAATAAAAATTATTGAACAGCGAAGTTGGTCAAATTTTCTTTTCTATGATAACTGTTTTACTAGAAGTAGGATTCATCTCCACCGAAATATGGATCTGTTATTTATTTGGTATTTATTCTCCTTAATACATTAAATGCACAAAATAGATGATGTCCTAGTTTCAGAGCGAAGCTTGACGAATTGGTTTATTATTTCGATATTTGCATGAAACATTTTTAATTTTTTCAGAAAATCATTGATTTGAAGAGAAGATATTTGAATGTATATCCTAATTGATTTTGTTATTTAACAATCGCATAGCTTAGATTCAAAGAAAATGTTCGTAAACTGTTTTGACAAATATTGTTGTTGATAAATATATAATCAAAAATTATTGAACCGCGTAATTGGTTAAGTTATTTATTCTGTGATCATTGTTTTACGAGAAAAATATTATTCATCTTCCTAAACATTTTCATTTATTTCATACTCATTCTTCCGAATTCAATAGAAAAGGACATAAGTTCCTCGACAGTGTCCTTGAAGACACTGACCACACAATGATTGCTCTCGACTCTTTTAAGAGAACTATACGGAACAAAATTAAGTCATCGTATATTAGTGAATCCTTATAACAACAAAGGAAAAGACTGGGAGACAATCGGAGATGACTGGAAAAAAAATCGTGAAAAATCTCGCAAAGAGGATATTGCGAATTTTAGATTAAGAACTGGATACAATTGCCTGGCCGAACATCTGGCCAAGATAGGAATTGTGAACTCCGATATATGTGTTTTATGTAACCTCATCTACCTGTTTGCAAGGAATTGGGCTGTAACTTTCAACAGAATGTGATTTGCGTACTCTTTACTGTGAGGCCCAGAGAAAACATGTCTTGGTCACAAGGACTTTTATTATGGTGCTTCTAGCTTTTTAAACTTATCCTTAGAACATTTAACTTGTTTTTTATTGTTTTTAAGGCCTTTTAATTGTTTTTGTTAAGAATGTCTAGTCTTTTCCCTTTGTAATTTTGATTTGTTCATATGTTCTTTTTGTTTCTACGGCAAGTGGCCAAATTTGTATGGAATGAATTCCAATAAAGTCATTGGTAATAACAATAGCGTATTAATGATATGCTGTGTTTAGTTAACGAATAGTTTCTTTTCATTTTTCAAATATTAATATAGAAAAATAAAAAGGTTTTAGAAAATTGTATTTCACAAATGAATAATAAGTAAATAACTATTGAATTCATATTTAAAGGAATTCACATGTGGAAATTATTGATAAATTTGAGAAAAATGAAAGCTTAAAATTAATAAATATCTGATAAGCGACTATATTTATATTTAATATTGTTCATTCAACTTGCTTTGGTTGATTTTCAAAAACGAAATTTAAAAATAGTGCTATCATACAGATTAGAAAAAATAATGAACTTGATCATCTTAAACCAAATAAGTTTATAATGATAGACTTTCCAACAATAACATTACGGAAGAAAAAAAATAAATCCATAGTAAAAGAAAAACAATTTTATTTGCATTGATTTTTGTATGTTGTCTTCTACGATACAATAAATAAACTAAAATAATTCACGAAGAGAATAAACATTCGCTGAGTCATTTCGGCATCTAAAAAAACATGCAGTACGAAATTTAAATCATTCAACGAACTAACCCTATTCCACCGTTGTGTGATCCAAGCGGAAATCTCAGAAATCCAAAAAGTTCAAAGATCATAAATTGCGTTTAAATAAAAGAAAAGCCAACAACAACATCAAAAAAAATGTCTGATCCAACCTTAATGCTTAGTATTACACGGGATTTCTAAACAAACGGACAAAAATCACACACAATGAGCGACGTCTTTCCCTAAAACATTCTGAGACATATAATCGCCAGAGAGAGAGAGACAGAGAAAAGAAAGGGGGGGGGTTGGAAGAGTACAAAATTTAGTAGATATTAAAGCAAATAACTGTCGGTGCTTTCATCCAATCAGAGAAATATCCGCGAAGGGTGGGGTTCTCATATCCGCTCCAGTGCAAATTGTAGTGCTTTCACCGTGCGCTACCATCAGGGCCACTGATTGTCCGCCTTCTGAACGAAATTATAAGACGCAGAAGAAGAAAAAAAAGTGTTCGGTGGGAGGGTGATCCGAAATAACCGCATTTGTTAGAGGCAGTTGAGTTTGAATGGGCCTGCAGAGGTATTTGTTGGACAAGGATGCCATGAATTCTGAATCCTTCTTTTCGAATTAATGGAGGGGTACGGGAGTATGAAGAAGCAATGACGAATTTTGTCTAAATAAAGAATAACAGAATGTTAAAAACAGTAGGTTAAGTCCTTTTAAAAAAAGATTTAAGAGGTACACATTAGGATTTTCCCGGTTTAAAACACATTCAATCTTTTTATTTTTATTTCTTTATTTTATTTTATTATTATTATTTTTTTTTTTTGGAAAGATATTTGAAAAAAGAAAAAGGTTTTCAAAATGTTATGCTGAAATTGAATGATTTTTGCAAAAACATTTGCTTGGTTTTTTGACAAACTTTTGCTTAGAAAGCTCTTTTTCAGGTGTAAAAACAGCTAATCATTTTTAATTTTGTCCCTTACGATTAAACATATTCCTCATCTCGATCACTCGTCTGTTATTCTAGCGAGTTAAAGCAATCCAATAAACACATGTTTTGATTTAATGACTTGTTACATGCTTGCACATGCTTTAAATTGTTATATGTATACATATTTTACATGCTTACACATGTTTTCTTACAGCTTCTACATGGCTTATACATGTTTTCCTACAGTTTCTACATGGCTTACACAAGTTTTTCAAAAGGATATGCTAAAATTTAATGATTCTTACAAAAACATTTGCTTGGTTTTAAATAGTATGCTTAGAAAACAATTTTATAAAAAAAAAAAACTGAAGATATTGATCTTTTTCAAGTGTAAAAATAGTTTATCATTTTTAATTTTGTTCCTTACAGTTAGTAATATTCCTCATCTTGATCACTCGTCTCTTATTCCAGCTCCCTAAAACAAGCTTTTAAACCAATAAACACATGTATTGGTTTAATAACTTGTTACATGCTTACATGCTTTACATGGTTTAAGTTGATGCATGCTTTACATGTTTACACTTGTTTTCCTTCAGAATTATTGTCAAACAAATGCTTCTGAAAATCGAATAAATTGCCACTCTTCATGCTTACACATGGTTTAAGTTGTTACATGTTTCACATGCTTACACATTTCTTCCAACAGAATTATCGTCAAACAAATCTGTCTGATTATTACAAATTTGCACATGGTTTAAGTTTTACATGCTTACACACGTTTTCCTACAGAATTATTGTGAAAAAAAATGTTTTTACAAATAGAATTAATTCCCATTCTTCATTGGCCTATGTTTTCTAAAAAAAAGTAAAAACCATTATATTCTTTCTAATATCCAGATTAAAAAAAAAAATTACGTTTAGCATGATAATTTTATAATGACATCTAAAGCGCACGTTATGATATCCATTTTTATAAACCTACACATTTTTTTATATTCCTTCATTTATTAAATAGTACTAATTATAATTATAAATTGGATAAATCAACAAAGCAAGAAGATATATTTTGAAATGCTTATAACTAATTAGATACAATTTAACCTAATTTAAATACAAAAATTAACTTAAATTAATTTATATTATGCCTTAAATATTGCATGTGACATATTATATATGAGAATAGCTTTATATTATTATTAAGAATAATTTAAAGAAAGGAATCTTGCTCTGGGTTAATTTGATTCTCGGTTAAAAGGCTGTTATTTATATTAATGTTATTAACATAATTAGATCTATGAATTATATCTAATTAATTAATTAAACCATTATATTATACGTTTAATTAAAAATTATAAATTAAAAATAAATTATTCTAAATTTTGAAAAATATACTGGTTTTAGTATGGTTACATTACTAATGATTACATTTATTTTAATTAATAATGTTTTGTTTAGTTGATACTGATTAAATTATTACTGATTAAGAATACTGCCAATTTAACAATACTGATTAAAGGGACAATTCTATTAGAGACATATAAAGTTATATTTATTACAATTTGCTTAATTTGAAAAATGCCAAAAGTTCTAAAAGAAAAGAAAATGTGATGTTATTTTTTCATTTATTTATTTATTATATATTTGCAGTTATTCGCGTTTATTATAATATCAAGAATGATAATGTATTGTATGCTCTAAACTCATTTATAATTAATAACAAGCGGCGTCTTTGTTTTTAATTTTCATTTATTTACTTATTTAATTATTTATTTATTATAAATTTGCAGTTATTCACATTTATTATAATGTTGAGAATGATACTGTATTGTTTGCTCTTTTAAATCGTTTGTAATTAACAATAAGCGACGTTTTTATTTATTTACTTATTTATTTATTTATTATATATTTGCAGTTATTCTCATTTATTATTATGTTAAGAATGATATTGTATTGTTTGCTCTTAACTCCTTTATTGTTAACAATAAGCGACGTTTCTTTTTTAATTTTTCATTTATTTATTTACTTATTTATTATATATTTGCAGTTATTCCCATTTATTATAATGTTAAGAATGATATTGTATTGTGTGTTCTTGACACATTCATAATTAATAATAAGCAACGTTTTTTTTTTTTAATTTTTAATTTATTTACTTATTTATTATATATTTGCAATTATACTCATTTATTATAATGTCAAGAAAGATATTGTATTGTTTGCTCTTAAGTCATTTATAATGTTGCAATTAATTAAAGGATATGTTTTAGTAGAGCTCTTTTAAAAAAAAGCAAACAATATTTAATAAATAAAAATTAAAATCATAAATTATCAAAATAAACTTATAAACAAAACCTAAGTGTTGGAGTAAATTACTTGTGAGACTCAAAGGTGCAGAGAAAAGTTTCCGTTCCATACTACACTAAATTTTATTTTGTTTAATCTCTTTACTATATTTTTCTGCAAAACTGCCATCAAATCGAATTTTTCCGTTCTAAACCTTCTCGAAAAAGAATCTTTTTAAAAAGATTTAATTCTCGTTTGGGATCAAACGAATAATTTCAGAACGCATTACTGCTGCGGCCTTTCATTTTATTTATTTTTTTTTCTGTAACGAAATGGAATTCCTTTCCCACCTAGTGTGCCAGTATTAAATTAACATTGTCGAAACCCTTGCTTATTAAGTGCAGAACTCCGAAATTCGGCAAAGAGCATCGGGAGATCTTTTTAAAAACTCGCTCTCTTTCTCAAAACGAACCGTTCGAGTTGAATAAAAAGAACGCGTTCCGCACTGTATCCGAAAAGTTAACAAATTCAGACAGATTACCGAATCCTCCAATGCATAGTTTGCTGGTCTTTACACAAACAGATAAGTCTTTTGACGAAAAGTATAAAAGTTCGAATCTCCCTCGACAGTCCCGGAATCCCCCAATCGGAGAGGAAAATCGTCTGCAAAACCTTCCACGGCTACCCCTCCCGCTAATTAGTGCAGAAGGCACACAGTTAAGAGAACTTATTTGTTTAATTAGATATGTAAATTTGGGATGTAGCTCCAGCAGATAGAAGGTGGAAGAGTTGAAAAGAGAACAAAAATATACCAGCGAAGGGAAATGGAACGCTTTTCCTTCTAATGCCCGACGATTGCTTCGAAATTTAGATAATTATGTGCCGAGAAAATGAAAATAAAAGATTTTTGCCAGATTTTTCTTTGAGTCGGAGTCCCACGACTTACATCAAGATTCATTAGCGGCGGAAAAATATTTTTAAAAGGTGAAATAATCATATCGGCGGTTTAAAGTTTCTTTGAATTTGAAGGTAATCTCTTGAGAATCGAGATGGTTTATAGCTGAAATTGCTGTTTAATACCCGACAGATATTGTTTTTGCGAAATTCCCTAGATATTCCAAAACTGGAAATAAGATAAGCATAAGTTGATTTCATTTTCGCAAATTTTCGCGAAGGAGATACATATTAATTAATCCACAACTGAAATTAGAGTAAATGATTATAGAGAATGAAAAAATGCATATCATTTTTCACAATTGTTTATATGATTAATTGCATTAACAGTTTATATATATATATGTAATAGCACGTATTAACTCATAAATTAATTTGCACAGTAGAAAAATTTTGAATCCATCCTCAATTTGGTTGTTAACAGATATATGAAAATAATGTAAATATTTTTTTACAAAGAGAAATTAATAAATTTTATCATTGAAAATAAATAAATTTATTGAATAAATTTATTTTTTCATTCATTGTTCATTCAATGTTGTTTCATTGTTTATTTATCATATTATTAAAAGGGTTGAAATAAAAGAAAATTAAAATAAGGGAATTATCCATCAATTCTTAAAAGAAAATTTACGGAAGGTAGGGATAAATTTATATCAGCAGAAATATTTTTAAAGCGGATTTTTGTTTCGAATGATATGTTTGAAATCATAAAAGATAAGCACTTTACACTGTTTTTTCCAGGCTAAATTCCTATTACGATAATCTTGTTCTTAAAAATAAGTCCTTTTCCTTAAAGAATTTTCAATAATTTAAATTTATCCTTTCAATATTCTCTAAATAAAATTTTATCAATAATAAAATAAAATTTCATCTTTCAAAAGGATTTTAAATTTAACTTTTCAATATTTTTTAAACTTTCAATGAAAAGTATTTTAAACGTAAGTCCTTTTTTATTGAAATGAGGTTGTTGTTTTTTTTCTTTTTTTAGTATTTCATCTTTGGAAATTAAATTAATTGCATTATCAAGTCAGAGCAATTTTTAAAGAAATAAAATTTGAAGTATCTTTTTACCGCTGAAATTCTTTAATAGATATCCCAACTGATAATATTTACATAATCAATTTCCAATTCAGTACATTAATTTCAATATATCTCAACTTAACTCAGTATAGTTTGAACCAGGGAGAGTGAAAATGTCATTTCAGAGTCTTTATCCTCACTATAGAATAATTTATTATTGACGATGATGTAAAATAAGTTATAATTGACTTTTATTAACCCTGTTGATTATGCCTAGTTCGAGGGGCTAATAATAAGGCAGTTTCGAATCCGCTGTGGCATTAGTTGCAAGCACTGCTTTCAGAAATCCGGCTGCATGATGGAAGTTTTCGGTTTTTCTTCAAATAAACATGTAAATTCATGGCAGTCAGCCCATAAATTTCTTTCTTACTTTAGTGAAACCCAACATCCTTGATGACAAAAAAAACCCTTCATGTTTAAGTTCTTTTGTTTCTCCTGAAAATTCAAAACCCATTTTTGCCAATCATTATAATTTCTACAAACATTGTATGTTGTTAAACGTATCATTCTTTTCAAAAATTGTGGAAAAATCAGCCAAATATGATTAAACTTTAACGCAAACTCTACTGACTCTTTGTTGAAGCGAGATAATGACAATACTAAAAGTTTATTAATCATAAATTGCTGATTATCGTGTAATACCACAAACAATCTTACGTTTTAGGTTTCTGCCAGTGATCAAGATATGAGTACCATAATTAGAAAAAAAGCCTCTCAAATAACTTAATTACCTATTTAAAAAAAATCTGAAAAGTACTAAATAAGCAATTTATATATTTATGTGCTTGTGTGAATATTTGAATTTTTATAAAATTGGCTGCAAAATCACACAACGAATTTCCCAACTGCTCTAAAGATATTTCAACAACAAAAAAATTGAAAACAAGCCTTATAACGTTTAAATTGGTACAAAAAATCCTCAAACAATATCACGTTTTAGGTTTCTGCCAGTGATCATGATATGAACAACATAATCTGAAAAAAAGCCTCTCAAATAATAGTATGGAAGAATTACTTAATTATCTATTTAAAAAAAAAAAAAAAAAAATTCGAAAAGAACTAAATAAACAATTTATATATTTGAATTTTTATATAAAATTGGCTGCAAAATCACACAACGAATTTCACAAAAGATATTTCAATAAAAAAAAAATTGAGAACAAGCCATATAACGTTTAAATTGGTACAAAAAATCCTCAAACAATATCACGTTTTAGGTTTCTGCCAGTGATCATGATATGAACAACATAATCTGAAAAAAAGCCTCTCAAATAATAGTATGGAAGAATTACTTAATTATCTAATTTAAAAAAAAAAAAAAATTCGAAAAGAACTAAATAAACAATTTATATATTTGAATTTTTATATAAAATTGGCTGCAAAATCACACAACGAATTTCACAAAAGATATTTCAATAAAAAAAAATTGAGAACAAGCCATAATAATGTTTAAATTGATACAAACAATCCTCAAACAATATCACGTTTTAGGTTTCTGCCAGTGATCATGATATGAACAACATAATCTGAAAAAAAGCCTCTCAAATAATAGTATGGAAGAATTACTTAATTATCTAATTTAAAAAAAAAAAAATTCGAAAAGAACTAAATAAACAATTTATATATTTGAATTTTTATATAAAATTGGCTGCAAAATCACACAACGAATTTCACAAAAGATATTTCAATAAAAAAAAATTGAGAACAAGCCATAATAATGTTTAAATTGATACAAACAATCCTCAAACAATATCACGTTTTAGGTTTCTGCCAGTGATCATGATATGAACAACATAATCTGAAAAAAAGCCTCTCAAATAATAGTATGGAAGAATTACTTAATTATCTAATTTAAAAAAAAAAAAAAATTCGAAAAGAACTAAATAAACAATTTATATATTTGAATTTTTATATAAAATTGGCTGCAAAATCACACAACGAATTTCACAAAAGATATTTCAATAAAAAAAAATTGAGAACAAGCCATATAACGTTTAAATTGGTACAAAAAATCCTCAAACAATATCACGTTTTAGGTTTCTGCCAGTGATCATGATATGAACAACATAATCTGAAAAAAAGCCTCTCAAATAATAGTATGGAAGAATTACTTAATTATCTATTTAAAAAAAAAAAAAACTAAATTCGAAAAGAACTAAATAAACAATTTATATATTTGAATTTTTATATAAAATTGGCTGCAAAATCACACAAAAAAAGCGAATTTCAAATAAACAAAAGATATTTCAATAAAAAAAAAAAGATTGAGAACAAGCCATATAACGTTTAAATTGGTACAAAAAATCCTCAAACAATATCACGTTTTAGGTTTCTGCCAGTGATCATGATATGAACAACATAATCTGAAAAAAAGCCTCTCAAATAATAGTATGGAAGAATTACTTAATTATCTATTTAAAAAAAAAAAATTCGAAAAGAACTAAATAAACAATTTATATATTTGAATTTTTATATAAAATTGGCTGAAAAATCACACAACGAATTTCACAAAAGATATTTCAATAAAAAAAAAATTGAGAACAAGCCATAAGAATGTTTAAATTGATACAAACAATCCTCAAACAATATCACGTTTTAGGTTTCTGCCAGTGATCATGATATGAACAACATAATCTGAAAAAAAGCCTCTCAAATAATAGTATGGAAGAATTACTTAATTATCTAATTTAAAAAAAAAAAAAAATTCGAAAAGAACTAAATAAACAATTTATATATTTGAATTTTTATATAAAATTGGCTGCAAAATCACACAACGAATTTCACAAAAGATATTTCAATAAAAAAAAATTGAGAACAAGCCATAATAATGTTTAAATTGATACAAACAATCCTCAAACAATATCACGTTTTAGGTTTCTGCCAGTGATCATGATATGAACTTAATCTGAACAACTTAACTTAATCTTAATCAACTTAACAATGAACTTAATCTTAATCTTAATTGAACATAATCTGAAAAAAAGCCTCTCAAATAATAGTATGGAAGAATTACTTAATTATCTAATTTAAAAAAAAAAAAAAAAAATTCGAAAAGAACTAAATAAACAATTTATATATTTGAATTTTTATATAAAATTGGCTGCAAAATCACACAACGAATTTCACAAAAGATATTTCAATAAAAAAATTGAGAACAAGCCATATAACGTTTAAATTGGTACAAAAAATCCTCAAACAATATCACGTTTTAGGTTTCTGCCAGTGATCATGATATGAACAACATAATCTGAAAAAAAGCCTCTCAAATAATAGTATGGAAGAATTACTTAATTATCTATTTAAAAAAAAAAAAATTCGAAAAGAACTAAATAAACAATTTATATATTTGAATTTTTATATAAAATTGGCTGAAAAATCACACAACGAATTTCACAAAAGATATTTCAATAAAAAAAAATTGAGAACAAGCCATATAACGCTTAAATTTCGAGTACGATAAACTACAAAATAAAGAAAATGAACAGTGCTTTCGTAACTACCGTCTACCTAAAGTGGCATGGAAATGCAGGAGAAGAAAAAAAAAAAAAAAGAACAAAGGATCAAGTTTTCAAAAAAGATTATTGTTAGAATGTTACCTCCACCCCCCTCCCCAAACAGCACCCACCTCCCCCACAACTATCATCCTTTCCATTTGCAAGGAAAGCGGTTTAGTGATGACATAGAATAAATAGGCCTAGGAGGGCTTACGCAAAAACTCAAAACCCGTGAAAAAATAATAATAACAGCAACAACAACAACAGCACAGAACAGCAAAAAAAAAATATATATTTTTTTCAACAATGAAAAACGGGAAAAGTTACATGCCTAACGACCGAGTCATCATGCTGTTTCAATATTCGTTCTAAAAGTAGCTACATCAGCATTCAGTTTGGCATTTGTGCGGCAAGAACTTGAGGAAACGGAATAGATGGGGGAGGGAGGGTGTAAAAATAAGGGGGGAATGGCAAAAATAATATACCCCATGTAAGACTGAGCTTAAGAGTAAAAAGGGTTAAGAAAAAAAAATTTTTACTTTTTTTTTTTTTTTTTTCTTGCAATCCCCCTTTCCTTCTTCTTTTAAGAAAGACATCGGTAATACCACGGGTAGAAAAAAAAAATGTCGAAAGCATCAAAACGTGAAATCAGTAAAGGGAAAAAGAAAAAGGGGAATGCACGCGGGTGGAAATGAGGGGTTGCGGGGGCGTACGGAAGGGGGAGGGAGACAAAAAATGGTGAATAAATGAAGGCACTTTGGCTTCACCAGATCATTAGACTAAAATATTTCATCGAAAAGGTTTCAGGAGGGGGCTTTGTGGAACTACAATCTTCTTTATGTAAATACCCGAGGGAAGACGAAGCAACAACAAGCCCCCAGGACTTAAAGAAATCTTTAAGGAGGAGGGAAATGCATTGTTGACGGTCGGCGATGCCAGATTATGCGGTGAGCGTAGATTACACGTGCCATGCATACCGACCCTCGGACCTATTTTTTGCTGTTGTTTTTTTTCACGCCAGGGAAGCATTTTCCATATCCAGGGGGATTTTTTTATCTCTTTTAATGGTCATGGACTTAAATTGCAATCAAACAACACCAGAAGTATCACTCATCATCCTTGATGGAAGCAAGTAATAACAGCTTTGAAGATTTGGAAGGAGCATGCATTCTCTGTACCAGTTTTCATTAGTTAATAAGTGATAAGTGTAGTTACACATAATGGTTATGGACTTAAATTGCAATCAAACAGCACCAGAAGTATCACTCATCATCCTTGATGCGAGCAAGTAATAACAGCTTTGAAGATTTGGAAGGAGTATGCATTCTGACTTTAATCTGTACTAGTTATCATTGGTTAATAAGTGATAAGCTTAGTCGCACATAATGATCATGCAATTGCAATTACTTATTACATTACTTTTAATGGTTATGGACTTAATTTGCAATCAAACAACACCAGAAGTATCACTCATCGTCCTTGATGCGAGCAAGTAATAACAGCTTTGAAGATTTGGAAGAAGTACGACATCAATCTGTACTAGTTTTTATTAGTTAATAAGTGATAAGCTTAGTTACACATGATGGTCACGGACATAAATTGCAATTACTTATTGCATTACTTTTAATGGTCATGGATTTAAATTGCTGTCATGCAACATCAGAAACATCATTCATCATCCTTGATGCGAGCAAGTAATAGCAACTTCGAAGATTTGAAAGGAATATGCATTCTGCCTTTATCTGTACTAGTTTTTATAAGTTAATTAGTGATAAACTTAGTTATACATACTTACAATAATACATGGACCAACAATAAACCTTTACATTTTAAAGCAGTTATTATAAGAAATTGCTAGAATAGACATAATTGCTTCTCATAACGGGGAAACACAAACCACCCAATCCAGCAGATCATGTAATTCTCTTGGTAACATTATTAGCAGAATCTATTGGATTTTTCAAAACAATGATTATAACTCATGTCACCAGCGAGATGAAATGTGCTGTCTTACTGCTAACTACTCTCCTCCCTTCACCAAAAATGAGACATCGCTCTTATACAATCTTACTACGATACTTATTTATAATGCGACGAAGTGATTTATTATATTTATGTTATTATTATATAATGATTATTTATAATGAGATTTTTCTCAAATGTTGGACACAAAGCCTTTCAAAATGATTCAGTATATGAATGCTTGAATACTATTCACTAAAAAAGAATAATAGAAAAAGTAGAGCAAAAACTGTTATTTAAAGAGCAACAAAAAATTGAATTGAATAAAACTAAATTAAAAGTTTTTAAATTTTAAGAATTATTCATTGTTGAATGATTCTGAAGATTTCAACTATACGATGTTAACAACAAAAGAATTTATTTAAATTATGGGGCACAATCAATGAGCATGAATCACTGGTCAAACAAAATTTAAATGGAATCAAAATTGCATTTGAATTTACTAACATATATATATATATGAAGGAATTAATTATTGAAATTACATAAAATTCTAACAAAAAAAATAAATACAGTAGCCCTCATTATATCATGCATTTAGAGTAAAAGAGAATGCGAGATAAAATTAACGGTACAGACTTTTATGGATTACATGGGTTTTTTTCCTAAAAATTTTCCGTATGAAATGTCGAAAGCACGTTAAAGAAAGAAGCGATATATTGGAAGGCCTAATGCATTACAAGTACAATCATACACAATGAAAAATAAAATATTAATATCAGTAGCATCATTTTGTCTTAACAGCCCATGGTGGGCCAAGCCTTCTACCTACTGGCAGATTTAGAAACATGAGAATTCTTTTCTTTTTACGTTGTAGGTTTCTGAGTCCTACGCCAAACCCTCTGGTCTGTCTCCCTACGATCATATTAGACAGGGATCTGGTTTAAATTGGATTCCGAACCACTGCAAACATCCATAGCACAGCCGGGAAACTACTTTTTTTTTTATTTCCATATAAATCCTTAAATGTATTGCATATTTATTAAATGTATCGTATAATTTTGACCATCGTAGAATATCTGACCTGAGTGAACATTTCAATTCAATGATACAAAAAAAGATCGTTATTTCCTGATTAATTCGGTTTTATTACTATCATTACCATCATCATTATTAGCAGTACTAGTACTAGTAATAGTGGTAGTAGTAGTAGTAATGAAAACAAATCATTTAAATCCTAAGCACACTTGTTTAAATTCTCCGTATATATATATATGTAAACATCGAATTTCTTTCCAACTGACAAAAAAAATTAAAACATAATAACTATTACAGGAAACTATAACAGAATTATGTGTAAAATAATAATATATGTTACCAATAACCTTAAATTTAAGAATCCTTTCAAGTGAACACATTCAGTGCTCAATATATAGTACTTTTTTTTAATAAATTCTTATCTGTTCAATAATCTGAAAACATAAATACAACAGTTGCTAATCTCTCCATCGGCTGTTACAGCCCCATCCCGCCTACAAGTGCGAGGGGCAACTTTATTAATTTTTACCCCATTCGTCTGTTATCTCTGCCCACTATCAAAGTAAGGGGTATTACATAATATCACGGGCATCAGACGCCAGGTGGCGCTGTTTCCAGAATCCCCCGATAAACTCCGCCTTGCGACGGAACCGATCCCCAGAAAAGTTGCGCAATTCGTTCATCAAATATCCTTACGTAATGCAATGATGGGTGGGTCTTAAGCAGGAAAGAATGAATAGAAATATTTGCTTGACATGGTTGTGCTGATTTAGAATGGTTAGCCATAATTGTAATTAGTTAGATTTTAAAAACATTTTCTGGTTTTGAAGCAACATAAAATATAATAATGAATAGTAATGAGTGATTACTAAGGAACAATTCATAAATGAAATGAAATGAATATATAAATTGTTATTAACATTATATATTCCTTATAAGCCGCTTCCACATTAGCAAGTGAATACTTTGAGCTCCCATATTAATGAGTGCTTAACCGGTATGCTGCAATTTGGATGGAAATCGAAATGCATACGAGTTTTTTTTTTTTTTTTCCAATATTATGAAACAAAGAATTAAAGCTCTACTTGGTGTCGGTTTTTAATCTCAATTTAAAGGATTGGTTTATCAATCTACGGGCATTTTTTGCACACTTTAGACTAATTAGGCCGGGACCTACAGTTTAATGTGGAATCCGAACCACTCACAAGCATCCATGCTACCGCCAGGATTTGAACCTTACCAAAGGCCAGAGCGTTAGCCAATTGGCTATTAGGCCGCGCATGATGCAGCGCTAAAATATACTTCAATTTGCTATTCTAAGTGCTTTTAATAGGCCTGAATGGCCGAGTGGCTGGCGCTCGGTACCACAGGTTTCGGGTTCGAGTCCCGGCGGTGCCAGGGATGTTTGTAGTGGTTCGGAATCCACTTTAAACCTTAGGTCCCGGTCTAATAGGATCGTAGAGCTTTGCGGGGGCATTGTTACTCCGCGTCCGTGGCTTATCTTCAAGTTACACGCGCCCCCTGGGTAGTGCAAAGTGAGTACGTCTGTGCAGCGCTTGCCTTAAGGCATCCATGACCAAGCTGTCTAAGTGTTTGCCAGCTGCATTAGAACAAAAAAAAAAAAAGTGCTTTTAATATAGTGCAAAGTAGTCGATTTTAAAGTAGAATTCTAATTTTTTTCTGTAGATCTTAATTTGGCAACAAATTTTAAATTAAAAATGTCTGATAATTAATTTAAAAATGTTGATAAAAAGGTGATTTCCTTGTTAGCGGTCAATATTGTTTTGCTTTCGACTTTTCAACATACTATATCAAAAATAAATTTGATTATCCCATTAACTATCTTTCCCTTCACAATAATAATAATAATAATAATAATGATTGCGAACAAACTAAAGTATTTAAACAAGTTAAAGGATATATGATCTTTCGAAAGATGATTGGATAAAGACTGTTGGATGTTATTGTTTCTTGAAGCTCGAACATGTTTCTCGAATTCGAACTACAGTATCTTGAGGGAAACGAATATTTTAAATCTGGATGCATAATAAATCTTTTTCGAGATTTATTAAGTGCTATTTTCTAATGTTTATTATTGTTTTCAAACTAATTTCATTTGAAAAAAAATTCTAAAATATTTTTTACAAAATTTTATAAGAACACTAGCTTTAAAACTATACTACTACCTTAAGTAATTAATTATACATTACACACATTACAAAAGCAAGCCATAGTCTTCAAAAAGATGCATCGTTGCGTACTAAAACAATCTGGTAATTAGTCTGTTAACTTTCGAATTATTTGTTCCTAGGTTCGAGAAATTTACTATATTCTTTATATAACATATATTTAGAAATTTACTCTTTTAAGGAATATTGCTACTACTTTTTCTTCAACATGACCATTAATATGTTGATCGTTGTTGAGCATTTCACATCGAGAGCACCATTTTGACAACAGTGTTGGTGCCCTATAATTTGAAGAAGTGACATAATGGAGTTAACAAGAATCATTTTCCTTTTACAAAAAAAAAAAAAAAAAAAAATTACAAAGATTTTATAGCATGATATACTAATCCGAACAATTATTATAGTACCAATATAAAGAGAATGGAAGGTATTTTTTTCTTCAAAATTCAACTATGCCTTTTTTAAAACTAAATACTCTGACGTTGTCTTCATAACTGGCACAGAAGAAATGTAGCATAACCAGCGTTATAGAGGGTATGATTCAAAGAACATTATACCAACAAAATGATGAGTAATGTCTTTTAAAATGAATTACAGGAGTAGAAAAAGCAGTCATATTCAGCACAGAATCTACTTCTTTTTACAAGGCAGTAACTGCAGTGTTCAGCAGTAAAATCAAACCCGCAGTTTTTGAAAGCCAGCTAATTGGAACAACTACTGAGTCATTGAGACTATTGTAAAAGAACTGTTCAATACTTTTTTTACTTACATTCTCGCCCACATCTTATTGTTTAATGTAGAATGAATATCTGATTCTTAGCTGATTTGGTCTGTTTCTGTTTTGAATTTTTATTAACAGAATGACTTTTTTTGTTCTTTTTTTACATGTGATAATTAGTTAATTAAATGCAATTTAAATGTTACTTAATCTTATTATTATGACAGTGTAAAGTATAAATATTGCTTCAAATTTAATCAACTTGTATAAGTTGAAAATTTTTGAATGTGTTAAAATTTGAAAATTTTGTCTCCTCTTTTCAATTTCTTACTTATTATTTTTTTTTTATATTAACATTTTATACTCTTGGTAAAAAAAAAAGTGTAAATGAAAAAAGTAAAATTAGTAAGCACTATCCTATAATGTTTACTCATAGTGATATTTACTGTAACAAAAAAGATTATTATAGTAATAATAACTGTAAGAATAAAATAGACATCTCTACAGTAATAATCACTATGGTAATATACTATGATGGTCACTATCGCTATGGTAATATACTATGCTGGTCACTATCACTATGGTAACAAAATAGACATCGCTATAGTTTACTGTAAGAATAAAATAGACATCTCTGTAGTAATAATTACTGTGAGAATAAAATTGACGTCGCTATAGTAGTAAGAACTGTAACGATAAAATAGATATCGCTATAATAATAACTTAAGAATAAATTAGACATCGCTATAGTAATAATAACTGTAAGAATAAAAGAGGCATCGTTATAGTAATAACGCGAATAAAATCCGATAGTAATTTTTAAGAACATAATTTAAAATAAGCGCAACTAATCTGTAAAAATTTTTATATACTTTCAATGTATTGTATAGAAGCTTTGAAAATTATTGTTCTATTGCTATTTATATACATTTCTAGTACATAGAATAATATTAATTGAGTTATTATTATAAATTATTGTTTTTAAAATAAATTTATATATCATCTAGATATATTTATGAAACGAATGAGTTTATGAATGAAGTTTATGTGTTTCTAAATAAAATTTCATTACTACGCCGAATTTAGGGAATATTTTACAGTTATTATCAAAAATCAATATAATATAATTTTATATATATATTATAAATTTTAAATTAGCCAAGTAATTTTTTTTAGGTAAATTACTTTTTATGATTAGAAATATAAAGTTCAAGCTCTAATATAATTAAAATATTACTAATATTACTAATTATTCTCTTTTCCCCATGCAAAATTTGTATAAAAACGAAATAACTTTTTTTTAAATTATCAATTAATGAAATTAATTTTTTAAATTTTGTGTTATAAAATTTTTATAAAAATAGCTCAAATATTAAAATAACACAAAATTTAATAACTTAATTTTTTTAAATTTTTCGGGAGAGGAAACTTAAATGTTGATGCCATCAAAAAACGACCGGTTTAAAACTCTCAACACAAAACTACATATAATGCAATAATTGACTTTAGCATTTAATTAATTTCGCCATGAAAAAGTTACTTCAATCACACATTTATTTATTTATTTATTTTTTTTTTTAGGAAATGCAAGAATATATCATAACAATAATTAAATTAGAATAATTTTATAAATATAAAATTCAATTATCAACGAAAAAAATAACAACAATATTAAGATAGCTAAAGTTATTGCAGAACAGATAAGCAATATATACATTTATCAATTATTGAAATCAATGACTAATGTAAATTATATTTATTATTTGCATCTTATTAAATTACAATTGCACTAAATATTAATACAGTTCAATTAAAGTTTCAAAAAAATTATTTTTGAAAGTTTAATTGAATGTGAATTAAAAAATTTTTTGCCGTAAAGAAATAAATATCTGCAATTATAATATTTAAATGTTTTAAATGAAAAAAGGAAGTTTTCAATGATATAATAATAAGATTAATAAGATTATTAGGGTAAAGATAATTTAATTTAATTTAAACTTTCTCATAAAAATAAGTTTGAAAATTAAAGAAAGTATTTTTAATTCTGCACTTTCTTTAACATATGTATATTTATGATGAATATTTTTAAATATTTTTTTTTTTATTAATTAATTTATATATAACCAGAATTCCGTTTTTCAGGTACTGCATAAGGGAATAAACAGGTAATTTTTTTTTTTTTCAATTAAATAAAACAGAAAATAGAGTTAATTTAAGAAAACATTAAACTTTAAATTAAAACTGATATATTATTTTGGAAATTAATGATCGAATTTTAATGGTAATTATCAAAATTTAATTTGACTTTTTTTTTCATATAAATTCAAAATTATTTCAATATAGTTATGTATTTTCAAGTAAAATTTTATTCCATACAAATCTTTTATAAAAAGAAAGTGCACAATTATCTAAAGTAACATTAAAATGCAAAAATAAGAGCATCATTTTAAATAGTATGCGCTTTTAAATATAATATTAGTGAATAACATATTAATGAATACGTTAACATTCATGTAGTTTAACATCGTTAAAAAATAGATTATTATTACAATTATTTTAATTTTTTTCATAAAAATTTATAAATTATTTGAAATTCAATATCAACTAGTAAAAAAAAAAATACTTCTGAATATTTAATCTGAGCATAAAACTTCAAAAAAAGTTAACATATATCTCATTTTTATAGGTATATTCCCTACTACTAGAAATGCTACTTAAAAGCCAAAATTTTCGTAGAAAATAATTTATCAAATACTAGTAGCAAAATTTTATTGATCAAACAATGTGATAAAATAAATTAAAATGATGATCAATCATAAAACAATAAATGATAGAACAATTTTAACATAACAAAAAAAAATTTTAAATGTACAATAGAAATTTTGAACGTCACTTACAATAACGATATAACAATAAGCGATACTATTAATTTATTTAATTTCATCAGAAACAAATGCAAATAAGTTAATAATCATTTTTTCATTATTTATATTTGGAAAATTGTTAATCTTTTATTTTTTTTTTAGTTAATCTTTTATTTTTTTTTTTAATTAGCTTAATTTGATCAGCTAAGTTATGGCACTTATAACCAAATTATAATTTCCATAAAAGTAAATAAATAATTACTTACCCATTTTCTTATTCTGTTTCTGTTAGCTCTTGGAATCAGAAACGTTGTTTTAGATTCTCCGAAATCATTTACTAGCCATGTCTGTTTAAAAATTGAATATCAGTACTAGAGCGCCATCTATTGAGGACTTTTTGAAACCATTTCCACCTAATATTTTGGGACGAAGTTTTTTTTAATTTATTTAGTTAAATTAATATAAAAATTATCAACTGTTCTTCCAAATTGTAACTTAATAATGTTTAGCATGCGAGGTGTATCAAATTTTAATATTGCTGGAATAATTTCGTAGAGTGTCAATTTCCTACGAAAATCGTAAAATAAAATTATAAATTTCATATAATTTCAGCAAAAAAAAGTGTTATTTCGTACTTGGCTGTAACTTATTCGATGCTTGTAAATTAATCTCAAATTATAATATATGAGAGTATGTAACATTCAATATTAAAAAAAAAAATTTTTTTTGAAAAAATTAGTTATTTTAAAAAATATTAAATATATTTTTATTATTTAAAAAAAATATTAAATTATTTAAAATTATTAGATATTAAATTATTTTTTAAAATATTAAAAATATTTTTTTCAACTTAATAATCCTAATAAAAATTACAAATATCTAAAATTTCATATTTTTATCTAATTACAAAGTTAAAAGGGGAAAGACTTTTATACATGCATATTTATATATGCTATTTTATATCTGAAATTTTGTTTATTACCATTATAACAATATAATTAATGATACAATGCAAAACAACTGTAGAAAAATTTTATTATTTTGAAACTAAACATATTTCACAGCATTATCAAAATGAACATGAAAACATTTGCTTTATAAAAATTTAATTACATTATGACTGCATATATAAAAGATACATGTATAAAGATGCATTTCTAATAATATAATAGAAAAGGTTACTTTTTTTAATTTTAGAAACGTAATAATAGAAGCAATGCAGTGAATTTAGATTCCATATAGAATGAATACCTTAAATATATTATAAATTAAAGGAAATGAAAAAAAAATGAATTAAAATTATTAATAATTATTTTCTGTAAATTTTGTAAAAAAAATAAATGTGCTTTTTTTTTTTGTGCTTTAAATTTTAAAAAATTTAATTTAAAAAATTTAAAAAAAAAGCTTTTGAAAGAAATTCATAAAAAGTACTCGTTAAAGAAATTTTTTAAAAAATCTCATGAAAGAAATTTAAAAAAAAGACTTATAAAAGAAATTTAAAAAAAGTTCTCATGAAAGAATTTAAAAAGAAGCTGATGAAAGAAATTTAAAAAGAAGCTGATGAAAGAAATTTAAAAAGAAGCTGATGAAAGATATTTAAAAAAAGCTGATGAAAGAAATTTAAAAAACAGCTTGTGAAGGAAATTTTTAAAAAAAAGCTCGTGAGAGAAATTTAAAAAAATTCTCATGAAAGAAATTTAATAAGAAAGCTCGTGAAAAAAAAGTTTAAAAAAAAAAATTGTGAAAGAAATTTTAAAAAAAGTTCTCGTGAAAGAAATTTAAAAAAGAAATATTTATGAAAGAAATTTATAAAAAGTGCTCGTGAAAGAATTTTTTAAAAAAGCTCATGAAAGAAATTTAAAACCAAAATTTGTAACTAATAAAAGACGGGAAAAACCCCGCTACCTAGAACAATACCCATATATTTTATGTGTAATACACCTCCAACGATTTCTCTTTTATTTTTATACCAAATGAACTTCTGCCTGGATCTAATAGGGCAGTTTCTACAAATAGGAAATTAAACGGAGCCTTCCTCTGAGCAAAGAATACGTTAGTCTTCCGTCCTGTTGGTCACAGAGAGCGAATAATAGGTTAGATTAGGGAAATGTCCGAAATCAGTCTTAGCGGTTGGCTGATTTCACTCCGCTCGCAGTGTACATACTTCTCCCCCGATTGTCCACCGCGACTATTTATCCGTCTGCTTCAAACACGATACACTCATGCTGGCTACCGCGGCATTTAATATAGGGACAGTTGAGAGGGAAAGTAGAGTATGACGCATCATAGTTCTGCAGAAAGTACATGCTGTGCTAGAACTGAAGTAATGCAATATAATTGTTAAATGAAATTATTGTACGTTGTAAAATGTATATTAAAAGCAATTATAAAATGTACTGAATTAATTTTCTGGGAAGGATTAAAATGGTGTTCGTGATTTAGTTGCAAACAAGGATGTATTGTTGTGGATGAATTGTGGGAAAGTAGAGGCGTATGTTTGGTGGAGTTCATGCATATGGATTATGCATGGTGGATGAATGCATGGTGATGGTTCATGCATTCATGCATGGTGGATGAATGTATGGTGATGGTTCATGCATGAAGGTGGAGTTCATGCGTGGGGGTAAAGTTTATGCATAGTTCATGTATGGTGGAGTTCATGCATATGTTTCCTCAAAAATTATGTAGTTGTTGTGCAAAAGACGATAACTCTGAAGCAGTAGAATGGGTATCCAGTTAAAAAATTAACTAAGTTAATTATTAGTTAAATTTCTGAATTGAGTAAAGTCATTTTGCTTAATTTCTGCACTGCATCTTAACTCTTGGACTGCTGTTAAATGAGTTGTTTAACTAATTACAAACAATGGTTTAGGAAATGTAGAACAATTCTTGGTCATATATATTAAATTGTTTGTAATGTTAGATCTGCAATATGAATATCTAGTTAAAATCAGTTGCGGAAAATTCCACTATTTTCATATATAAAATAAAAAGTAAATTCAAATATTTTGAGAAGGAATTCAACCCATACAGTGGAGAATATTTCATGATATTAATAATGCGAAGTTCATTTTCGAATACAATTATTGTGTATAATCTTCTTGAGTAGAGAAATTGGGTGATTTAAAAAGACAATTAAAATCTATTTTCTGAAATATGTATTGAAGTAAACTCTTTTCCCTGTTTTATGCATATCTCTTCATAGAACAACATAATATACACTCTACTCGAATCAATAATATAGATTTTTTTCTTTAATTTATTCCATTGTATTCAAAACTATACATTGTTCAAACAAGCAAAATTTATTTTACAAAGTAAACATAACTCATTTTGTAAACTAAATCAATGACTTTTTTTGCTAAATAATTTTGAATCATCTACCAAATTTAATTTAACAACAATTTAATAATTCTACTTTTAACAAAATAATTTATTTAAAAAAAATTTATTAAAATCCTCAAATTTACAAAAATACATTTCATAAAATTCAAAAAATGGAAAATATGCTAAAGAAATTCATGGAATAAGCTTATCAGTCCAACTTGCAAGGTCGCTTCCCTGCACCACCCGTCTGTGCATTGCAGGAAAAGACTCAGTCCAGTGTTCCTCCGCCGTGATAGTGGAGCGCGGCTCTCTTATTGACACACAACTTAAGGCTCGGCCGGAGATGACACCTATGCGGATAAGTGAGTGCGGGCAAGGAGGAGTGGGCGGAAATTGACCCTCTGGAGCGCCCACTGTTCACAAATCACGGCCACTGTTTTCCCTCTGACTCAGCTGAGAGCGGCTCCCGACGGAAGTATGTACGACAACCGGTACACTTGGTAATAGAGGACTGACTTGAGGGTGAACAACTCATGGGAAATCGTGCATTGCAAAATGCAATTCATGCAATGGGTTGAAAAAATTCAAAACCTATACGTTCCTCGTAGAATTAAAAGCTTGTAAGGTGACTAACTACAATATCGTATATGAATTAAGTACAATATGTTCGAATTAACTACAAAGTGTAGAGTACTGACTAACTCATTAGAAATTGTTCAAAGGTGAGCAACTTATGAGAAATAGTTCATTGTAAAATGCGACTCATACATTTTAGTGGGTGGGAAAAATTCAAAGCCTATGCCACGTAGAATTAAAAACTTGTAAGGTGACTAATTACATATGTTCAAGTTAATTACAATGTGCACTGATTAAGGGTGAACAGTTCATTAAAAATTGTTCATTGTAAAATGTGATTCATATGAGTTAAGGGCGAGCAGCTCATGGGAAATCCTTCATTGTAAAATATGATTCATGCAATGTGTTAGAAAAATTCAAAACCTATACCTCATAGAATTAAAAGCATGTAAGGTGACTAATTACACTATCACATGAATTAACTATAATATGTTTCAATTAACTACAATGTGTAAGGGTGAACAATTCATTAGAACTTGTCCATTGTAAAATGCGATTCATACAATTAGTTGGAAAAATTCAAAGCCTATGCCTCATAGAATGAAATATTTGTATGGTGATTTACTACAATATCACACAAGTTAACTGCAATGTGTAGAGTAGAGACTTAGGGGGAGTAACTCATTAGAAACTGTTCATTGTAAAAGGCGATTCATACATTGCACTGAAAAAATTAAAAACCTATTGCCCATAAAATTAAAACTTTTTTTTTTTTTTTTTTTTTTTTTTTTTTTTTTTTGTGCAATAATCGATTTTTTACTTGTAAGGTGACTAATTGCAATATTAACTACAATATGGTCGAGTTAACTACAATGTGTAGCGTACTGGTTAAGGGTAAGTAACTCATCAGAAATTGTTCAGCATAAAATGCGATTCATACATTGAGTTGGAAAAATTCAAAACACACATCGCGTAGAAATAAATATTTATAAAGCGACTGACTGCAATGACATATGACTAATGGTAACAGAAATTCAAAACTAAAGCCTCACAAAATTAAAACTTTAAACAACCAATAACTACAATGTTAATGAATGGATCACATAGTAACTAGATAACATTGTTAAGAAAAACTCAAAACTATATTAGTTGTATTACATATTCATCATTATACACATTATTCATCTAGCATCTTCTTGTATTACAGAAATACAAAATCAATACCTCACATAATGAAATTCTTACATAAATGTTACATAAATTAACAATGTGCAAAATCAATGTCTTACAGAATTTAAAGCTTGAATAAATGTTGCATGAATTAACTATTATATGTTAGAGGCTCAAAGAGTTTTATACAATTAAATGCTTTAATCTATATTTCATGAATTAATGGGTAGGTGCATAAAATTAATTGCAGTTGGATAAATAATTAACTGCAGTTGGATAAATAATTAACTGCAGTTGGATAAATAATTAACTGCAGTTGGATAAATAATTAACTGCAGTTGAATAAATAATTAAGTGAAAATGGATAAATAATTAACTGCAATGGGATGAAAAAAATTCATAACATGTAGAATTAAGTTATTGAAATCTGCGAATGTTAAATGTTAACATGAATGATTGCATGATTATATTCAAAAATAATTTATTCGTAAATCCTTTTATTAACTTTTTTCTATGTATAAATTCATAGATATTATACTCTAGAGCAGGGGTCTCCAAACTACGGCCCGCGGGCCAAATCTGGCCCGTCAGTGTCATCAATCCGGCCCGCGACAGCGAATAGCATATTGTTGCTATAATAAGTTGGATGAAAAAACGCAGAATGATAATAACTCGATTTTATTTACTTGCTAGTATAGCTTAATGGTAAACATAATACGTAGAAAATTTAACTTAAGCATAACATCTAGCAAATAATTGAAATGAATCCCACTAGCATTATAAACAAGTGAACATCCCGTTTTCTATTTCTATTTCTTCTTTCATATATATATATATATGTATATATATATATATATATATATATATATATATATATATATATATTTTTTTTTTTTTTTTTTTTTTTTTTTTTTACTTTCTTAAAACCACAAGTACATCAAGGAAAAATAAAATTAATGTATTAATAAAATAAATTGGTGCTAAACTAATATTAGAAATTTCTATATTACCTTGCCTATTTGAATCTCTTGTGATTTTAATCGTATTTTAATTTTCGTATTGCAATAATAAAATAAAATAAAATTTATTATTTTAAATAAATCACAATGTTATTGTTTATTTTTTATTTCTAAAAAATGAAATTTTTCTTTATTTTTGTCTTTATGCTGAAATTGACTATTATTGAAAAGAGCAGACATACTAAAAACGCCTGATACTTAAAGCTTATGTTACTTGTATTTCATAAATTCAAATATAATTAATACTTTATATAATTTCTGTGTGTATTTTCCCTGGTCTTACTTTGTATAATACTAAAAACAAAAATATTTCTTGCATAATTTTTAAAAACCATTTTTTATCTACAATAAATTCAAAGAATTACTAATAATTGAAAGAAAAATTAATATTAGCTTAAGATTTAATGAGAATTTATTTTAATTATAAAATTACTTAAATAAAATTAAAATGAAAAAATACTCGCTGACTCCCTCAGTATATTATAATTATACTTCAATTATGTATTAAAAATTGGTACACAAATACATGAATTGTTTACGTAAATGCTGAAATTACTGGTGAAATTGAATTTTTTAAAATATTATTTGAAAATTTAATCCTAATTTAGGATATCATTATATCTAAGGAACGAAATTTCAAAAAAAAAAATATTTAAAATTTTCAGTAATTAATAAATAACAAACATAACATTGCATTATATATTATATATTAAGAATTGGTATACAAATACATGAATTATCTATATAAATGCCGAGATTATTGGTGAAAGTGAATTTTTGAAAATATTATTTGGAAATTTAATCCTACTCTATAACATCATTATATTTAAAGAAGAAATTTAAAAAAATAGCAACCATAACATTGCATTATATCTAAATATTATAAGACAGTAGTTAATATTTTATTCACAATTCGGTAACAGATAGCATCTGATTTCGAACAAACTTCGAAAACAGTCACTTTGTAAATCCGCAGCGCCATCTGTTAGACAAATCTGCAAGCAAAAATCAAACCATTTTGATGAAACTCTTAGCAGCTTATTTTTAATAACCACAATTGCAAAAAGCAGCCATAATATCTCACTTAGAAAGAAAGGGGCAGATGGTATCCCAAGTGGTTAATATGAAACGTTATAACTGGGAAGTCCAGATTTGTAAGACAAGTGTAAACCGAGCTAGTGTTGACTTACGATAGAGGCTGTGGCGTTGGAAGAGGATCTATTGACACACAGCGTGTTAATTAAAACGGACCCTTATGGGTCAATATGTGTGCACTGATCAACCTCTCTTTCACTGAGCAAACACAGAGAACCTCCTCCAGCAAAACCTCATGTTATTATGTCATCTGGTTGGGTTTAATGAGAAAAGAGAGGAGAGAGTTTTTGTATGCTTGAATTCGTTGTTGGTTATGCATAATAGAATCATTCCGTTTATAAAATAGGAAGAAAAAAAAATCTATAAGGAATTTCTTAAATTTTTTATTTTAAGATAGGAATATTGAATATATTTTTTATGTCATGAATTACTTTTTGTATATTGGAAATTTAGAAATGCAAATATTATGCACCTTTATATGAATTTTTTTTATTTAAGAATTAAGTTAATAAATTTCACTAATTGATGTACTTTCAAGTAAAAAAGGAAAAAATTTTAATTTAAATAAATTTTTGGTTTTGTTATTTTTAAAGCCCAGAATTAATTTGATATATGAATTTTTAAATATTGCATAGGTTTAAATTTAATGAAGGAATTTATATTTTAAGACTTAACACAAAACAAGATGCATTCAAAACATATAACTCATAAAAAGGATTTTGTAATAGTGGCAAGATTTCTAAGGGTTTGAAATTAATTAAAAAATTTAGGTTCATGTACTTTTCAAAATTTCAATAATTAGAAACAAAAACATAAAAAAAAATTATCATTTGTATATAGTCTCGTATTGTTGTAAATGTTAATGTGTTTATGAATTAAATGTGCATATATTTATAAAAATAAAATTTTCTCATAGAATATTTAAACTTTTTCTTTATTTATAGTAAGATATAATTAATTAATTGCATTTATTAAAAATTAAAGACATTAATTTTTAGTTTCCAGACTATAACAAAAAATAAAATGGAAAAACAAGTAAAAATATGTTGTAAGAATTACTACTCAAAAACTTTTTTGTTTATTAAAACTGTTGCTTTTGAATGCTGTAAACTGAACCTTAAGTCGAATGACACATTTTGTCACCACAATTTGGAACAAATATCCCCATAGTAGACATTTGATTAATTGCATTCTCCGCTTGGTCACTTCGAGTTGAACATTTATTGTACCTATTTCAGGTATAAACATGGAAGCTTGCTATTCGAGTTTTGAACTAGGTTTCTCCAATTTGAAAATCGGCTGCTATAAACCAGGCTACTCCGGTCTGTGCGACAAATTATCCAATGGCAACGTGAGCAGCTAGAACGACGAGGTTCGAATTCCCTGGCAGAATTGTTGTAGTCACTTCTTCCCAAAATGAGGTTACTCGATAGCGGTTGTGATGTAAAAAGCATATGATATAAGGAGTCAGGCTGCCTTGTGAGATTTCCCGCCTTGCCCAATTACGAGGCAATTATTCCTAACTCAATTATTCATAACCCGCCTAAACGTCCGTCGGTCTGTAAGAGGCCCACTGATGTTCAGTTCACACCTTTCTAAATAGCAGGGAGCTATGCAACCTCAGACAAGGTGTTAAGTGAAGACAAGTGAAAGCTAGAAAATTTAATTTACCTTTAATTATAAAAATTTAGTAACTTAATTGTTTATCTAACCGGTGCTCAAATAAAATCAGCCAAAAAATAATATACATTATTACACGCATTGCTTTACATTATACTTATAATATCCGCTATAAGTATAATGTTAGAGAAATCAGAAGAATTTTTTTAGAAGAAATCCGAAATTCTGAACAACCTATTAAATAAGTTATGAGGAGTAAACTGATTTAATTTTTAACTCAAATATATTAAATCTTTAAAAGTTTAGTAAACATGCGCTATTTAACTTTGTCTTCCGGCATCACATTTAATCAAACTCTGTACACCTACTTTTCGTGTGTAAAACCAGCCTTCCAAAATATTTTATATCAAACCGAAAACTGGAGATCCGATCTTTTGAGAAACGCGTCAACTTTTTCGAATGTTTGTAAAACGCTCTGTCTTTTTTATTGGCTTTGAAACCCGGGCTTATTAAAGTGGGTTTTGGAGAGGGCAAACAGATGTCTTTTTGCCCGACTCAACCCTGCCCGAATTATTTACCCCGAAGCTGATATTCCAACGCTTGCGGGATCCATGTTATTAAAAAGTCAGCCTGCGTACCAAAACGGAAGAAAAGAAAAGTGATGGAGTGAGAGATCAGAAAAAAAAAATGAAAAACTTGCTTCAAAATGTTTGCGCAAAAGTGGGAAAATGTGTTTGAAATTTGCGGAAAGATTTCTTTTTTTACATTTTTTTCCTCCATTTTTACTTTCTTTCTGTTTACCTTACACGCGAATAAAAAATATTAACTTCTAAGAATAAACGTTAACTTTCCTTTTTTAGGCGACCTTGTTGATAGAAGAATATGTACTTAAGAAGGGTGATTTAATTTACTACTTAGGCATGTTTATAAGCTTAAATATGTGTTTTGCTGAGGTTGGAATGGGGTAAAAAAAATATCGCTTTAAAGTAAATAGTGATGAAATACTCTTGGAAATGAAAATCAACTTTTACAATATAGGAGCTTCTAGTGTAATTACGAATGTCGTGTGTAAGTATTTGAATTCAACTGACTTTAACTCAAATAAGTAGGTGTTTTTTTTTTTTTTTTTTTTTTTTTTTTTTTAAGTATCAATTAGGCATCATATCAAATTGAAATCAAATATCTAAGATTGTCTTTTCTTTGTCGTAAAAAATAATAAAAACATAATGAATATCAATTTTAATAAGTTTTCTAATAAGTGATGATTTGATCATTGAATTATGTTTAAGAAAACAAGTCATCAATAACAAAAATTTAATTAATCTTTAGTTGAGATTATAATATTAATTTTTGAAAAAATGTGGGATTCTTTATAATTTTTAATTTATTCCTGTTAATAAAGCAATTCGTTTAATGAAATACTAAATTTATTGATGGCCTGATGGCCAATTGGCCATTGGTACCACAGGCTTCAGGTTATAATCCTGGCGATGGCATGGATGTTTGTTAGCTGCTCGGAATCAGGGGCCTGAAGGCCAAGTGGCTAGCGCATAGTACCACAAGTTTAGGATTTGAATCCCTGCGGTACCATGGATGTTTGTAGTGATTCGGAATCCACTTTAAGTTGTAGGTCCCGGTCTCATATGACAGTAGAGTCACAGAGCCCAATCAGACTTTTATCCACATCATTCTCAAACTGTAAAGGGGCAATTCAGCCATAGGCACAGTGTTGTGGTGTGGTGTGGTGTGGTGTGGTGTGATGTAGCAGTAGTACTAATTTGTTATTGGGGAATTTCTTTTGTCATCAGTTAGTAACTTTTTTATTTAAACGTTATTTACACATACATTAATATTATGCTTTTATAATTTTAATCCTATAATTAAATTAATTATTATACCATTTTATTTGGTTTTTTATGTATTTTTCGTTATTTTTCCCTTTAATAATAAATTTTACATTCAGAAATAATTCTAATTTATTATTTTACTTCTATATTAAGTTATGTTAAAGTTGATTGTTAATATCATCATTCGTTATACACTTAACAGCTTTTTGAACCAGAAAATCCATTTTCAGTACTAGATATTTCTAGAAAACAATGTTTCTGGAATTTGTAACATTCCCTTTATCTATCCAATTCTTTGTACGACAGGCCCTGTTTTTTCCGTTCAATCCCGCAATCTGTATTCCCTACACCATAAAAAAAGCCCTACAATCCGGTAAGATAACGTAGCTTTGCACGAACAAGGCGAGCAATGGTGAAAGATAGATTGTCGAAAGTCTTATCCCCGAACAACGTTACAAAACTACCTCAATTTGTGGGGTCCTGTTACAGTTTACTCGCAGTACAAAGTACAATCCTTAATACTTTTGCGGAGGAAATACACGTGTTTCTGGAATTCGAAATGCTTTCAAAAGTAAAGTGAAAAGCCCTCCTAACTCGTACATGGAATACAAAACATCACTCCATGTTCCACCGGACAGAGGGATTGGATTTTGAAGAATTTCAAAGCACGTAATTTTACCTCGGGACTTTATTTTCGTTTTGGGGTTCGACTTCTGTTTGCTTTTTTGTGGTTTTGTTTCTTGGGGGGAAGGAGGCTTTTACAATCAAATCTTGTGGTCACTCACTGAAAGCTGTTCTGAAATAAAAGAGAGAAGTTTCAGTTTGATTTTAGCGTTCTGTTTCAAAGAATTTTATAAAAATTATATATTAACTTTGTTAAATGTAGTATTACATTATTGGAAAATTTAAATTAGATGTTATAAATTATAATTTTATTATTTAAATTAACATTATAGAGTGTTTTTATACTTTTAAAAGTAATAATTAAAACTTAATCTATTTTGTCGTTGAATTAATTTTTTGTTGTCAAATTCGTTGAGATAAAAATTTAATGGATTTGATCAGGACATAGTAGAAAAAGGAACTTGCTCTAGGTTTGAATTTTCTGGTGGCCTACAGTGCAACCAATGCTTATAGAAAAGAGAAGATTTAGTGGATAACAGGGTAACATTGTATCGACAGTTTGAGAGCCTGGTGAGTGTTTCTTTTTTTTTTTTTTCCCCACGCAAAATCATTGGTAAAAAAAAAAAATAAGTACATAATTCTTTTAAAGCTTTAAAATCTATATTAAAAACTCATTTTACCTACATTATTATCTTAAATAGATTTAATAATCTAATTAAAAAGATGAATCAAAATACATATTGTTCAGTTACAAATTAAAATTAAATACTTTTATAGTGTGTAGGTTGGAAAATCACATTTGTAACTGGGTGTGGTTGGGTTGAGATACTTGAGGCACAGGTTGGAGAACTCACAGCTTTATTTACACGCGCACAAACACCACACTACAATTAGAGATCATTAAAAGGATTTTATTATGTCAATGGTTCAACAATAGGAAGAGAGGAAGACCAAGGGAAAGGTGGATTGATAGTGTCGAAGAGCATCTTAGACAACTGAAAATTATTAAGTGGAAGAGATTGACATTGGAGAGAGATAGATGGAGAGCTGTTGTACTGGAGGCTCAAGCCTGTACAAGGCTGTAATGCCAGTAAAGAAGAAGAATTGTTTTGTTTACTGTTAATAGAAATCAACAAGCCTTCTGATTTACAGCCACGGCCTCAATAAAATTGTTAGAAAAACAACAATGTAACACTTTGAAAATATTAGAAGTCAACAAGCAGGCCACGCTAACTCCCATGACCAGAGCAAAACCCTTGACCCGAAAACCCCATGTTCAACATCCTGCTAACAATTGGCAGCGACATGAGCCAACCCTTTTTTTGAAGAAAGGTCCATTTGTCCGAAGACACGAGAAACATGACCGGACACAAAGAAACACTACCCCATCTACATCCTCAACCGCACAGGGAAAAAAAAAATTTTTTTTATTAAACCACAAAAAAAAAAAAAAAAAAAGACCCATTTAAGCATTAAAAAAAAGTAGACACAAAACTCTATCATCACTTTTATTCAATGCATTAGGGATATCTGTGCAGGTGGAATTCCTGTTTGCTCCAGAGTAACATCATCCATCATAGAGTGGTACAAAAGACTTGGTGACACTGGAAAATATAATTTTTTAAGATCGCATTTCGCACGTCTGTGCCCGGAAGTTCAGGTTTATTGTTAAACGGCAAGTAATGAGCCAGTCACTTCTGACTGGTGTCATGACCTTGAGGACGGGGGTGGTTGAGCAGGGGATCACCTGCGTCGTGCTGTTTACTAAGCGTGGGAGTAAAAGAAGCCTGGAAAGTAAACGTGAAAACCTAAACGCATTTGTTATCTTCTTTGATTGTTATTGTATCCTTTCTGATTTCGATTCTTCAGTGTCTATTGTATAAAAAGAAATGTGCCATTTTTTGGTGTTATATTCCTCTAACGTTCCCTTAACTAAAACTAATAATGTTTATGTTGTGTTTAACCTAAATAATACCATGCTAAACGTTCAGTGTTACAGATGTCATGATGAATTATTCATCATGTTATTTAATGACATATTTATTTTAAATTTAAAAAAAAAAACATGTTTTGCTTTATTGTATGAAAGACATTCTTCCAAGAAAATTTTAAATCTAATAATGTTTTGAATGAAATATCTACTTTTAAAATCTTTTGATGCTAATTCTTTATTTTCTTTTCATTCTCATCATATACCATATAATAATATTATTTTATTCATAAAGGAAAAAATTAATATGTTTCATTACATACTATTGGCGAAAAATAAGTTTTTGCTTATAAATTAGTATTAACAATAATGACATATATCTAATAAAAATAATTTCCAAAGCATTCATTTGATATTATAATAATTAAGAATTAAGATCGCATTGAATTGTGAAATAAATATTATTTAACTAAACATTTGAAAAAAAATAATCACATTAAATTCTGATTCATAATTGGACCATGTCAAAAAAATTCAAGTTCTTCTTCTGTATAAATAAGGAATTTGCATTTTATATGCTAATATTCATTAAAATAAAATAAAAAATAACAACACGATACTTAAATTTCTTCTTCATTGTCGCAATAGCCTCATAGTAGGTCAAGACCGTCTGCCTATTGGCAGATTTCGGGACAGGAGATGTTTTCATTTTACAGAGGAAGGATTTCAACCCTAAACCAACAATCTGAGTTTAGGGTCCTATATTAGACCAACCCAATCCATATTAGACCTGGACCTACGGTTTAAAATGGATTCTGAACCACTACAAACATTCATGGCACAGGCGGACTTCAACCCGAAACTTGCGGCACTGATTGCTAGTCACTCGGCCATCAGGATCCAATACATAGACTTACTTCAAAAATTTTAAAAGAAAAGATACATATTAATATGAGAATAATAACAAAATCAAATTATTGAAGAATTTTGACAAAATTGTCTATCAAATAAGCATACTACCTATGCATGAAATTATCTATCAAATAAACATACTATCTATACATAAAATTATCTATCAAATAAACATACTAATTATCTAACAAATAAGTATGCCATTAAATAAACACAGTACCTATACATAAAATTATCTATCAAATAAACATACTAATTATCTATCAAATAAACATACTAATTATCTAACAAATAAGTATGCCATTAAATAAACACAGTACCTATACATAAAATTATCTATCAAATAAATGCCATCCAATAAACATACTACCTATGCATCAAATTATCTATCAAATAAACATACTACCTATGCATCAAATTATCTATCAAATAAATGCCATCCAATAAACATACTACCTATGCATAAAATTATCTATCAAATAAACATACTACCTATGCATCAAATTATCTATCAAATAAACATATTACCTATACATAAAATTATCTATCAAATAATCATGTCATCAAATAAGCACTTATCAGAAATTCATTTACGACATCTTTTGTTTATTCAGAAAAGGGATCAGTCTCTAATGTGATATATTGCACAGTCAGTGCCTGACAAGTACAGAGTTTTTGCGACCAACGACCAACTGGCAATTCTTTTGACAAGCCCTCAGTCAAGCATCCTAATTGAGCGGCGTTAGCACTCGCGAACAAAAGACGGCGGACATAAACCATACCAAATCCCTTAACCCGTGTCAAAATAAATCCCCTTTTCCTAATTTCACGGTAATTCTGGAGCACTCTACAAAAACCCCCCTAACCCGTCTCGCACAGGCCTATTTTGGTGGTGTGAAGTTTACAGTGGGGAGGGTCAGTGAGTCAGTGAGAGAGAGAACAGTGTGCATTTGGAAAAACCACGAGATCTGCAAAAGATGGATCGCTGTGTGCTGTTGGCAATCATTCGAAAGCTTCCTTTTACTTGTTAACACCCATGAAAAATCAGATCACGTGCATGAACGATCGCCTGGCCTAGGGAAAAACTGCCCGATACCCCCGCCCTCACGTTAGCTCATGTATTTTTTTTTTTTTTTTTTTCTTCTTTATTTCATTTTCTTTTTTTCGCTAGCTAGCTTTTCTTCTCTTTCTTTTCCTTTTGTGAGAAGTCCAGCAGTAACTGAACAGCGTGGATGGGGGGAAATAGGGGTCAAGAGAAGAGTAACTGACCGCAAGGAAATTTGAGGGGTCTGACGGACATTGACACTGAGGACAGGTTTCAAAGCGATCGCCTGCATTTTCAATGCAGACAATGCTGGAATTGTTGTCGTTTAAAAAATTTATCTGAAGTCAACATTAATAAAGAAGCCATATTTTACCATTTAATTATTTATTTTTTTTTTTACTTTTATGTAATTGATTATTTTAATCAGATTTTTTTTATTTATTTTTTTATGAATTTTATCTATCTATATCCCCGAAAAATCTAATCTAAATAATAATTATATTGTATGTCTAAATAGTAATGTATCTTTGACAAATGACCTCATTATGTTTGCCATTTTTCTCTTAAAGTAAATTACCAGTTCACAATAATAAAAAAAACGGATTGAACAACAAAAAAAAATATGGTCAATATTTGCTTATGATTATCATGAATTAATATATATGATAATTAGAATATGCATTGAACTTTTTAATTACTACATGAAATAAAATGCCTTTCAACGTTGTGTGTTTATTTTGATGTATTGGTTTTGAAAATCAACGTAATGTGAAAATTGTATATTTATTTTTTTGACTTTCAACGTTGTTACTTATTATTAGCATAATTTACATATTTCGTTTTTAAATTATAGTATGATAATTTATGTCTTACGTAAGTTATTTCCGAACGTTTAGTTTTGAAGTTTATTAAAAATGAAACTATTCTTCTTTCACCATATAAAATGTTAACTGAATATTGATGAGCAGTTTTTTAATTTCTAATGCATGGAATCTATCCATAAAAATGAATTTTATTTTCAGATCAATATTTACAAAATTTTATATTCACGAAATCAATAATGAAATGGGAAATTAGAGCAATAGTGTATTTAATTAGTGTAATGATAATATTCAATGTTAATAGCTGGTACTGGAAATGTGTGCGGATTCAATTACACTTGTGGTATATGCTATAGTTCAGTAATTTAAAATGGAGCAAATTTAGTTGGATTGGAAAATATAGCCCCACAATAACATTCAAAAAGCATAATTTTCTGATTTTTCTACAATACGAAGCATAATTGCTGAACTGTTTCCTCTGAGAGTTCACAACGGAGATTTCGCCCTTTGTTATACATTCATGATTCTAGGGGACAATACATTCAATGCTGGGCATTGAGGGATATTGAGGATTCTAGAAACAATGACAATCTACCATCATCAAATAATCATCAGCAAATTTTAAGTGTCATGGATCATGTACAAGTACCCAGCATTGGAAAAAAAATGTCCGAACAATGATAAAGAATGAAATAATAAATAATTACAAAAATTATGTGGGATCTAAATTCCAAAACTAAGTTATTTACTTAGATTGATAACTAAGTTCAATGATGATCAATTAAATTCTGAAAGATATTTGAAAAATAAAATTCAAAACTCCTAACTTCTCATTAGAAAATTTACAATTACATCCTTATAAGATAGTAACAAGTCTTTCGACTAAGTATTTCTTCACTTGCAACTTTACAAAGCAAAATCTGTTACATCATCTTAAGTAATGAATCACCCTTACAGCTAATCCCATGCGTATATCTTACTATCTCACATTCTCCATGCAAAGCCCAAAGTGGCTTCAATTTCATGAGATGACGTGCACCTACATCAACACCAGCAGACCACCAGACTGCATCCAGCCTACACTGTACCGAACCATGAAACCATAGCACATGAAGAACTCCGAAACCACCGGCGCTTCAGCGCAACGTAATTAGTTTCGATAGCGGGCGTAATTCGATTCTTTATTAAACTCACGCTGGTACTTTGAAGTTCACACATGAAGAATAATGAGCTTTACAAGAAGCCCTTGTTGGGAAGGGGGGTTTCGTCAAGAGCGGATAAATCCCTCCCCACGCGTTGTGAGCGAGAGGGAGTTGATCCGTTCCGGACACTCAAGGTATTTGTTCCGCCATACCCAGTCCCCATAGGGTTCGGGGATATATCATAGCACCCCGGTCCCCCTGGTGCATGGATAATAGAGTTTCTAGGCATATAGATGGTTTTGACTTGTTTGCTCGGGTGTGAGGCTCAGATTGTCAGGTTGGCACATTTGGCGACTTTGTCTTATCCGGGATTTGCTTTTGTTTTTTATCTACTGTGCACTGACTTTTAAAGAATTTAAATTATTAACATCAGTATGCTTTGATAGTTTTGATAATTGTAGTATAGCTTGATAGTTTTTATGACTGTAGTATAGCTTGATAGTTTTGATAATCGTAGTATAACTTGATAGTTTTGATAATCGTAGTATAACTTGATAGCTTTGATAATTGTAGTAGCTTGATAGTTTCGATAATTGTAATAGAGCCTGATAGTTTTGATAATTGTGGTATAGCTTGATAGTTTTGATAACTGTAGCATAATTTGACAGTTTTGATAATTGTAGTACAGCTTGATAGTTTTGATAATTTTAGTAGCTTCATAGTTTTGATAAATGTAGTAGCTAGATAGCTTGGATAATTTTAGTATAGCTTGATAGTTTCAATATTTGTAGTACATCTTGATAGTTTCGATAGTTGTAGCACAGCTTAATAGTTTTAATAATTGCAGTATAGCTTGATAGTTTTGATAATTGTACTATAGCTCGATATTTTTATAATTGTAGTATAGCTTCATAGTTTTTATAATTGTAGTAGCTTGATAGTTTCGATAATTGTAGTATAGCTTCAGAGTTCTGATAATTGTAATATAGCTTGATAGTTTCGTTAATTGCAGTATAGCTTGACAGTTTTGATAATTGCAGTATAGTTTGATAGTTTTTCAGTTGCTTCTACATTAAATTTTTAATTTCTTCTCTAGCCATCATTTCAATAGTAAAAAAAATAATGAAACACACGTTTTATTGAAATTGTATTTTCTCTGTAAACCATCTTTACACGGATTTTATTCTTAGTAATATTTTCTTACTAAATAAATGCAACACTGTTGATAATTTTGCAATCGAGTCTACTTACGATCAAGTAACAATATAGTACTTTAGTTGGGATAATCACACCTATCAATATGAAAAAAATAATGATCTTGAATTAAAAATTTGCATTTTTTCATAGTGAAACATATTAAATTGTGAAATATACTGAGATTTTTTTTTTTTTTTTAACTTAAAAATGCTTCGGCAAATGATAATTTGATTTTGAAAAAAAAAAAATGCATATAATTTTATATAAAATTGATATGTGTGAATAACTCTTCTATGACTAGTATTAAACATATATAAACTTGTTTTCAAATTAAGCAAGAGAGAAAAATGCAATGTAGCCTTGTAATAAGTGCCAAAAAGTTCTTTGTAATCTTCTCTAAATAGTACATGAAAATCTGCAAAAATATTTCTCCTTAACTGCAAAGACCCACTCAAGGGATAATATCATATTCAGATTTGAAAATATCAGATATTCAATTATAGACAGCTCATCTTTCAAAATAATTTATATAATTTTACAAATAAAATGCTGCTAACATGATCATAATTTTATATTACTTTATTTTATTTAAATTATTTTGCAAACATAACTGCTCTTAAAAAAAAATCTTATATATAAACCAAAAATATTTTATAGCTTATTAAATAACGTATATTTGCTACCATATTATTAATATTGAAATATATTTAATTTGCATTGATACGAAGAAAGCAAATTTTGCATACTTTCACCATATTTTATATTAAATTTCACATGAAATTAAAAGCTTTCAATAAGCTTTATAGGAAGTACTTATGTAATTTATTTTAAAAAGTGTTGAACAATTAAATTATCAGTTTACCATAAATATTACGAGAAGTTTCTGCAATTTTTATGTCACTAATTTCACAAATAATTTCATTAAGTTACATAATAGAAGACAAATATCGTTATTAAAAAAAAAGTATTGGTAATAAAACGCATCTACAATATTTACAATACTTTGTCACCTTTATCACCCAGAGACCAACCAATAAAAGCTTTAGTTTAGAACACATATTGTTGCTGAAAATACATCTGCAATTTTTCGACTCATTTATCATTGAAATACCAAAGACATTCAGAGTTTGACTTTTCACTTTTACAGAATTGAAAACAGTTTTGTCGCCTAAAGGTTGGGCATCTTCTGTGTTCACATTGTTGTGGTTGACTCTTTACCATCCATCATCTCAGCAGGTCAGTTGACCAACTGCTATCATTCTACAAACCACATTACATGTATAGAAAATCACTGACTTCTGCAATCTAATGGAATTCTCACGTCCGCACCATGACGTCTATTGTGGTAAGCACGGACCACCCCTTTTGACTCTCATTTTGATGTATGGTATGGGTTGGGCTATTGCATGAATGCCAGACCAAAAATCTTGACACAAATAAAGTTGCTATCTGGTATTAACAGATAAGCTTAGGGGCTAAAGGAGAGAAATTTTTGTCCATTAAATGGTGTAAAATGGGATTCATGTCACCCTTTGAAAGAATGATAAATGATTTAAATTTAAAAAAATAGTCTTTTACTTAGAAAAAGTTTTAGATTATCAAATCTTATTTTTGATGTTTATTTTACGTTCATTATACAAACGTTAACTGACCAAATAATTTTTTAATTTCCATTAAAAAACTTTCTTTTTTTTTAATAAAAGGAATTTTTTTGATATGAGCACTAAATGGCATATACACAATTTACGTCATTCATATACATATACTAGTATGTGAAAAATTTCAATATCCATTGTAATTATGGAGATCATTTCAAAAACTCTTTCAAATCAAACAAATAAAATTGTGTTTACATAACAGAAATAAAGATAGATGAATAAAAAGTATGAAAGCAGAAATAATTTATTGGTTTAAAAAATATTTACTGAAATATAATTCGAAATTTTTTTTTTTTTTTTTTTTTTTTTTTTTTTGTAAAAAGATAGGGGGAAGAGAGAAGAAGAAATCTAAAACATTTTATCTCCATTCTATCTATCTAGAAATCTTCTCTCTATCTAGAAATCTAAACATCAGATCTCTTAAAACAAAACAAAAACAAAAAAAAAAAAAAGAAGAAGAAATACACTCTAATAAAAAAAATTATCCAAGCTTTATTTCTTAATTTTTTTTCGAAGATACCCTGAACAAATTAAATTTGAATGAATTTCATAAAAGTTACCAAACTTCTAATGTATAGTTCAACTCATAATGTTATTTTGCTGAAATCTATTTTGAAATTTTGAAATTTAAAATATGTTTTTATTTGTTGAATAAATTAAAGTGTTTAAAAATTAGTGAGAGGTTACTTTTAGAGGAGGAGGAGAAAAGAAATAATCCAACGATAGGTGATGATGGAAGAACATTGCCTTCCGGAAGATCTCAAAAATAGCTGCATTGCATTTGCACATTGTATAGGAGAAAACTTAAAAAACTCTCATCATCAGTGGACACGGAGAACTCTCACAGTCAAACATGAAAAACTCTCATCAATAATCTCATTGCAAATATAGAAGCTTACAGAAACTATCAAGATCACTACTAAATCTCCTCTTCCCATTGATAGTGACCAATGGATTGAGTCTCCATGCTTTCTATTAAAAGTGCTGAAAAATAATTATAGATTTAAACTAAGTGTTCTCGATTTCTTATTGAATATTAATCATGACAAACACATAAGCTTTGACATACCTTGTATTCTGTAACGCTATTAGCATCATTGAACATTTAAATATTTTAAATAATCAAAAATACCAAAAATAATTACAGATTTTACAATACGAATCTAACTGAAATCAAGCAAAATTTTCATTTTATATATTAAGCAAATACAAGATGCTTGTTTTTTCCACGTATTTTGTAAAAACTATAAGCAAAAAGCACATTTTTAAAAAATTCTTCTGTCAAACAATTAATTGTGTAAAAACAAACAAACAAGCAGAGACGTTTCATAAAACAGTCTGCTTCAAAACTCTAATTCAGTAGAAATTATTTCATAAAACGTTTAAGACATATAAAACATATAATACGTTTCATAAAACAGCGAAATATAGATTCTGCTTCAAAACTCTAATTCAGTAAAAAAAACGATTTCAGAGCAACGAAAAGTTTTTACTTCCAACATCTTTAACGTCAACTTTTACAATGTCTCCATTTCTACGCGTAACCTTTTTTATAAATGGACATCGGATCAAACAAGCATATTCTTTCTTACAAAAGATATTATTCTCTGGTGAAAAACGCCAGAAATTCCGAAAACCTTACGAGGGTCTCCATCCCCTTTCACTGGTGGGAATCCCGCTGATTCGAATCCGCCCCCCAAGATCTGCGAATGTATTCACGTTTCCCTCTTGGATGTCAAGCTTAGTGAAAATCTCATTTATTAAACTGGGACGACATTAGGTGTATAATGTAACGACTGTGCATTGTCAGATGCTGCTTAGTTGGTGACGTTATTGTGTCATTTTGTGGTTCAGTGGACTTGGCTGTTGAAATTCGGACATTTATGGTAATGCCAGGAGTAAAATGCGCGCACTTTCGGTTTAGGGAAATGATGCAAACAGTTCATGTGTGTTTACGGGGTGTTTGTAAGGTATTTACAGTATTTGGAAACTATGAAATTTTCTTCGCAAATCAGTTTAAAATGATTTTCTTATGACAAATCATTAGCACTCTTTAAGAAATTGTCTTGTAGATTGATGGATACATTACAAACTATTAAAATTAACTATACAATCATTCATAGATAAAATGCAATTATTAAAGTCAATCTTCAGCAATAAAGTTTCTACAAAAATTAGAGAAAAATAAAAATTTATCATCAGTATTAATAGCAGTAGTGGCCTGATGGCCGAGTAACTGTCGGTGACCACAGGGTTCGAGTTCAGGCGATGACATGGGTATCTGTAGTGGTTTGGAATCCACTTTAAACTGTAGGTCCCGGTCTAATATGACTGTAAAGTGTAAAAAGAAAGCATCTCCTGCGTAAATCTACCAGTAGATAGACGGCCTTGGTCCATCATGGGGCTGTTGCGCCAATCATGATGATATTATTTTAAACTTACGATGGAGTATTAAATGAAGACAAATGTGAATAACATAATGAATATTTGAGCAGGAGTAAGTGAAATCAATTTCCACATAATCACCTTGAACATTTGGCATACCGGTGAGCAAGTTATTCCCTCTTCATAATAGACAAGGCCATGCCAGTGGCAGATGTCATTGGGCCACCATGGGGCTGTTGTACCAATGAAGAAGAAAAAATAGTGGAAGTAACATGCTATTCAATTTAGCATTATATATAGAGGCATCCTTTGTATTTGCAGTAATTACGTCCGTAAGTATAATAACTAGTACATTTATGTCTTCTAAAGAAGCTCGCGTTTTATAATTTGTCTGCTCTAAATTTTAATTAAAAATACTAAAAAAATAATGATGCGCCTTTTAGTATTTTGTCATTATCTTTATTGTGCTTTTGTATCTATCTTACTTGTAAGCGTTTCCAATTGTTACATGACATTGTAAATGAAGTATATATACATCACTAATTACCTAACTTAATATGGCCAAAAAAATTATAAATTATAAGAATCGAATTTTCAAAGTGCCTTTTACATTAAATAATTTAATCGTGAATTCAGTTTTCCTAAAAAGAAGCAGTGTTTATTGCTTTATAAATATTTGACAATATTCTTTTAACTTGAACAAACGCTATTTCGCACAGGCAATCTAATTAATAAATAATAACCATCACAGAATCCTTCAATAACTTTTACCTTAACAATGTCTGCCTATTTGCAATCTTGTATTTTCCAGATTCAACCAGTCTGTTTTTTATTTTATTTAAATACAATAACTAACATAATAAACACATAATAAAATATACTAATATATAAATATATTAGCATTCATAATGAATATGCCTTGCAGTTGAATTTTTCGTTACAGTAGGGAAAAACGCCAGCCTAAGAAACAGTGGCGATCCATTTTTTTTCCTTATATCAATTGACCTTTGCATCATAAATCATTCGGCAAGTTATCATGAAGTAATAAAATTGGAACTACAAATAATTTCTCAAAAACATTGTAAACGATGTCCTAGGATATCTTTGATAAGTTTATAGATTATAAACATCGATATATGTTCGATGCTTATCCACTCTCTCTATATATCTAATACTTTAATGAGTATAAAAAAAATAATGATATATGTAATAAAGATAAATATTCCGCTTTACAATGTAGTTTTTTTTCTCAGATCAAATTTAGCCAGAATATAATTTTCTTTTTTACAGTTTGTTTTATCAATTTATTGGGTACATTTTTAAATAATGTATTTTACAGATGGGGACAAAAATAATTATCAGATGATTATATGATGATAATCACTATAATTGTTTATTAAGTGATAAACCCTGATTTTAATAAAAAATTTTAAAATAAAGTATTGTTCAGATGGGTGTAAAAATCACTATCGGATGATTATATGATGATATTTTTTAAATTTTTATTTTTATTTATTTTATTATTATTATTGTTGTTGTTATTATTTTTTTAATTTATTTATTATTATTATTTTTATTTTATTTATTTTCCCACTCCATTTTACTAGTACGAATTGCGTCGAATTCTTTCTGGATGAAGAATCCGTAGCAATGAATGATTCGTTCATAATCACAGTTGTCACCATTTTGCATACTTAAAAGTCCCTACTCTATTCCATTACAATTTCTTTCTTTATTTATTTTTAAATCTTGATATAATCATAAACAAAGACAAGCAATTTACAAATACAAGCGATAAAAAATAAAATATTCGTCAAATTTATTAAATAAATGTATTCAAATAAAAAAATAATTTTTAGTTTCCCTTTAACAGTCATAATTATACAATATTTAAAAATCTGTAGCATAAAATCATAACTAGAAGGATGTTATAACTGCTTTATTTTTTTATGCTTTTATTTTTATTTATTATTATTATTATTATTATTATCGTTATTTTTTATTTCTTTTATTTATTTATTATTATTTTTATTTTATTTATTTTTCCCACTCCATTTTACTAATACGAATTGTGTGGAACTCTTTCTTGATCATGAATCCGTTGCAAAAAATGATTGGTTCACAATCACAATTGTCACGCTTTTACATAGTTAAAGTCCCAATTCTATTCCATTAGAATTCCTTTATTTATTTATTTTTAAATCTTGATATAATCATAAACAAACACAAGCAATTTACAAATACAAGCGAGAAAAATTAAATATTCCTCAAATTTATCAAATAAAGGAATTCAAACAGAAAAATAATTTTCAGTTTCTCTTTAACAGTCATAATTTTGCAATAATTAAAATAAAACAACGCAGCTACAAACTCTAAAACGAGTATCTTTCATTAGCCATCGAAATAAATCTGTTTCCAGTGTCTGAATCATAATTTAATCTGCAAATCTCCATGTTAAAGTCTCCTTTCTTTTTTTTTTCTTTCTCCTTTCTTCCCCTTTTCGTATGCAAATGAAGTCAGAGATGATTTAACTTCAATAGTTAGGTCTTTAAAACGCGAGAACAAACAAAATTCCCCTCTTAACTTACAAAAATCGCAAACAAAGCACTTCTAGGCAATAACCACTCGTTAAGTTTAGTAACAGAAGGCCCTAAAAATGAAAAGAAAAAAAAAACTATGTTACGCGAATGTAACACAAAATGGGTTAAGTGTCAAAAACCTCGAACTTAAACAGATCTTCAAATTTAATTAAAATAAATAAACTCAAATAGTAGAAAAAATAATTTTCAATTTCCCTTTACCAGTCATAATTTTACAATAATTAAAAATCCGCTGCATAAAATCATAACTAGAAAATTGTTCTAACTGGTTTATTTTTTTTATATTTATTTATTTTATTATTATTATTGTTGTTGTTTTTATTTTTATTGCTTTTATTTATTTTTTTCCCCACTCCAATTTACTAGTACGAATTGAGTCGATCTCTTTCTTGATGCGGAATCCGTTCCAAAAAATGATTCGTTCACAATCACGATTGCTATCAAATTTCACCTCTATTCCATCAGAACTTTATTTATTTATTTTTTTTCTAAATCTTGATATAATCATAAACAAACACAAGCAATTTACAAATACAAGCAACGAGAAAAAGATAAAATATTCCTCAAATTTATTAAATAAATGAATTCAAACAGAAAAATAACTTTCAATTTCTCTTTTACAGTCATAATTTTACAATAATTAAAATAAAACAACGCTAAAGGGAGTATCTTTCATTAACCATCGAAATAAATCTGTTTCCCGTGTTGAAATCATAATTTATTCTGCAAATCCCGTGTTCAGTTCTACTTTTTTTTCTTTTCTTTCCCTTTTCGTATGCAAATGAAATCAGAGATGATTTAACTTCAATAATTAGGTCTTTAAAACGCGAGAACAAACAAAATTCCCCTCTTAACTTACAAAAATCACAAACAAAGCACTTCTAAGGCAATAACCACTCGTTAAGTTTAGTAACAGAAAGCCCCAAAAATGAAAAGCAAAAAAAAAAAATTGTGTTACGCGAATGTAACACAAAATGGGTTAAGTGTTCGGTGTCAAAACCTCGAACTTAAACAGCGATGATTAATTTCCCGAATAACAATGGCAAAATTTTCTGGAGAATGGAGAATATAATCATTTACAGAAGTCAAGTGAAGTTGATAAAAAAAAAAAATAATCGAAAACCGGGCGCAGTTTCCAATTACATGCGGATATGTCGTCATGTTACTGTTATTTCCTGTTGCTATTCGAGAACTCATAGCCAGATATGGATGAAGTATGATAAACGCTTTTCAAACGACAGATGCACGCTGAGTTAAAAGAAAGATGAGTGATTATTTCTAAAAGTTTTCGTTCTAGATTGTCTTTGTTCGTCAAAGCATGCACTCTTCCATTGTTTCCGGTTTTAAAATGCATCGTCTGACACATAATGAAGTGGGGGGAGTTCGGATTTTTCTTCCCTCTCAAGAAAAGAGGAGGATAAATTTTTAATTCAATGCGACGCCTGCGACTGACTGAGCGACGAATTTTAAACGGTTCATGTAACAGGAGCTTGTTTCGTTTAGCTTTATGAATTGGCGGTCGGGTCGGGTTTCCTTCTTATAAATATGGAAATGTTACAAAAGAGTCGATAGACACACGTTTTGGGCGTAACTCGAGAGGAGCGACCATTCTTTTTCGGTATTCTTTCAAACCGATAGGGCCGGTTGGGATGGAAGTTGCCATGTATGGCCCACATTCGGACACAGATTTAACAAATGAACAAAAATTATGTTGAATATTGTTTCGCAGAAGATATGGATGGACCACCCAGGATGTTTGGAGGGTTTGATGATGCGAAGAATATTTTGAATTTGATTACCTTTTATAATTTGAATTTGCATTTGAATTCGAATTTGAATTTTGAATATGAATTTGCATTGGAATTTGCTTTATTCGAATTAGATTACATGTTTGTAAAGATGAAATAAAAAATAACTCGTGATTTGTGGTCGATTCAATAAGGCCTTTTTCGGTTAAGAAATCTATTTAAATCACAGTTCATAAGCAGAAAAAATACATCCTTGTTATATAAAATCCTTATTAGTCCTATTTTGATCTGTGACTCTGAAACTTGGATTTTGGAAAGATCTGATGAGGCCCATTTAGGTATATTTCAGCGGAAAATTTTAAGGGCTGTTCTTGGAGGTGTTAAGGAAAGTGACTGATGAAGCTGATGGTACAACTCAGAAATATATCAGATCCAGATATTATAAAATTTATTAAGATTAATAGATTAAACTGGGCTGCGCATATATTTAGTAAGTAAATTTAAGTAAAGTAATATAAGTATAAATATTAAGGAAATCTTATTAATCTTCCAATAAAATACACAAATATTCCCCGAAAATAATGATCCAAAATCTGGGATAATGTATTTATAATCCAATATTCAAAGTAAAAATAGTACTTAGATCAATTGTAACTAAAAATATTTAGTACTTATTAGCCTCTTAAAAGGCTAATAATTATTAAATATTTTCAGTAATGTATTTGGGATCCAACATCAAAACGAAAAGTAATTAAAACAATTGTAACTGAAAGTACTTAATGATTATTAGCCCAGTAGAAGACTAGTAATTCCAATATTTTTTAGTAATCTTCAATAAAGTAAATTTTATTAATCTTCTAATAAAGTACACAAATATTCCCTTAAGATAATTTAGTAATGTATTTGTGATTCAACATCTGGAATAACGTATTTATGATCAACAAAACGAAAAAGTAATTAGAGCATTTATAACAGAAAATATTTAGTAATTACTAGTCTTTTAATAAAGTAAATCTTATTAATCTTCCAATAAAACACGCATATATCCCCGCTAAAATAATTTATCCAGTATTTATCACCTCCCTATTTTTAAAAGATAAACTAAACTGCTTGCAAGAGAACTCGAGTTACGTCGCTGCCGACAAGCACAGAGCAAGAAATCCCATCTCGTTAACACACACGGCGTGTCTTTTCTTTGCGAAGAATGAGGGGAAAGGACAAAAATTGGGAAGGATTCCCATGAAAGAAATCGGGATAGCGAGCCGAGGAGTTGCAAATTACACGAGTTAAAGCTCCAGTGTGTAGAGAGAGGATTCTTCCTCTTTCTGCTTCCGATTGAATGGCCAAGAAAAAGAGGCTCTTCGTATTAACGAGACTCTCTCCATTACTTCCCGATAAAAGGGCGACGTTTTAAAGGGCTCCTCTATGGACTTGACTCCGGGGTCCTCTCTTCCTGCCGAAAGGTGGAATCGATTCTTAAGGTTTATTAAAGGAGGATCAACGGGGGTCGGGCACAAGCCTCTGAAAGATGTCATTCAACAGAGTGTCTCCTCGTGAGATCGTTATTGATGAAATACGAAACGGTTATGAACCACTAAGGATTTATGCTCCAGAAATTTGAGATCGACATTTCTATAGAATTGAGAATATTGTTTGTAATATTTGCGTTGTTCCAGGGCTCCCAGGAAGATCAGTATTACCAATTACCATAATTAGAAAAGATGGCCACATTTGAGTGTAGTATGAAAGAAAGTTCGAAGTATTCCTGCCAGCAAATCCGAATCTATGCTCGTCTGCTTGCTATTTGACCACAAGTAAGATTGACTGTGAATAATTATTTTGAAGGAGATTAACCTAACAGACTCCGAACAGAGTGTCTCCTTATAATATTATTATTAACGAAATACAAAACAGCCATGAACCACTCAGGATTTATGTTCCAGAAATCTGAGATCTACATTTCTATAGAATTAAGAATATTGTTTGTAATATTTGTGTTGTTACTGGGCTCCCAGGAAGACTTTTAGAAAAGATGTCCCACATTTGACTGTAGTATGAAAGAAAGTTCGAAACATTCCTGCCAGATAGCCAGCAAATCCGAATCTAAGCCCGTCTGCTTGCCCTTTGGCCACAAGTAAGATTGACCATGAATAAATTGTTTTGATGTCCCACGTTTGAGTGTAGTATGAAAGAAAGCTTGAAGCACTCCTACCAGATAGCCAGCAAATCAGAACCTACGCCCTTTTGCGTGTCAGTTGACCACAAGTAAAATTTACTACGAATAAGTTATTTTGAAGGAGATTAACCTAACAGACTCCTGACAAAGTGTCTGCTTATATTATTAACGAAATTCAAAATGGCAATATTAATTATTCTTCATTTATCAATTAAGGCTGAAAATGTCAATATTTAGTGATAATAAATGGTACATATTGGATATTTTAATTTAAATATGTTTTTAAAAATGTCATTTGTAACTCATTAAAAATTTTCTTTCTGGTCAATTCAGTGAAATTGCGAGTTTTGCTCAAATCATTACAACATATATGCGAAATATGGCAAATTACGAGTTTTGACCAAGTAAAATTTTCGAACTACTTTAATAATAATACATTAATTTCTTTTTAATCAGTAAGGATCTTAAGCAGTTTCAAAACTATTAAGCTTTAAATTCTTAATCTTGTTCTGCTTATGTCATATCTTCTGTATTATATTCTGTTATATTATATACTTATATATTATATTATGCTTATGCCATATCTTTTTTTTTTTTTTTTTCTTAATCCGTATGCTTTTTCAATTCTAAAGTCTTTCGAAATCTTTATTTTAAAATTCGTAACTTGCCCTTATCTTATGATATTTAAAGGATGCATGATTCGTCTTTTGCATTTTTCTTTTTTATGTACTCATCTCCTATTCGTACAAATTTGATAATATAATCAATATAGAAATGTTAATCTAATAAGTAAATACTATCTGAAAATTCTTATTCTTTTGATTAATTATGTGATATTAATTATAAAAAACATGAATATAAAAAAGTTTATGATAAATTCTTAATATCTTTTTCATTAAGATAATATTTTTAATATCTGCAATAGCGATAATTATATATGAACTATAACTAAAATAAGGTTGCTGTGTAACTGTAAATAACAATTTAAAATCAAAATGCAGTATCTCCTTGTTATATGGGTCTAAACAAAAAGCTTGTTAAAACGGGTGACTTTCTTCCTAAATAAGTCCTGCGATAATCCGAAACGGGATATAACTTTGCATGATGTTTCGAGGGCATAACGTATTCCACATCATACATAGTATAGTTACGACATCTTAATACCGTATTTTACATCATATATAATACAGTTACGACATCATACATAGTAATAGTATACTACATCATAATAGTTATAGTTGTTACCAATATTTCATATTTGAAGATATTTTTATTAATTTCCTTTTGTTGCTTTACATAATTCACACTATGTGTGTGTGTGCAATTCGAGAAAAACATCACAAAATGAAATTGAAATTCATCAACGAATTCAATCAACAAAATGCATTAAAAAAAAACATCATCCAGAATCCCATTCTCCATTGATCATCAAGAAAACCATCTTTATTATCATCCACCAAGAAAACAATAATAAAACTTTATATTTAAAAAAAATGAAATAACAACTCAAAAACAAGGCATGGAAAGCACTTAACCAACTGAATCCCACTGATCCCAGAGTGGATCTGGATCTAAAAATGCCGTCGCTCACTGCATTCAAAAACCTCTGTGCACAATGAAAGGGAGAGAGCCTGGCTAATGCATCCCTTTCGTTTGTTGCTAATGTCGTTTAATGGAAAAGCTCCTAATTATTTGAAGCAGGGTCCACTTCATCCATCAAGCCCCCGACCAGACACTTGCAAATTATTCGCCCTCGCTCCGACAAAGGACGCCCCGCTACACGTGTTACTTCTGATGCACGGCTCGCCATTGTGCCCCCACGTTAATGTGCATTCATTGCGCAATCAAGTTCTGTAGCAGCTATGCAGGAGGGGGGTTTCGTTTTGGATGGGTATGGATTTTTAACTTTAAACGGATTCGTACGTTTGAATTTGAAATTTACTGGCAGACAGCATAATGGAACTGCTATTAATAATAATGATTTGTGCCGTATAATAATAATCAATCACATATATATATATATATATATGTAATTGATTATTATTATACATCATATATATATTGATACATACTTATTATTGTTTATTTTTTTTATATACATATATTTATTTTTACAATATTAAATCAACAATTGCAAATAAAACTTCATTTGCTATAGTATTTGTATTTGCTTAACTTCATCTATAATTCTACTCATCAATGATTTGGAACTTCAGAATAGACGACAATGAGTAGAAAAGACGAACAGAAATAATGATAGGAATGATGAGTAGAAGGACGTAATTACTTCCAGGAGGATTTTTAAGAGAAACTGCCTCAATTTCTCATGATGTAAAAAGAAAACTTTCAAAAGCACCAACTATGGCGACTGTCCACAATTAGTATCTATGCCTGATTTACTATCATTAAACTATGAGCTGATTAGATTAGTTAACTAATCTAATAACTAACTAACAGGCCATGTTAGACCATGGCTGTCTGCCTAAAGGAGATTGTTTCTTTTTATGAGGTAGGACTGTCCTCTCTACGGCCAACACTCTACGTCATATTAGACCAAGATCTACGGTTTAAAGTAATTTCCGAACCACTACAATCATACAGTATACTTGGAATCCACATGAATATGGTTTGGTTTGTCGCTCTACGGTAATCTTGTGCACACTTTGGTGCTAAACAGACCGGGACCTACAGTTTAAAGTGGATTCCGAATCACTGCAAACAACCATGGCACCGCCGAGACTCGAACCCGAAACCTGTGGTACCGAGCGCCAGAGCGCTAGCCACTCGGCCATTCAGGCCCCACACACATGAATATGAGCTAAAAAGATTTCTTAAGAAAATATAATTAAATTTATCATCTTCATCATAACTGGCTCGACACCCCGTTGTGGACCTTGGACTTATTTAAAAGATCCAGCCAGGCTGTTCTCCTTTTGCCGTGGACCTCCAGTTTTCGATCTCAATAACATTAAAATCAGAGTCTAAACAGTCGACCCATCTCTTTTTGGTCATCGTCCGAAAGGGATTAATTTAAAAACCTTCAAAGCAGCTCTATCGCTTTCCATTCTCGTGAGATGGCGGAATTAAAATTTATAAAAATATAAGAAGAATGATGTAAACTTATAAAAGAATTCAAATGACCTTGAATTTTAGATTTAAATATATCTGTTTTATTTCTGCGGATGTAAAAGAAAAGAAGCAGCACATGCATACAGATAAAAAATAATTTGTAAATTAATATAACATTATTTCCTCAATTTTTGAAAAAAAAAATTTAAAATCGTAATTATAAAAAAAATTTCTACCGGATGAAATTACAAGCATTGTTTTCGAAATAAATTCATTCTTCAAATTTTTTCATCATCTTTTATAGTTATCGTTATATTTATTTCATTATATATATAATATATTCTTATTATATATGTACTGAAAGAATAAGAATAAATTCATTCTTCAAATTTTTTCATCTTTTATAGTTATCGTTATATTTATTTCATTATATATATATAATATATTCTTATTATATATGTAATGAAAGAGTAATATGAACACAAGAAAATGAATTATGAAAAAACTGCTTTGATATTTTGAATTTAAATCAAATGTTTCAAATTTTAATCTCCTCCAAAACGCGAATTTCTTATGATTTTCAACATTATTTTAAGATTTGTTTTTATTTTCCACATAACAGTTCTGAAAAAATTCTCGAAAGTGTATGTTTGAAACAAATTTTAATATTTTAGATTCCGTTAGAAACTCTTAAAATAAGCAGATGTGATTTTTTTTTTTTTTTTTAAATTTGAAGATAACATTATATTAAAATTTCTAGCAATAACATCCCAAAACAGATGTGAACTTGAGTGTTATTAATGAAAGAAATCTTCTACAGATTTGTCAAAACCTACACGAGCAACTTTTTACACAATTTTTTTTTCTTATCACGATAGAACGTGTGTCCTGAAAATTAAAATGTTCCTTATCAATTTACTTTTATCATCAAGTTATTGAATTCTATTTATTTCAAAACTTCTACATATTAGAAAGAATTTCACGTAAATATTGACAGGAAATAATTGATAAGAATTATCTCAAAATGGAAAAAAAAAAAGGATAGCATTTTTAGATAAGCAAAATAATGAAATTTATGTAAGGTATTACTGCTATTACATGAAAAAAATAAATAAAAAAACATACACTAATTTTTCTCGGTTTCTTATTTAATTCATTTGTTTAGTGTGATTTCATTATATCTTATAATACTACTATTATATATATTTTTCGTATGACTGTTATATCACATCACTTTTGACTCGTCCGTTAAAGTACTAGACTACCCACGTTGTCACTGTGCCACGATTCGGGCAAATGTGATATGTTTTCGTGTAAAATGAAGAATGTTAAATGCAAAAAATGTGGAGAAATATATACTTAAAAGTATTTGTATTTATTTTAAGTTTATATTCTGTTAATTTTATTCTTTTGATATATTACTGGTAGTTATGTATATATACAGTCTGAGTAAAAACTTTAAGGCCAGTAGACATTTTTGAGAAAATGGAAACATTTAAACTGAGGAATTAAAATACCATTTGATTGATAATTATTGAGCTTAAATAAAAGTAAAGAAAGTAGAAAAATTAATTTGCAAATATTTTATTATTAGAAAATATTACAGAACACACAGATGAATATTTGAGCCCGAGTAAAAACTTTAAGGCCAACATAGAAAATAACATATAAGAAAAAAATTACAAATTCTTAAAAGGTTGTGTAGGAGCCGTTACGTCGAATTACTTCAAATATTCTTGTTTTCATGGATGAAACAAGTTTTTGACAAAGCGTGGGGTCGGTTTTATACCATTCATCTTCGATAGTAGATTTCAGCTCTGTTGTTGATGTAAAATGTCTCCCATTTGCATAAACTCTTCTTGCTAAGACAGCCCTAAGGTTCTCGATTGGGTTGCGGTCAGGTGATCTAGCTGGCCATTTCACAGTTTCAACATTGTTGACTTGGAACCAATTTTTTTGTGCTGTTACTCGAATGGATCAGTGCATTGTCTTGCTGATATTTCCAATTTTCTCCAGCAAGACATTCAGCATTTGGCAAAAGATGATTTGTTAGGACATTTTTGTATCCTTATGAATTCATTCTACCTGAAACGAATGCAATTGAGCCCACACCATTGTAAGAAAAACAGCCCCAAGTCATGACAGACCCTCCACCTAATTGGCACTTGGAGAATATTTCTTTTTCATTACTTATATCATGCCAGTAGAAATTCCAGCCATCTGGTTCATCCAAATTCCATTTTTTTTCGTCAAAAAAAATAGTTTCTATCCATTGGTTGTCAAAGGTCATGAGTTTCTGGCCAAAGTTCAAACGGTCTATTTTGTGTCTCTGCAGTAACTGAGGCTTAGTCAATTTTGCTGTATAAGTGTATCTTCCAGACCTTCTAATTTTGTTATAAATCGTTTTTTGACAAACTTTTAAAGCTGTCGTCGGAATCAGTTTCCTGGTTGAGTACTTTCCAGTAGATGCAAGTTGGCAAACGCTTCTTTCATCACGCGAGGACAAAACTTTAGGTCTTCCCCCAGTATTCTTTTTACCATAATTGTCTTTCAATTTTAAAAAATTGTTGACTACAGTCTTTGATCTTCCTATCTTTATCGCAATAGCACGACTACTCATTCCTGTTGAAGACAAAGCTTCGATATGTCCTCTTTCACGATCAGTTAACTTCTTACCCTTCGCCATCTTCACAAAGATCACCAATACTTCGAAGAAACGCATGACAAATATGAAAATTGCAGAGTTGTCACAAGCTAGTTGTTGCAATGGTAATTACACGATTATATTATTTTTATTTTTAAAAAATTGACTGGTGGCCTTAAAGTTTTTACTCAGGCAGAAATACTAACTTTGTAAATAACCACATGTTTCACATAATTATGTATTTACAAATTATGTTTATAGCATTTATTTCTTCTCAATGAACTTTAATAATTAAGATTATTTGAATGCCTTTTATTTCATTTCACATTTTCTCAAAATATTTACTGGCCTTAAAGTTTTTACTCAGACTGTATATATATACTATTGCTATATTGTTACATTTTTACAATGAGAAAAACCCTTATTCGTTTATTAAAAAAAAGTAAAGGTTTTTTTTTATCTTGAAAATCACTATGTAATATCATAGTTCAATAAAAAAACTGTCATATTAGAAAATAAATTTGCCTTTTTGTAATGAATATATTTTTTCAAAATCATTATAAGAATATGTGAACTCCTTCGGAGCTATAGTTTATTTATTATATAAATCTATTCTTTACAAACATTTTATCTGTAAACTCTTATTTCCTACTACCAATAACATCTGTTTACAGAATATATCAATGCGATATTTATTTTTCTTGATAATCGTAGTGCGCGATTACTTTATTTATGTATAGAAACTGCATTTTATCAGTCACATCTTTTCCTTAAAAACACTTTTATGAACAAATATTTTTCCCACCCGCAACTCGACAGTCTGCGATACAAAATGTGTCTCTGAACAGTTTATTTCCTTTGGTCATTTTATAGCTCATTTACTTTATTTGTGTATCAACAAAAAACCTTTTTATCGAAGTACTGTAAACACTTTGCCTCCAAGTCTTTAATACTCACTCTCATAGAGATAGCAAATGACACCAGACAGATGCATTTTTTTTTTCTTTTGTTGCAATAACACTTTATTTTACATCATTGGCTCCCATGCTTCACAGATGCATGAGACTGGAACATAAAGATAGAATACAAAACAACAAACCAGCAACTCATAACAACAACAAAAATTACATAAAAACTGTGATTTCATAAAGATAAAAGAAAATTAATCGCTGGATGCCAATTGCCTCAACTCTGTATCCCCCCAATATTTACTGCATACTACAAGTGTTCTTCATTCAATGAAGAACGACTTAGCAAATGAGCTTTGTGCATCTCTCAGTTCTGGCTACACAAAGGACTGTTATACGTACCAATGCTGTGTAGATGTTCAGCAAGACAATCATGTTCATCTTCCAGGCTGAAAGCCACTACTGCGATGGATCTAGGAGAGTCTGAAATTTTACAAATCGAGTCCCTTCACTTCTTTTTCTTAGTTTTTTCTAATAGTTTGATCTCATAATTTTTCCCAATAACATTTTTAATAATTCTTTTAATTAATAAAAATGGTATTTCAACATTATTTGATTGTGAAATTTTCAGTTCCTTTTTTAGCTAATTTCTTATCCCATTCAGTTCCAAGATCCATTGCAAAGCAATAGTCATTCCTTTAGAAGCCAGAAGATCAAGAGTTCTTCTGTAGTAATCAATAATTTTTGATTCCGCGAATATTATCCCATCCAAGTAATTATGCGCAGCGATTACCTGGATGACTGACAGGGAGTCTGAAAAAATAACTATATTTTTGAACTGAACTCTTTTAACAATAAATTTGTTCTGTTGCAACTCTAATTGCCTCTAGGAACAATTGATTGGAAATGGACCAAGAGAGACATAGAATGCAAAGAGCTCTCCCACATTGTCAAGCATTCATTGGATACATTTGTAAACAAACGAAACTAACAATGAGGAATAAGTGCATGAAAAATGTGTTTTCTATGAAATCTTATTTCCATTAATTTACTAAATATGCAACAGATTCTCTTGAATGGTATTTTATACAGTTGGTAACTAAAATTGAAATTCTGTAAAAAATCAAGTTTTATGCTGGATCTTAAATATGCAATGTAACACAAATTTTAAAAAAATTATAATTCACAATTCAAAATTTTTGGCTTCTATCTGTTCAAAATTAAAGAAATAAATTATCCTCAGTTGTATTTATTGAATGATTAAACAATAAATTAATTTTAAAAATTTTTTAAATATTGAATAATATTTTTTATCGAGAGAATTAATTAAATATATTATCCATTCTGTAAATATTTTATCTGAAATATAATAAAATCCGCATTCTTTTTAATAACTTTATTTACTATCCTCTAAAATACATCATATTAACAAACAAAAATCATATTCGTTTACAATTGTACTTATATGTTAAAAATAATCTGCATTTTGTGGATAAGTATTGTTGTTTCTTACCTGAGCCTTTCAATTAAGCTAGCTGCTTAAGTTACTACTAAATCACAATTCGAGTAATATTAGTCTTTGGCATAGCATTTTTACTGCATGGTAATATCATCTATCAACGAATACCATGTACAAGATGATGATTTGGCATTATTTATAAAGTTTTGTACAAAAATATGCAGCATAATCATATTTTGATATGCGTAATATCGATTGCGCATGCGTGCATTTCTAAACTTTACGTAAAAACATATTTTGATTTGTTATCTACTAGCTCGTCCTTTTTTTAAGTATTAACAAAATATGCACCCAATATAGCTTCCGCCATCCTCTTTCCCCATTGCATTTTCTCATCATCAACGCGAACAGAATGACGTACGAGCCTTAACACACGTAAACACATCGACGATCACCGAACAGCAAGGGCCCTTCTGGAACACTTACGAAGCCCTTTCCCCAATCCCATCAAATTGATGTGGACAGGAAGCTCTAGAACAATAACAAAAAAGCACAAGTTATTACTAAATTATGATTCGAGTAATATCTGACTTTAGCAAAGCATTTTTATTGTGTGCTATTATTATCTATTATTATTGAATCGAACGAGACTGTCCATCGATTAATGACTATCGATGCGAGATGCTTTATTTACTTCGTGGCACACTGCGCACACGTACCATCGAATCCCTTCCTTTTTTAAAGCAGTAACTGCAATAGATGCAGTTATCGGATTTGAACCTGAGCCTTTCAGTTAAGATAGCTGCATAAGCCACTACTAAATCACGATCCAAGTAGTAATATACTTTGGCATAGCATTTTTACTGTGTGTTATTACCATCTATTATTATTGAATCGATCGATATTGACTATCCATTATTGACTATCGATTCGAGACGCTTTATTTACGTTGTCCCATACTGCGCACGCGTGCCATGTACAAGGTGATGGTTCGGAATTATTTATAACGTTTTATACAAGGATATGCATCATAATCAAATTTGGATATGCGTAATATCGAAACCATTTGAGCATTTTCTTCTGAGCATTTTCGAAAATTTTTTGAACATTTCTAAATCTTACATAAAAACATATTTCGATGTTAACTAGTTACTCATATTTTTTTAAACTATCAACAAAATATGCACCCAATATAGCTTCCGCTATCTTCTTTTCCCACTATCTCTTTTCTCACCATCAACAGCTCACAGAATGACGTACGAATCTTAACACACGTAAACACCTCGACGATCGCCGAACAGCAAGTGCCCTTCTGGAACACTTACGAGGCCCTTTCCTCAATCCCATCAACTTGATGTGGACAGGATGCCAAAAAGGAAGGAAGCCCTAGAACAATAACAAAAAAAAAAAAAAGAAGAAGGGACAAGGAGACCCATAACGTAAAAATTTTTATGTTGCCCTTCAGCCTGCAAGATGTGCAGGTGCAAGGATCCTTTCCAGCCACGGCATTAAGTCGATAAGGATAATGGGTTGAAGTATTGTCACATTCCGGCACTTACCAGAGCAAGCAGAACTTTTTTTAGTGCCACCAGACTGCTGAGTCGACGGCGGAGTGGACTAAACGACGTGTAAAAAAGGTTGAGATGGCTGGGATATCTGTGGGCTCATCCTCTAGTTCGACTTGGGATCTTTTAGAATTTTTTTTTCCTCTCCCCTCCTGGCAACCTGAGTTTCGGACCGGTGATAGAGCTATCTGAATTGTGCTCATGGCAGCGTCTCTGTGACACAATCTTACGAAGATTTCACGTCCAGAAGCTACGAGGGACAGTCCATAAAATTCCAAAAAGTATTTGTAGGTCGAAATTATCACTTGTTTCCTCTTCCTATACTGTTTCGAATTTATTTTCATTTTCAAAAGAACAAAATGTTGGAAAGTAAACAAAAGAAATCTTCCCCAATGTCAAAATTCATTTTCATTTATTACAACAGTCAATTATATTTGCAATGAAGACAATAATATGCTTCAGAAACGCATATTATCTAAATACTATATAATAAGCATATTATCTAAATACTATATGATAAGCATATTATCTAAATAATATATCATAAGCATATTATCTAAATAATATATCATAAGCATATTATCTAAATAATATATCATAAGCATATTATCTAAATAGTATATCATAAGCATATTATCTAAAAATATATAACATTTGCAATGCTCCTAGTGCATATCTCAAAAATTGTATTTTTTAATATCAAATGAATTATAACATGGAATATGATTTTCATATTGTGAATAAATATAGTGGAATTGTTTTATTAATCTTTTATTATTCAAAAACATATTTTCTAATCATTATTGAAATCATAACATAAATTCAATAATACATAATTGTCTTTAATATCAAATCGTTTTATAAATTTATAAACATAGTAATATTATTCGCTGTAGTCTCTTCAAAATATTTCTTAAAACTATTAGTTTAATTTACTCCAAATATTATAATTTTGAATAAAAGTTCCTTTTATATAAAATGTTAGTGTAACAGGAACGATAAATTAACAGACAAATTAATTATTAATTATATTATATTAATTATTATTATTATTATTATTATAGAGTCGAGATACGATAAAATATGATTTTAAATAAAACAGGTTTTATTTAAAATCGTATTTTATCGTATCTCGACTCTATACCAGGATTGGAACGATAATTTCTCTGACCTGAAACTCGTTTCGGGAATTAGAAGAGGATAAATGCAAACCACCTAAATGACGCCCCAAAAGCTATTCATTCAAAATTGAGGTGGCGCAATGTGAGTGCACCCATTTTTCTGTGTTATACCATGGGTAACACTGCACAATCAACAAAATCTGCAGTTTCAGTATTAAATAATCTCAAATTAAAGGGATATGGACTTGAAAAAGTAATAACACTTTGAAATAATAATATGCGTCATGTATAACAAAGAAAATAAATAAATTTATTGAAATTTTTCATATACACTAGGTTGCTTTTATTTTATTTTTTTTCCCCGCATATGTGAGTATTTAATTTTTTTTTTTTTTTTTTTTTTTTCCTGTAGAGAATTAGTTTCGTAATGTGTTCTAATTCTTATACAGGTTCCATGAATTAACAAAATTTGAAGACCGCTGCTGTAAAACAATCCATAAACAGTTACCATAAGGTAAGGGTGCTGAGAGGTATTTTGTAGAAACCCCTTCTGTATTATACCATGATTAACTCTGAACATTCTACAAATCTGCCATTATAGTAATAAATAATCTCAAATTAAAAGGGCATGCATTTGAAAAAGTAATAAAACTTTGAAAAAATAATATTTGCCATGTATAACAAAGCAAATAAGTAAAATTATTGGAACTTTTTCATATTCACTAGGTTGTTTTTATTTATTTTATTTTATTTTTTTCCTGCATATGTGAATATTTAATTTTTTCTGACGAGAATTCATTTCGTAACGTGTTTTATTTCTTATACAAATTCCATGAATTAGCAAAGTCTGAAGAACCGCTGCTGTAATACAATCCAAAAGACAGTTACCATAAGGTGGGGAGTGCCGAAAGGTATTTTTGTGGTAACCCCTTCTCCTCCATGTTGAGTCTGTCGACAGAGGTAGACGAGTGGCAAGCGGAGAGACTCGCTCCCCCTAAGTGCCCATAGAAGAGACCACTGGAGTGAGAGGAATCACGATTTGATATCGGATCTAATAAAATTGTGGAGGAGATTGGCCAGCCAGAAAATGCGGAAGCTATGAGAAAGGATTGACGCTAACGGTTCTTCGTTGGATCATGATCTCTAACAAATGGAGCTGAGCCGGAATGACGGGATTATTAGACTTTTCGCATGTCATCCGGTGTATGGGCCGTCGAAATTTGATTTCGATGACTAAAATATCAAGATTGAAATAAAAACACACACAGATTAGATGCTAAATTATGCAAACTTCAAACCAATATCAGGATTGGTGTTTATTACCAACATAGATATTTGGTTTCAACATACAAATTTGGTTTTTAGTAACTAAAATATCAAGATTGAAATAAAAGTACATAGGGATTTGAAGCTAAATTATGTAAACATAATTACGTTAAATGGTTAGTTACATTGAAATAACATCAGGATTAGCGTTTATTACCAACATACTTATCTGGTTTCAGTGACTAAAATATTAAGATTGAAATAAAAGCACATAGAGATTAGATGCTAAATTATGTAAAATTTAATAAACCAACCTCAGGATTAGCGTTTATTAAACATATTTAATTGGTTCCAATACACAAATTTGGTTTCAAGGGCTAAAATATCAGTTTTAAAATAAAAGCACATAGAGATTATATGGTAAATTATGCAAACTTCAAACCAACATCAGGATTAGCATTTATTACCAACATACCTATTTGGTTTCAACATACAAATTTGGGTTTTAGTAACTAAAATATCAAGATTGAAATAAAAGTACATAGAGATTTGAAGTTAAATTATGTAAACGTAATTACGTTAAATTGTTAATTACATTAAACCAACATTATGATTACGTTCGTTTAATTACGTTAAACCAACATCAGGATTACGTTCGTTTAATTACGTTAAACCAACATCAGGATTACCGTTTATTACTAACATACTTATTTGGTTCCAACATACAAATTTGGTTTCAGTGGATAAAATATCAAGACTGAAATAAAAGCACATAGAGATTAGATGCTAAATTATGCAAATTTAAAACCAACATCAGGGTTAGCGTTTATTACCAACATATTCATCCATATTCCTATTTATATAATCCATTATTAACTGTCTATTAAGATAAAAAGCTTGGATAACTGGTATTATGTTGCAGTTCTAAAATACATTTGTAAAATTTGTAGAATAATTTGTAGAATTAAATGATTTGGTTACTTTAAGTACAAAATGTTATTACTAAAACTTACAGTAAACAGCATTAAAGAAACCAACTTGATTAGTTAAATTAAACAGATTTTTTTTCCATAGACGTAAAGGACACTAAGTTTTCCCTGTCGAAACAGAAACTAAAAATTCATATCACAATTGAAAATTCACATTCTTGAAAATGGAAATCATGTTACATGAATCGCTTTGAATCACATTTTCAACTAACTATGATTTAAAAAACAGTCTATATCCCAATAGTGATTTTAATTTTTCTGCTACAATTGCATCTGATAGTGTGAAGAAAATAAATTATAAAATGTAAAAAATTTATTTAAATTTTCATAACTAACTAGTTCCATAAAAATTCTATACAATCCTATATGAATCAGTGTAGATTTTTTAAAGGTTCTGAAGATAAAGACAATTTGAAATAAAAAGATTTAATTGGCTTTATTTGAGTAAAATAATACTTAAATATTTTCATTCTTGCAATAAACAACTTTATTAAGGAAAAAAAATTTCATACTGATAAAAAAGTAAGCTACAAACAGCAAATATATATATATATTTGTACTACATACTTGCAAAATGTAATCTCACAAAAATACAAGAATAAATTATTTTTTAAAGATAACACCATTAAAACACATCTATATGAAATAAATTTCGAATCCCAAACATATGTACATCAAATAAAATTCTCTTAAAATCCTGTTATACATTATTACAGAAACAAAGTTAGATGGATACTATGACAAATCTTAACAAGATAGAACTTAACCAAACCAAGCCAAACACGGATTACCGCAGAAAGAACCATGCTGTAACTGTAATACTGAAAAGGTAAGACTTCCCAATATACACCATGTTTAGATGAGACAGTAAATGTTAATAGAAGACGGGAGCCTCCTCTCTATCAGCTATTTCTGAAGAGACGACAAGATTTCGGTGCAGTCGCAGTGACAGGTATTGGCGGTCACAGATAAATCCACTTCACTGAAAGCAAACTTCACCCGAAATCGGAGGCCGAACCACAAGCCCCAGGCGACTGTCCATCAGCTGAGAGCCCAGGATAAACATTGAGGTACTACTTGTCGGCGTGGTATATCTACATATAGAATACTGTTGAATGTATTACGTCTCTCATCTTCTGTTGAGATATATTGATTATGGGTGCTCCCTTGTAGCGTATCATTGTAGACAGGCATTGTGTATGTAGTGGAGAAAAAAGATTTTATACAATTGATATCTGTAGGAATGAAATATTCTTGTTTCATTACTGGAATTTAACTTTGGATCATTTTGATTGTTTGATTAGTTTAATTTATTTTTAATTTATATATGTATTGGGCTTGGAAAAGCATGAATCCTTTCGAAGACATGGTATCTTTTAATATAGATATCAATTTTTTTTCAATGTATTTATTACAAATCTTTTAAAATTCATTTTATAATAGCTAAAATATTGATTTATCGAATTCGTTACCTTTTTTTTTAAATGGGCACAGCTAACTAACACTTTCTTTTATGTTAAACTATTAACAATGACATGGTGATCACAAATAAAATTCACTTTCCATTTTACATAAAGGGGTAACATTCTTTTACGATTTGCCAGATTAACGGAGAGCCTTGGTTGCATAGCAACCTCTATCGCCTGCTTTGTGAATGAGAGAAGTTGCTTAAACTTTAGCCCCATTGATTAGACAGAAAAAGAGTAAGATATATATATACTGATGTAGATGTAATATATTAGATGTATATATACTTATTAGATGTATATATATTATTAATTTATTTTTAAAAAATTTAACTTAATTATTTATATATATTTTTTTAATTAATAAAAAAAATAATGCATATATAACTTTTTTTATATTATTATTATAGTTTTTAAGAAGGCAATAAAAAAAAATAAACAATAGAAACAAAAACGATTGGAGGAGTAATTGTGACTTAGTGGAGAAACCGCATGGCAATTCGGAAAGGAGGATATCAAAACGTTAATATATAATATTCAGAACAGTGCGAGGCTCTTGCGATTTTTGAAATCAGAAATGTCGTAATCATAGATGCTTAGATCATTCAAAACAGAATTATTAATATTTGGAATGGAATTATAAAGTTTTTGTGCAGTTTTATAAACAAATTGTTTAAAACTTGGGAGGGAAAGAGCATGTCTGATATCCTCATTTTTGACAAACCAGGGCGAATTAGTAATCATATGTAGGATTTTATTTTCAAATCTTTTTATGATCTTAATATTCTTTTGTTTATAAAATAAAAATATATCCACAAAATAATTAAGCGTATTTAATGCAATATTATTTATATAATTTTATATGTTTTGTCAAGCCTTTCAGCAATCAATAAAAGACTATTGCAAGCTTTGAATCATCCAAGCTTTGAATTTACCATAGATTTATTTATGAATATTGAGCACTTGAAATAATTGTAAGGCCAAAAAAATTTTTATAAAAGTAAAGCAATCGAAATATTGAATAAATATTATATAATATGTTAGAGTAAAGAAAAAGAATTAAAAAAATATTTAAAAAATATCACATAAATCATTTAAATAAATCAATAAAAGACTGTTGAAAGCTGTGAATCCATTTCCCATAGATTTATTAAAGAAAATTTTTAGCACTTGAAATAATTGTTAGGGATAAAATATTTTTATAAAAGTAAAGCAAAAGAAATATTGAATAAATATTATAAAATATGTTATAGTAAAGAAAAAAATTAAGAAAGATTTAAAAATATCACAAGAAAAATTTATCACTCTATTGCTTCAGTATTGGTAGAAATCTGTATAGATTTATATACAGGGAAAATCTATAAAATGCTCCCTTTTCTACAAGTAAACATCCAACTCATATGGTTGAATGCACATTAGATTCATTGTGCTCATGCTACAAACACACTCACCCCACTCTTCACCTCAATCCCCCTTTATTCCCTTTCCCGATCAACAGGATTGAGAGCGATTAATAAGACACTAAGTTTTATTAATGTTAATTTTTTTTAATTAATCGCATTCGTTTTTTAAAAAAAGAAATGAAGCTTCATTTTTAAATTCCGAAAAGTTGTCAATTCTTGAGATAGTGCTGCCATCTAGTTTTTTTTATGAAACAATTTAATGTGAAAAAAAAATTCCCCTTTTTTTCTTCGCCTTCCCCCTTTCTATATGTAATTTTCATAATACACTTCCTGAATTCCATTTCAAATTAATTTGATAAAAAGCAAAAATTTGTTCTTAAATACAAATGAATGAGTTAATTAAAATACAGACATGTAAATAGTTCAATCAGTAATTAAGTATGAAAAATTTAACTTAATGAAAAATAAAAAGATGGATATTTCGAATTAGATAAAATTAGATGGTTTCCTTTCATTATTGAATATCGAATAAAGAAAGGAAACGATCTAATGTTAAGAAAATTTTTTATTCAAAAAATATAAATTTTTAATATAAATTATTTATTTTAAATATAAATTATATTGTATTCGAAATTATTTTAAAATATTTTTATTAATATTAGAAATTATTTTATAATTCACATATTGTCCAAGTAAGTTTTTCACATATAGTATCTCCCTCTAGAATGAAAAAGCACTGAACATACTGCCATACAAATCACATTTTGTAAAAATAATTTTTAAAAAAAACCTTAATAAAATATAGAAAAAAAGGCAATAATGAAAAAAAAAAGCTTTTTTAAATTTTCAGGTGAAAAAAAAAAACTCAAATAGGAGGGATATATATATATATATATATATTAGTTAGGCAGCTTTGAGTTGCATCTATATACATTTTATGAAAGAACTTTTGAGGCTTTGTATTTGTATGTCATATAGGAAACAAAACCTAGGGAACCAGCCTAACTATGATTACGAGACTCTTAAATACTCCTTATCAAGTCTCGTTACTTTTGAAAGTAATCACAGAGAGTCTGCAGAGGTTTTGAACACTAGGCCACAAAATTTTAATTGCAGTTTTATTCCCTTTCTTTTTTCTTAAGAATGGTTGATATTGTAATTTTTTGCAATATAAACAAAACAAAACAAAAAAAATCTTTTCAAAAACATTATTACTAAAAAAAATTTTAAAAAAAACTTCAATTTCATATTTTTTTTTTATTGTTATTATTATTTATTATTATTAATTGAATTTCAGATTGAATTATTTTTATTGATCGCAATTGCTTTGCTTATTTTGTAGTATTAAATACAAAAAAATTAATATTTTAATAAGTAAAATACAAAAAAAATTACAATAACCTTACATTAATTACATATAAAAATATTGGTCATTTTTAATAATTTTAGTAGCTTTAATCATAAAAAGAAAGAATAGGTAAATGATTGGAAGGCTCTGTATTTATTGGTGTTTCCATTCTTCAGGTTATTCTGTAAATCTGTATAGTCTGCATTTATCCTTGAAGTAATTTAAAAATTAAAAAAAAACAATTGACTGCAGTGATTATCATTTTTAAAAATAAATATAAAATTCATATTAGATGCACGAGCAACATAATATAGAACTAATAAGCTAATCTATTAAATACCTTAATGTACTGCAGCAAATAAAGCAAGTAAATAAATTAATCACTGATAAGAAATATTCTTAAGCCTATTTAATAAAAAAAATAATTATTTTACGCTCGAATTTATCACAAGTATTCCCTCTTGTATACAATAAAAAGGACTGAACTGGTAAGCTTTATTAACATGTATTGGAGTATTAGCCATGTGGGAATATTTGAACTATTGTGGTTTCACACGAAGCTTAGAAAAACTTCGACAAGTCACTTGAAATACACTTGACTTTGATGGATTACATTTCGATTTCGCAATGAATGAAAGGGCTTAAGGGCAAGGAATGTACTCAAACAGTTCTATTCTCTCACCCAAATCTTCAACAAAAGGTAACAGAGAGTCGTTATTATGTTCCCAAGTTTTAACAAACGCACTGGTTAAAAGGTTTTCTTCTTTTAATGGAAAATACTTGATTCAAAACATATTTACAACAAAATCTCACCACCCTGCTGGTAATCAGCCACACACATACACAATTTGCTTGACTTCTAGGATGTACCAGGAAAAAGTAATTTTCAATACACTAACCTAAAAAGTAAGCTGAAGTCCAATAATCTACAAGGGTAGATCGGTAACGTTGACCATGTTGTAGGTAATTTATTTATGAGTTTATTAATTAATGGCTAGATAATTAAAATAAATTTAATTTCGTATTTATAATCCATGCTTGAATATGTCTAATGGAAGAAAAAATAGTTCCACAATCTTTTTTCCTAGTAAAATGAAGGCCACAGTCCTTCATCCTTCACACGTAAGTATATAAAGTAAGTAATTCAGTCATATTAAAAACAATTAATATAGGTATAATGAGGTAATAATATATGATCTCTTTTTAACTAGGCACTACAAATATTAACAACTATTGATCGGTCATGAAGACCTGTGAAGAAGTATATTTCGGATACAAAATAATAGAGACTTTATAATTTCATATTTACAATCCATGCTCGAATATGTCTAATGAAGAAGGTATTAAATTTAATCTTTTTGGTCCCATAATCTTTTTCCCAATAAAATTAAGGCCGTAGTCTTCCATCTCAGAAATTAAACTTGAGTGTGTGAAATAAGTAATTAAATTGTATTAAAAACAATTAGCATAAATATGATGCGGTGATAACATATGATCTTTTTTAACTAGGCACTTCAAATAATAACAACGGTTGATCGGTAATGCAGATCTTGTGTAGTGAATATATTTCGAAAATTATGAATTCTTTACAAAATATTAGAAACTTCATAATTTAATATTTACAATCTAACTTTGAATATGACTAATGAAGGGAAGGACGTTAAAATTTTTAACCTTTTTGGTTCCATGAACTTTTTTGTCAATAAAATTCATTCATCTAAATGCTTTATATAAAACCAAAATGTTTTTAATTGTATTTAAAAAATTGACAAACCTATGATAACCTCAGCCATATGAAATATATAATTAACAAGCATATTATGCATATGTAATAATGCATATGCTTTTTCTAGACGCTTTAAATATTAATAAAATACCTTAATAAACACATAGCTTATATATTGTTGTTAACAGTTTACGAATACTGATATTCTTTATTATGTAATGAAAAAACATATGCTACACAAAATGTCTATTAATGATTAATTTAGATAATTTATTGCTTAAAATAAATTTTTCTCATAAAAAAAAAAAAAAAAAAAAAAAATTGCAGAAAGAATCTCATTTATATAAAAAGAACTTTTTTTCTTACCTAAATTCATGAAAGAAGATAACTAAATAATGATAACTAGATTCATCTACATTTTTTTTTTTTTTTTTTTTTTTTTTTTTTTTTTTGAAAAATTTGTTAACAATTACATTAAACACTTTTAGGCAGAAAAAGAATGGTCTAGAGTCGAAAAAATAAATGCTCTAAAGTCGATATTAGTTATAGATATAAATAGATATTAAGATATTTTTAATTATTCTTGAAAATCTAAATGTTTTAGGAGTTAAGAAATTTTTATGTATCAAAGATATACACATACCATTAAAATATATATATATCTTCATAATTCTAATTCGCGAAGTTAACTGGGCAATTCTTCAAAAAATTTTCTTTGAAAAGAAATATACACCTCTGTTTTTTTTATTTATTGTTTATTATTATTATTATTATTATTATTTTATTAATCTGATATAATCTAATGGAACAAATTTTACTTGTTTGATTTCCTTCGTTTAAATGTACGTTGTCGCCCCATTATATTAAAAAATAATTTATGTTCCTTTAACTTTAATAAAATATATTGAGACATTACTTCGTCTTTTCTCAAATATCTTCAATTACGAAATTATTACATTATCGTACATTTATTGTACATTTTATTACATAAAATAATCAACGTGAATTCTACATAACTTTACTGTTAAATAATTAATATTTTGCAAATATATCGATTATGCAATATAAATGTATTTTTAAATTTATTTATTGATAAACATTCTGTCTTACTCACTTTCTTCTAGATTGTGCCTCTTTTGTAAGCCCGCCAAGAACAGCAATTTACTTTTATTTGGGCTTATTTAACATACAGCCTTCTTGTCAAAAGCAATTTACTACTAATATATCCTAAAAGTCAACTACAATTGTTAAAGTTTGCGTATGCTGAAGCAACAAGAAACAGTCCACAGTAAAATTATTTTGCAGTTCGTAGTATTTTGCAAATATTTTGATTATGTACTATAAATATAAAAATATTTTTTAAATTATTTTTCAATAAACATTCTTTCTTACAATTCTTCTAGATTGTACCTCTTTGTAAGCCAGGCAAGCCCTTTTGTAAGCAATTTTCTTTTATTTGGGCTTATTTAACATACAGCCTTCTTCCTGTCAAAAGCAATTTACTACTAATATATCCTAAAAGTCAACTACAATTGATAAAGTTCGCGTATGCTAACACAACAAGAAACAGTCCACAGTAAGATCCTTCAGAAGCATACCGACAAAGCCAATGAAAAGCGGCACTGCAAGGTATGTAACTCAAATGCCATCTGGCTGATTGATCATACCGTCCACAGTAAAACCATTCTACCATAACAAAGAGCCTTGTGGTTTTTACTATTTGATTACTATTCCTTCAGCAGATAAAAGGAAAAAGTAACCAATAGAGCTGGAATAATGAACTCTCTGAATAAGAGTTCAGCACGTGCATGTATGTTGCAAGTTCGAAGAAGAGATAACATTCACGTAGTATTTTGTTATTGTATGAGTAAAATCCGTAAGGCATTATAAACAGAGTCATCGAATGAAAAAGAAAATAAGAATATGTAGTCATAAACAAGCTGTAAAAAAATATAAATTTGGAATTAAATAAAATGTTATAAATTATATTTTTAGAATGTGTTGTTATTGAATCACACATGCTAAATTATATTTTTAAAATTGGATGTTATTTAATTACACATATTAAATTATATTTTTAAAATTTGTTGTTATTGAATCACACATACTAAATTATATTTTTAAAATTTGTTGTTTTTGAATCCCACGTACTAAATTATATTTATAAAATTTCAAGTTATTGAATCACACATAGTAAATTATATTTTTAAAATCTGATGTTATTGAATTACATATATTATATTATATTTTAAAAATTTGATCCTATCGAATCCCACATAGTAAATTATATTTTTAAAATTCCATATTATTGTATCACATATACTAAATTATGTTTTTAAAATTTGATGTTATTGAACCATATATACTAAGTATATTTTTAAAATTTGATGTTATTGAATCCCACATGCTAAGTTATATTTTTTAAATTTGATATTGAAGCACTATTAAATTATATTTTTAAATTTGATGTTATTGAATCACACATACTAAATTGTATTTTTAAAATATGTTATTGAATCACACATATTATATTATATTTTTAAAATTTAATGTTTTTGAAACACACATACTAACTAAATGTATTAATTTTAATTAAATGTTAGTAATCATGCATACTAATGTATAATAACCAAAATTCTCAATTTTTTTTTTCCTCCATTAAAATGTGTAAGTATTTAAAAACTAAAGTAATAAATATGAAGTTAATTATAAATGTTTTATCCTTTACTTTTTTCATTTGTAAAATATTATATTTATGCATGCTTATTTTTAAGGGGAAAGTTACATTTATTATTAAGTTGGTTGCATAAAGTTGCATTATTTTATTGCTGTTATTATTTATTACTGTTTTTCTGATGTTTTCTTTAATCGAGAAGAAAACCTTGGAAAGTAATTTTAACATGAAAAATATCTATTTATAGATTTTATAAATTCGGTGTAGAAGTATTTATATTGTTTTTCTTTAAAATGACTTAAATTTGGCGCTCGTGAGCTTTGGTAGCATGCATTTTCTTACAAATAAAAAAATTTTTTTGCTTTTATAAAGTTATGGATTAAAAATAATTTTATAGCTGAATTATCTTTATTAAAAAAATTTGTTGAATTCGCTTATTTTTTTTTTTTCACCCAAATCCCAGAACTATTAAATAGTTTCCCTAAAAATATATCCAAGAAGGAATCTATCCTTTTATAGTACGAAGTCTTTAAAACTACCCTTCCAAAAATCTAAAATCGCTGTAAATCTGTTATTTTAATGAGTAACATCAAATCACTTGGCATTTAAAAGAAACATTAAATAAAAGTTTAATAGAATTAAATTTTGAACTTTAAATAGTTCAAACTTTAATTCGATTAAACTACATTATTAATATTAAAACTACACTTGTAATTAAAACTACAGTTAAAACTGCATTTAGACTACATTTAAAACAGCATTTAGACTACATTTAAAACAGCATTTAGACTACATTTAAACTACATTTAAAACAGCATTTAGACTACATTTAAACTACATTTAAAACAGCATTTAGACTACATTTAAAACAGCATTCCGACTAATATTACTTTAAAACTACATTTAATACTATTTTAAAACTACATTTAATACTGCTTTAAAGCTACATTTAGTAATTGCGACAGCAAAACGATCTTTTATCTTCGGAATTGACTGATAATTTTTTTTTTAACAAACCAAAAGACATAAATTTAACCACTAAAGGCGTCATATATCCTGATCAGTTTTCAAACATCGCTTTCTTCTTACCTCAAACGGATGCCCCCAACCACCCACGCTTCTAAATCCCACCCCCTTCCTGTCCCGAAACACAGATTTTAGGTGTCCCTAAACACAACCTCTGTTCCTAAACCACCAGGATCAAGTCTTGGCGCCCGTTAGTAATTTTTAATTTTGTTTCTTTGGCGCCTGGCGAGCGAAAAAAGCATCCATCCTTCCTCGTAACAAGTCTATCAGCATGTTGGGTGGTTGTTTACATAACACTGGTGAGGATTAGGGGGATGTTTGAGGGAAAGCAGAACAAAAAAGAAAAAAAAAAAAGAGACGGACGAGAGAGAGAAAAGAAAAAATATGAAAAAAAAAAAAAAAAAAAGCAAACCATAGTTTCTCCGCTGCCGCCTTCTAATGAAAGACTTGGAAAATGTTGCAGTGGTTAAAGCCGTTTCGCCTACCATGCCTCGGAACAGATTGCATCTATTTGTGTGGTTTTTGCACCTCCCAGGGTGATTTTGACGGACTTGTGGATTGCGCGAATGAATTGGGCTGGCAATTGGCTTTGTTTGTTCGTGCATGGTGCCATTGTGGGTTGTTATTTATTGGTACTAATTCAGCGCAAATTGAGATATCAATCTGAGTTAGGTTTAGTGTTTTACAACTCTTGGATGCAGTGTGGTGTTTGAATGGATTTATTGACTTTTTACAACTAGAGATTTTTCTCTTTCTGAGACCTTTAAAATGTGGACACTTAAAGCTTCTGAAATTGCTGGTTGTGTAATCATTTAACAAAAGAAATTTATGGTGTTAATTGTGTTTGAAAACGAATAGTTTTCTTTTTAAAGGAAAAAAGCACTATTTCTCTACCTTTTCACTTTTGTGTGGCTTTGGGCAACGGACATAATGGTTACAGAGTTCCTGTGTAAGAAGCACGAATACCTCCACATCTTAAAGTTAGTTAAAATATCTGCATTATTGTAGTTGCTTAAAATTAAGAGAATGTGTGGCTTTGTTACGCAGTATTTGTTAATTTTTAAGTATTTTTGATTTTGAAAAAATTATTTGATATATAGTATAAATAATTTTTTGAGAAATATTTTTGAAGAATTTCTTGTTTAAAATTCTTAATAAAATGTACATTATACAATGAAAGTTTTGAAATGATGGGAAAAAAATTTATATTTAAAATTCACTTTAATCTTTTCTATAATTCTTTTTTAGTATTCTACAGTTTTCCATGGAATCAAAGATCAAGTAGCCTCTATTTAATAGATTGGATAGGAGAGTCGAGTACCTGTGCACGTAGTGCACATTTGCTCAGAATTCAAATATAATAAAAACAAAGTATCACAGAATTAGCAGGAATTAAAAAATTTAAACCAAACAGTTAATAGGATGGAAAGAAGTTAAAATATATATATATATATATATATAAAAAAGGGGGCGGGCAAACTAGGAGATGGCAATCAAGCAATATCAAAATACATAAATGCCCAATAGCAGCATATAATACGTAAATACATAGCAGACAGACATATAAACACATATATAATGAAAATAAATATGAATTATAAATATACAAATATACAATCACAAAAATAAAAACTAAAAACTGTAAGGAGACAGAAAACATACGAACAACATTTGAAACTGAAGATCGGAAGAGAAGTTTGTTACTGCAGGGTAGAGTTTGAAGTTTTCAGAAATGGAATGTTTTTGTTTTTTTGTCTTTTTAACATAGTTCCGCAGTACACACTGCCAAGGCAGAAGAGAGGACGATAGGAGATTTCTTAGAACTGAAGAGTAGTGTTGAAAATGGATCATAGAAGAAATTAGGGAGGCTTGAGGTCGTGATTCCATCCTGTAGTGTAATATGGATAATGGTATTTACCTTCGTTGTGGGCGAAGAATAGTTGAGCTTTAATTAAATTATTTTTATGGTTCTTGATATTTAGAAACAACTTTCTTGAAAGCTTCGCAATATGATCGTCTATTGATTCTATTTGTAGGTCATGATGCAGCACGTCATTTCGAATGAACCAGGGAGCTCCCGTAATTATTCTAAGAATTTTATTTTGGATAATTTGGAAGCCTCTATTTAATTCACAAACATGAGGAGAAAAAGTGTCTTAAATTCTATAAATTCCGTATTTATTTATTTTTTATTTATTTATTGATACCAAAAAAAAAAAAAAAAAAAAAAAGATGAAGTCTGCGTGAAGGAGTATACAAAGCACATTATAACGATAGTATAAGTACGCTATATAGTATCTTACATTTGATCTTGTGTAAACTGCTGAGCTTTTTTTTGTTTTAGGATAATTTTGGCTTTTAGCATAATTTTCATTTTTCAAGTAAATTTAAGCTAAATTGTTAATTCTCGAGCGCATGCGTCATTTTATAAATTACTTGGTAATTTTTGTAATTAAATTAAATAAAATTAATTAAAAATTGGGGCAAATGTTAATAATCAACGAAATTTTTAGATAATTGATGAATATTCAATATTTTTTTTTTACATTCTAAAATGGGTATATTTATTTCTCAAGGTTCAGCGTTTAAATACCTTTATTTTTTGCATTATTAATTAATGTTATTTTAATAACTTGTCAAAATTTTTTTTACATTTATCAGTAAGGTTTCTATTATAAATAACAATAACAGAATTTTAAGATCAATAAATACAATATAAGAATACAAGAAAGCATATGAGTTAAATTTTGTCCCTTTAAATATGCTATTTTTCTTTCAAAGCTTCTTGATTAAAATAAATTGTTTACATAAGAATTATTAAATTATTTTCATTAAAAGTTTCTATGAACAATCATTTTAATTACATTTAAATCTTAGTAATTTTAATTTGCATTCTACTATGAAAATTTTAATTATAAACTATTTTGAGACACATTAAGTTTAAAAAAATTATTTTTTAAAGCACTTGTACACAAATTACTTTTATTTTATTATAATTAATAATAATAATAACATTTGGTTAATTCAAATTTAATTTGAAATTATTTATTGAAATTTGTAGAAGAAAATAAAAATAATTCGTATTTATCTCAACTTTACATCTGAACAAATATTATTTACAGGAAATGTACTCCCAAAAGGGGACAAAAAGGGTTTTTCAATTACTGAGTTTGGTCTGGAGTCGGCCGCAAACATGGCAAAAGGAAAGGGCAGGTGTTAAAAGATGTAGGCGGTTGTTTGGGCGACGCCGTGCAAATTACACCTTTGGTCAGAGACGTCCGCTCTTTGAAAGAGACCGGTAAGAAATCATCTTCAATACACGAGATGAGGTCACTGTGGTGTAATTTACCGGGAAAATTTTCGTCAGAGGAGGAATCCCAAAGATGACTGTACCTCGTGTATCCTGGTAAGGGAATTTTGAATTTCAATGGGAAGGTGGAATATTTACAAAGTCACTATATATTTTCAAATGTTCAAGTAGAAGAGCAAGAAACTATAACACACACGCGAAAAAAGAAAATATGTGAGAAATTATTTACTTCAATTTTACATTAACAATATCTTGATATATATATATATATATATATTAATACTTGTTCAGAACCAATTTATTTTGTTACAAATTCATTGTTACCAATTCAGAACCAGCTCATTTTGTTACCAGTTCAGAATCAATTCATTTTGTTACCAGTTCAGAATCAATTAATTTTGTTACCTGTTTTTGTTTTGTTTTGTTTGAACTAACTAATTAAATTAGTTCAGAATTAGTTCATTTTTTTTTTTTTTTTAATATTACTTTCATAATAATGAGAGAAGGAATACCATAACAAAGCTGTGTTTCTTTAAATAGGAGATTAATAAAATACTAAAAAAAAATTTTAATTGTGAAGGACGGAGAGAATTTTCGCTTTTGTTTTTTAGTTCAGAAGAAAACTATGGATTGGTTTTGCTATACAGCTTCAAATAGACTCTGCAACTGATTTTGGCATCAGCGTTACAGGAGTCACTATTTTATAGACTTAAACAGCAGTATCGTTCACAATAATACATTTAGAACCTTCTATTCAAATAAAAGTATTGAAAGACTATTATGCTTTTCTTGTTAATAATATTGCTTATTTCTCATTTATAAATTGTGACACCAAGAACTTTTTACCTTTTTGAATCACTGGATAAGAATCAAAGGTAAAAGAACATATCCTTCTTACCAAATCTTGTTTGCAAGTACCAATTTAGAAAAAGAACATTTTTAAACTATACTTCACTAATAAACAGAATTGGGGAATTAAACCAGTTTCTTCAAGAGTTATTATCTATTTTTTAAATTGAAATTGTATATTGAATATTTAAATTTTTAGGCTTGCTAATAAATACACAATTTTAATATGTTAATTTCATATTCATGTTTTAATTTCATTTTCCTATGTTAATAAGCAGATAATTTGAAAGGAATTCATCAAGATGTTTTTACCTAATAACATATTTAAATTTTCCCATACAACTATTAGCCTTACAATATATATTATGAGTTAATTTTGTAATTTTGTGTGACATTATAACGAATTGAAGATAAGGGCTCCAGACTTCTGAAAAAGAACAAAGCTATTCATTATGATATCATTTTAATGTCATGTTATAATTGTTTGGGAAAATTTAAACAGCTGCTATGCTTATCATACAATAATTGCAGCATATTTGCTAATACGTGCTATTAAGTTATTTAAACAGCTGCTATGTTTTTCATACTTATATAATTTTTAAACTATAAACCATACTTACGAAAATTTTTAATCCATATTTTTTTACCATATTTCATGTTTTAAATAATATGTTGTAGCCAATATATATATATATATTCCACAAGCATAGATTTGTCAATCACTCATTATAATTGTTCTAAAATTACATTCTATAATTAAATGAAACATTCTCAAAAGAATTATCTTTTTAAGGATTGGTAAATACTGTGCATTCCCAATTTTCTTTACATGTTAATATGCTGCAATTATTGTACGAGAAACATAGCAGCTGTTTAAATTTTCTCAAACAATTATAACATGACATAAAATAATATTATAATGAATTGTTCTGGTCGTTTTCAAAAATCTCGACCCCTTATCTTCAAACAACTCTGTCTAGTCTTTAATTATATGGTAATATAATCTTAATATGGTAATATAATTATATGGTAATATAATTAATATGGGTCTATAATTAATATAAATTATTTAATAAAATATGAAAATTAATTTATTTTACAAATCATATAACGTGAAATAATGATTCTTTATAATGTCACACAAAATTACAAAAATAACTCCTAATGTACATTGTAAGCCTAATATTTGTATGGAAAATTTTAAATATGTTATTAGGTAAAGACACTTTGATGAGTTCCTTTCAAATTATCTGCATTCGAATATATGAAAATGAAATTGAAGCATGAATATGTAATTAACATATAAGAATTATACATTTATTAACAAGCCTAAAAAATTAAATAATGTACAATTTTAATTTTAAAAAGAAATAAGTTTTGAAGTAATTGGATTAACTCAGCAATTCTGTTTATTAGTTTATTTTTCATGTGCTTGTCTGGTGAAAAAATATCCAAGTCAAATCAAGTTCAGTTTTCCCAAACATTTATAACACGACAGAAAAATGACATTGTTATGAATTGTCATGTCCTTTTTCAGAAGTCTAGATTATTATCTTAAAACTATTCTATTTATACCTTAAGTAGCAGGTGCATTAAAATATAAAAATTAGTTGGTTCATTAAATAGTAAATTAGTTTTTCTGCAATTCTTAATGCTTAGAAATTCTAACCACAGCAAATACAGGTGTTCTCATTTTCCTTTTTATATATATATATCTATATATATAAACGATAGATTCCACAATTCATACCACTGGTAACATAAATTATCTGTTGAAATATAACCTAGACCTTGTTCTTGATGTACCTTGAGGCACTATTTGTTCTGTGTCCCATGCAAAACAGCTTCTTACATTTCTTAATATTGTCTCCTAACTAAATCATGGCCCTATAAAGATAGAAGACATAAACGTGATACAGCGAAACGGTCACAATTCATAAAACAACAACCATGCTGCCAGGTAACCAAAGCACGAGTAAATTTAAGGTTAAGCTACAATTCTTTCAATGTGTCCTGATTTATTATTCTTCCAGACTGGATTTGGCGATGTTGGAATGCTGGCACTTGGCGATATTCGTACTTATTAATAAAGTACGTGAGTGCTTTGGTTTTTTTCTTTTATATTTTATTTTTGGCTTCTCAAATGAAAGTTAAGGCATCAGAAAGAATCATTTGCAGACATTATAATTGGAAACTGAGCACATTTAATTAAAATCCTATGATTTTGCTCCAATTTATTTATAATATTAAAAAATCAGTGCAAAAATAAATACCTAAAAAAATTTAATATTGAAGTATCATTATTGGAAAACTCATATTTAAATGAATACATATCGATCAGGATATTTATACTCGTTGAGAAATTCAAGATAACTCATTCGATTATGTTAGGAATTATTTTCAATTATTCTTCTAATGTTTATGTGGATATAATATGTATTTTATCACATAAATCTTTATCTTATACATTATGAATATTCATGTAGAAGAACTCATATTTAAATGTACACATATGTTCAGGATATTTATATTTGTTGAGAAATTCAAGATAACTCATTATGTTAGGAATTAATTTCAATTATTATTTTAATATATATGTGTATATTTTATCACATAAACCTTTATGTTTATACATCATGAATATTCATGTTGTGAGAGAATTTATTCATAAATATATCCAATTATTCATTTGTTTTAATTTTATTACATTTAATTAAACATACATCATTTTGTATTAATATCTTAATATTTACACTTTAAATATAGAAAATATTTTTGTTCAGACCTAAAAAGATTGTAAAATTCTTTATATTCTGTATTATATCTTATTTATGTAACAATGTATTCAAACTATTTTTAAAAAAATAGATATTATACCAAAAATAATAACTTAATTATACGTATAACCGACATCAGAAACTAGTGTAAGCACCATAAACAATAAATAAGGCAGATTTTGTAATACAGATCCTATCAGGACAAATTGACTGGACATTTCAAACACGTTTCTTGGCACTAATAAAAAAAAAGCTATCTGATTAACTTTACGAGAGACTAATCTGATCAGATAGTTTCATAGCGAGTCATTAATAAGAGTTCTCCAAATATTTCTCTTGTTTTTCTACTTTGATTTCCCTTCCTGATTCTTGTCATAACCGTGTAAGTATGATACATTTTTCAACGAAATTTCAATCTGTCTTGCCTTCCACCAGCTTCGGTTTATCTGATCCAGCTTTGATGAAGTTGGCAATTAAAGATTCGCCAAACTGCTCGCCAAGACAAGATTAATACACCAGTTGCATGAAAAAGTTAACGTCCCGGACAAGTTGAGAGATTCATAGTGTGGTTTTCATGTATCTTGTAGCTCATCGAGCAGCAGAGATGGTTGACCTCAGGGGTCATCCCTGACGGCCGTAAATATGACGAGAAGACGAGTTAGAATTGCCAAAGGTGGCCTCCTGATGCTTGCCAGGGCCTTGTCTTCGATATCTAACCAGCAGAAAAAAGAAAGAATCTCTTATGTACTGAGAAATAACTACAGACCCAGCACCATTCCATGTCTACGCTGTTGACAATAGCCATAAATATGATCTCAGTAAATGCTGGTTCAACAATGGCAGACATCTTTGGTCACACTCTGGATTGGAATTTTTCGTGAGGAAGGTGAGGATTATTATTATTATTATTATTTAATTGTGTTTAATGTTTCCGGAGTGGTTATTTTATCATTCTTTTTTTTTATATATTTTTTTCAAATAACCGATTTTTTGTATTTTATTATTTTTATGCGTTAATCAATAAGTAATTTATTTTTGTTAAATATGTAATTTATTTTTATTATGTAACTTATTTTTGTTAAATATGTAACTTTTTTTTATTAAATATGTTATTTACTTTTTTTTTAATCTGTAATTTTTGCTATGTAACTTATTTTTATTTTTCTTAAATATGTAATTTATTTTTCTTAAATATGTAATTTATTTTTTGTTAAATATGTAATTTATTTTTGTTAAATATGCAACTAATTTTTATTAAACATGTAATTTATTTTTGTTAAATATGTAAGTTATTTTTGTTAAATATAACTTACTTTTGTTAAACATGAAATTTATTTTTGTTAAATATGTAACTTATTTTTGTTAAATATGAAATTTATTTTTGTTAAATATGTAACTTATTTTTGTTAAATATGTAATTTATTTATTTACTTATTATTTATTTTTTCGAATACTGTAGTACCTCATGCAATTTTCGTTTTACCCTCCTTGTGATATAGCTTATTCATTAAATAGAAATAATCCTATATGACATTAAAGTTTTGGGGTTTTTTTCAAAATTCATAGAACTAAAAAGTAATGTGCAAAAAGAAAAAGTAATTCCCTATTTGTAATTTCCCTAATGTAATAATTACAACTGAATCTCTTCTTTTCTTTTCAATGTTAATTTCATATCGCTTGTTCTTTCCCTCCCGATATGTGCAATGCATAATGTAACCGGTGTGTAATGCAGCCATAGCCTTGAGAAACAAGGGGATTCGATAGCGAATGTAACAGCTTGTACAAGGGCAGCATGGCTTTGTCACAAATGTTATCATTGAAAGCTAACCGGAAACAATATTCTCCCTTCTTTTCCTCAAAGATTCTTTTTCATTATAATAGATGAAATACATAGTCCCCAATGTAATAAAAAATTAATAATAATAAAATATAATTTTTTTTTTTTTTTTTAACGATTAAGTAACGGGAAAAAAAAAAATAATCATTGCAGGAATTTCTTTAATAAATAAATCTACCAGTATTGCAAAAAATTGTATAATGTCTTATTCGTTTGTATTCAAGATATTTGAAATAGTACATACGAAAATAAAATATATAATTTTAAAGAAATTAAAACTATTTGCTTCTAAAAGTTATTTTAATTTTAAAAAAATATTCCATTTATTTACATCTTCTGATTTCCAGTTATAAAAAATAAAAAAAACTTTTATTTACTGAAACAAAAAAAAAAAAATAATCTTTTAATGTGAGATATTAATAATAATACTAATAGTAATTGTAGGAATTTCTTTAATAAGTAAATCTACCGGTATTGCAAAAAGTTGTATAATGTCTTACTCTTTTGTATTCAAGATATTTAAAATAGTACATACGAAAATAAAATATATAAAGTTAAGGAAATTAAAGTTATTTTAAATAAAAAATATTCCATTTATTTACATCTTCTGATTTCCAGTTATAAAAAATAAAAAAAACTTTTATTTACTGAAACCAAAAAAAAATCATCTTTTAATGTGAGATATTAATAATAATACTAATAGTAATTGCAGGAATTTCTTTAATAAGTAAATCTACCGGTATTGCAAAAAGTTGTATAATGTCTTACTCTTTTGTATTCAAGATATTTAAAATAGTACATACGAAAATAAAATATATAAAGTTAAGGAAATTCAAGTTATTTTAAATAAAAAATATTCCATTTATTTGCATCTGCTGATTTCCAGTTGTAAAAAAAAACCTTTTATTTACTGAAACAGAAAATAAAAAAATCTTGTAATGTCGGATTAATGTGTAGGTATTTTCTTTTTGAAATGCCTACTTACTATTCGAAGAAAACACGATGATTTATCAAAGCTAAATGAAATGGAGAACACATCTTATTAAAATAAAAATGTACCTTGTATTAATACTTAATTACGACCTACGGACTTTCCCAATGCTCCTGTGAGAGAGGTTTCATTTTCGAAGACTTCTAATGGATGTAAAATTACCCTTTATACGTCAAGCCTATTAGTCTTTTCTTCAATTAGTACATAATTACAGTACTTTGAGAACTCTCAAGACATTCGCCAGTCGCTCTTCAAAAACCAGTTAGGTTAGATGACGATTTTCTTGTTTCTAATGTATTTCCACCTTGAAGAAATTCTACACAAGATGAGCATTTAATTAAATTACACTTTTGCTATCTATGAACGTAACCCTAAATATATACCAGCAGATAAGGACCAATATTTTTCGACTTCAATCAATATCCTTTTAAATAACTTAAGAATTGAGGGAATATATATTATTAAAGATTGAATATTGGATTTCAGAAAATTTTATGAGACAGATATTCCATCTATTGAGTGTACGGGAACAACTAGACGCCTTACAAAATTATTTTTCAAAGATTTATGGATATAAGAACAAAGGGCTTTATTAATTTACAACTACAGAAGTTCACGAATTCCTATGTGATATTCCATATCTTCTCGTAGTACTTCCAAGCCATATAAGAAATGATAAAAAGAAATGTCATGATATTTGGATATAACATGGTGTATTCCGAGAAAAAAAAAATGGAATTATTGATGTTTCAGATTTTAAGTTATGGCTTATATATGATTATTTTAATATCGATAGGCGATAAAACTCTCAGAACGGTTAGGTGAAGAAATTGTTTTTTGGAAGAACTTTTAAGGCCACTGCTCAGTGTTTAAGTTTCGTATGAGAGAAATGCAAACCACCATGCAGACAAATTGATTATGCCAGACTTTTTATGCATATTGTCATAATCGCCTTCGAATCTCCTTGAAAATGAAAGCTCTGAATGCAATGGATTCGAACTGGAATCCTCCTGCACATTAACTGAACACATTGCTATTGGATCATAACTTGTGATATTCTGTGTATTATTAAGTGACGTATAATTGCTTTCCAGGAGAACTTTAAGGACAATGCTCAAATTTTACGTGTCGTATGGAAGAAATGCAGTTTGCCATACTGTAATCTGATTGATAATGTCAGACATTTTATACACATTGTTATATAATTGGGCTCCTTGTATTTGAAAGTTCCAAATGCACTGGATTTCAACTGGAATCCTCCTAACAAAATAGATTACCAATGGATCATAACTTGGACTATTGTGTGTATTGACAAGCAAATGAGGAGTTGTGGATTTCTGAGTGGACATTTTAACTATCAAGCTCTATTGAATTTTTTTTTTTTCATGCAAAATTCTGAGGAAAATTGTTTATATTTATGAATTGAATTTATGTAACTCATAACTTTTCGGAATCTTACCAACACAATGCATGAAATCAGGTATCGTATCGCATGCAAATACTATGTGCAACCACAGGATAACACATAGAAATACATCAACTTTAATATTTACTTTGTAAGCTAGTCAAAACATTTTGTTAATATATTTTTTCTGCATAATTTCTAATGTTCTACAGATTTTCAATATTAATCTTCATATCTTTAAGCAGTAAAAAATTATTATTGGAATGCATTATTATAAAATATTGATTTTGTTATGAAGCATTGTTTAAATAGTAAGTGCAGTTATTTATGAATGCATTTATTTCTATTGGATCGCAGCCGTATTAAAATATTAAAAACAGCATACAAACATTTAATTCATTATATTATGCAAAAACGAAAATAAATGAGAATGTTTAAATAAAAAGAAATTAAAATATAAAAATTAAATAAATTTGAGACCTATATGTTGTTGCTCTAATGTAGCTGGCAATACAGAAACAGTTAATCTTTATGCCATAGGCAGGGCTGCACTACCCAGGGGGCACTTGCAGCTTGAAGATATGCTACAGACGCGAGCAACATTACCTCAAAGACATATATAATTAAGGAATATTTGAAATGAACATAAAAAACAATTGTTAATTTTTTCATTCAAATATGTACAAATTATTTTATTATGAAAATAAGAGAAATTAGGTGAATTTTGAACTCGAATTATAGTTTTGCGAATTACAGTTTTATTTAATGAAAAAAAAATTATAATTATTTTTTTATTATTATTATTTCAATACGCAACTGATAAAAATATAATAAATACAGAGAAAAAAATTGGAGGGACATTTAACCTTTCAGAATTAATTTATTTTACATCTGATAATTATTACCATAATTTTTTTTTTTTTTGGGGGGGGGGGGGGAATAAAAAATAAGTTGATGAAAATAGATAATTATTAAACTCAATGATGGAAGTTTGGAAGATGGAAGTTGTAGTGTTTGATTAGGTGTGTTATGTAAGTTTGTTAAGTGTTTTGATTTTGAAGTTGCACAATATATACAGATAAGCAAATACAAATATCTTCTTTTATGTATGAAAAAAAGTATAAAACAATATTGTTTCGTAATGAGGAATTTTTTTTCTGTAATATTATGTATTTTTAAAAAATGATAATGCATGAATTTTTTTAACTTACTATCATTTATATTTTAGTATTCAATTCTTAAATTAGTTTGTGCTTTTATCTTTGTGATTCTATAAGTATATTCTAATAGAAATTCAATTTTATTTAGTTTTAGTGTTAATTTTTTAATATTTTTTTATTATAGTTTATTTACAAAGATAAATATTATTAGGGATCGTCATACATAATACAAATTTGACAATAACCGAATGGTTTTTTATAGAGTAGATAAAAAATTTTAATTTAAATTATAGTTTATGAATGCCAATTATTTTTTAAATGTAATTAAATTTTATGGAGATAACTTTACATGCAATAATAAATTTTTTTTATTGATATATGATCTTTATACAAATATTTTCTAAATTTGTATTTTAAAGGTAAGGTAATACAATTATTATTTATTTATTTTTGTAAGTATGAATGCTGCTGCTAATTCATAAACATACATTCAACACCAAAGATATTTTTAGCAAAAGAATAATCAAACCAATCATTAATTTTAATATTACAGAAATATGTATTTAATACAATAAACAATAACAGTAAATATGATTTGGCATTTAGAAAGTAATTTTCTGTTTATAAATTTCCTTATTTTCAATTATACATAATAAAGATGCTATACTTGATTCATCTCGTTTATATTTTTATCGTACTTCTCTCTGTAACCGTAACTTTTTCTGATGTTTGAATTTAACAGTATCAGACGTTGAAGCAGAAGATTGAGGCAAAACTGCTAAATCATCTTTCAAGTCACGTTAATGAAAAAACAAGATTCTATAAACTTTTTAATATTCCAACGGTTAATTCTAAGTTCAAATGTCAAACGTCAAACACTTTCGAATGTCAAGCATTATCATTTTGCTAATTAGCGTTGCCACTCATTTACTACTCCGAAAAAAAAAAGAATTGAAATTTTAAAAATTAATATCTTGTACAATATCGTAATGTTGTAATACATTCGAAACACGGAGTTTTCAACTAAATCATAACATTAATCATCATTTAATTTAAATCTAAACATTTAATTTAAATTTAACATTTAATTGAAACATTAAAATTAAATTTAACAAGTAATTTAAATGTAAACATTTAATTTAATTTTAAAATTTAATTTAAACATTTAAATTAAATTTAACATTTAATTTAAAATTTATTTTATTTTATTTAACATTTAATTAAATTTAACATTTTAAACATTTAATTTAAATTTAATATTTAATTTAAGTATTTAATTTAAATTTAATGTTTAATTTAAACATTTAAATAAAATGTAACATTTAATTAAAAAATTTAAATGAAATTTAACATTTCATATAAATTTAACAATTAATTTAAACATTTAACATTTAATTTAAACATTTAACATTTAATTTAAACATTTGAAACTTAAAAAATATTTAATTTAAGCTTTAATTAAAATTTTTAAATTTAAAATTTAAATTATTATTTTGTTGTTTTTATTTTATTTTTAATTTTAATTAAAACATGTAAACATACAAAATTTAAATTTAACATTTAAATAAAATTTAACATTTAAATGAAATTCAACACATAATTCAATTTTTAAATTTTCCCATAGAGTTACCACTAGAAACCACATCCAATATCTCTTTCATATAACATGGCGTGTCCAAAGATGGCGGTCGAAGAATTCCGGCTCAGCTTGGCCAATGCACGGGCTCATATATATTTATGTCTATGAGGTACATATTCTTTGTTTTGAGCAAACAGTGAGATGATCATGATTTGACAGTTTCGTGTGGTTCTTGCGGCTATATTAGTGGCTTGTAGAGGAAGAAGAAAGTTCTGAGTTGAGACATAACTCAGCGGTTACCGTGGGAGAAGTGACTGTCTCTGGTTTAAGAGCCTTGGGAAACTGCGAGCATCCACCAACGTTATGGGACTCGGTATCAAAATTCCTGTACAATAAAATACCATCCTATCTCTCATCTTTATCTCTCGCTGTTTGTTCGCTTATTTATTTGAAAGGATGGACGTATATCATGACGAGTTTTCTTGTTGATAGTTTTGTATATATAAGGCAAATGAGAGCTCTTGGGGGAAAAGAAAAAAAGATTATAACCTACAAACGTCATGTTATTTGCAGTTTATGTAAAATTTTGTAGTTGTTTGGTAAATGATTGTTAGTAATTATTAATAGTAGATTTTACTGATTTGGTATATTTTAGTAATTTATATGCGTATAAAATCAAATAACATTATTGCGGATCTGAGCTGTTTTGAATAATAGAAGGTCTGTTTAAAATTCGGCAAAGATCTTAAAGAGGTCTGTACTTCGACAGGCATAATAAAATAGGCCTGAAAGACCTTTAACTGGGCCAAAGAAGAATGGTGGATTATAGGAATAGAGGCTGCAGCCGAAGATATTCATTCAAAACTGTAATGGCAAATTGTGAGTTAATGTAGCAGTCCTCTGGATTTTTGCATCTGGTTGATGCTTAGTTTGTCACATGTCTGCAGTTTTAGCAGCAATGCATGTAGATCAAATGCCAATTAGTTTTATAATTGGCATTTGATCTACGTGCATTGCTACTAATACTGCAGGTATGTGACAGATAATGTTATAATGTTATTATAAATAATAACACTATAATGTACACTATAATGTTTGAATAAACATTATATATGTTTGAATACTATAATGTTATTATGTTTATTTCATTGTGCTAATTGCTTGAATTATATAAATTACAATATCGCATACATATAATATAAATATAAAGAAAATTATCCAACAGCAATGCATATTGTTAACAAAAAAAAACCCTTATAATTAAATCAGAGATTCTTATCGAAATTTTAATGTTCTTATTTTAATTTTACGGTCACATTTGAGAAGGAATTGGTAACTTTAAAATACCAATAATCCCTACCTCCCCCAAAAAAAAAAAAGGTGATTTATAAGCAAAAAATTTTCTTTTCTTTCTAATGCAGCTGGCAAACACAGACAGCTTGGTCTTGGATGCCTTAAGGCAAGTGCTGCATAGACGTACTCACTTTGCATTACCCAGGGGGCGCGTGTAACTTGAAGATAAGCCACGGACGCGGAGTAACAATGACCCCGCAACGCTCTACGATCTTATTAGACCGGGACCTACTTTTTTAAAATGGATTCCGAACCACTATAAACAACCATGGCACCGCCGGGACTCGAACCCGAAACCTGTGGTAACGAGCGCCAGAGCGCTAGCCACGCGGCCATTCAGGCCCACATTTATAAACAAAATGCATCAATATTTTTATTTGTTTATTTTTACATAAAATAAATCAGTTAAATAAATCACTTAACAAAAAGTTAGAAGAGAATTTCAGATCCAATGATTTATTAGTTTTTATTTATTTCTTTTTCATGTTAAATATCAATGAAAAAGCATTTTAATTTTTAAATCCTGTAGCATTTAATTACTTGAATTAATCATTCATAAAAAAGCGAAACTTACACAGAAAATATGTAAATCTGAAAATCATGTGACCATATCATACAGTTTCTCATGTCATACGGTTCACAAAATTGAATCAAATTGATTCCCTGAGCGATGTAGCAGAGCAACAAAATTTCTAATACACTAATATACATGCATTATTTTTTTTTATTTTAAATATAAATTTCAATGATTTTTATTACATGTATTACGAAGAAAAAAAATATTCAGCAAATTTTAAAGGCTTCTTTACATTGTCAGAAGGTCGGCCCTTTTTGTTCAAAAATAGGACTCTACCATTGAAATCAATCCATTGGACACGCCTTCCGTGCCTGCCATACGATAGCCACCCCTAAAAGAGGAGGACACAACTGAAAAATCAACACGTGTTCTCCATCAATGAGCATTTTAACAATAAAAAAGCTTTACGTAATATTACTCAATTTCAGCAAAGGCTGCCAGCTCTCACAAACGAGCCTGGTCTTGAGAAAAGGCGACGGTGGGACATTTAAAGTACCAGACCCCTACTGCTTTATAAATTGTTCCACAGTACCAGGTGTATGGCAGTACAACGCTCTGCAGGGGTCCGCAAAAGATCTCCGTTTCCCCAACCTCCTGGCAAAGGACTCCTAAAAAAAGAAAAGCAATCGACCATAGTGCTTGTTCTACCAGTTGGAAAGAATTGGCCTTTGACTGGATTATATATTAGTCCGTGTTGTTAAATAAAAGTTAAACTCAACCACAACATGTGTATAGAAGTTGAGAGGGAATGGCTATGGAATATTATGTGGGGGTAGAGCGAAATGGAACCTATTTTGGCACTATCCTGTACTAGAATGGCTTTTGTGGAATAAAAAATAAAAAAGTAGGTGTCGAAAATCGAGGGATTGTATTCAAGTCTAGAACTGATCAGATATAAATTTGTCCTCTCATCAGAGAATTTTTATTATAAGGTATTTTTAACACACATTAAAAAATTAAATAATTATTATATACTAAAAGATTATAAAATACATATTTTCAAGTTAAATTCAATAAAAAAAAATCCAGAAAATTGAGTTCGCGGAACAAAAATTTGAAATTACTAAAAATCGTAATATTTTTCCAAGTGTTTAGCAGTAAAACATCTCACATACATCCAGTAAAGGTCTCCAACATTACTAGATTCGATATTACAGTTAAAAATAATTATACTATTATTTATTGTTGTTTTTCTTATCCCACTTGGAGCAGCCTGGTGGCCAAGTGGATACTCTCTGACATTTGGTACAACAGGTACTCAATTAGTCCATACCTAGTTCCTAATTGGCCTGACAGCCAATTGGCTAGTACGATAGCCATTGACACCATTGATCTTCAGGTTCCAATCATGGCGGTGACATGGACATCTTTTAGTGGTTCGGAATCTACTTTAAAATATAGGTTCTGGTCTGTTTAGCCCTCGTGTGCACAAAATGATCGCAGACCGACAAACAAAATCTATCCCACATGGAGGACATACGCATCTAGACCAAGTCCAAGAACTTGTCTTATGGACGGAGGGAAAGGATGGGGGGCAGCTTCTGTTGGGATGGAGCACCCATAGATAGAAGGCCCCATTATATTATTAAATGAGTTTAACTCAGCAACAGTTCCGTGTCTTAAAAGTTTTCTACAGAAAAACTTTACTTTCAGTTGTACATTAAAATATTTATATAGGAAAAATAAATAGATAATACAATGATAATGTTATTGCATCAGAATGATAAATATGTTTTCACAATTAATTTAAATATGTGTACACAGCACTAAGTTGACAACAAAAAATTATTTAAAAATATTTTATCAAACTCATTGTATCTACAGGGTATAAATTACATAAAGACATCAATTTCTCAAGATATTTCAACTGAAGGTTTTCCATTTCAAGATATTTTAACCAAGTGTTCTTAACTTCGGTAGGATTGCAAACCAATCAATTTATAAACTTTCAAATTTCCTTCTGTCTTTAAAAAAATATACATTTAATCATAACTAAAAATTTAGTCGAGAAAATAAAATAAGAGTTTTAAAATAACAGACAGATTATACGTTTGAGAAACATATGACCAAAATTCGTATCACATAAACCGCCCCTCAGTGACTAAAAAATCCAACGAGGGCGAAACAGTAAAAGAAATCCCCCCTTATTTTATTTATTAAAAAAACCCCGTCAAAATTTTGCAGAGGGGTGTTCACTGATGCTTACTCCTGGTTGGTACACTGGAAGGCCCATGTTGTGGCTTCTGATTGTGGTGGCCCCTCAAGAACCCTCCATCCTGGCAACTGAAAGAACTCCTGCCAGCCAAGCATGCTTGACAAGCATGGAAACCAAGGACTATGGGTGCTGACATCTTGTTGGGCAACTATGGGGTCTGCTTTCACCCCAGCCGTCCTATGGAAAAAGCATTTATTGGCAATAAGATCACGGTTGATTTTGCACATTTCAAACACAGAAAAATACCCGCCCCATTCAAGTCACGAAGCTTTTCGGTCCGATTTTTTACTGGGCGCAAGTCATAAATCATTGAGAAAGTGACACTGTTTTTCTTTCTAAAAAAAAGTTATTTTTTTACCGTGGGCGTATTTTTATACAATATTTCGGAGTGCAGTTGCGTCATTTATATGGGTTCCATAGATAGGAAGTTTTTCGGTTAAGTTCGTTATGATGAAGACAATTGAAACTTAAGGTTATTAGATTTTTAAAAACTATTTATACTTTAAGTTATTGTTTATAAAACTATATATACTTTTTGTTGTTGTTTATAAAACTATATATACTTTTGTCGCTGTTTATAAAGCTATATATTGTTTTAAGAAATATATGTTGTCGTTTATGAAATTATATATTGTTTTTATAAAACTATATATACATTTTATTTAATTTTTTTATTTTATTGAAATTTCTACATGACATGTAGTAATTACAATAAAATAAAAAAAGATAAAAATTAAATAAATTTATCAAATGGGACTTACCTTAAAGCAGAAAATTAATATAGAGTTACGATTAAAGTGTTTGATTTGCTATACCTGAAAGTCTAGATTATATTATAGTAGAATCTATAAAATCACGGAAATCTATAAATAACATCAAAAATACTAATACATAAAGTTAAAATGAAAACAAAATTAATTAGTAAATCATTTTTACTTTCAATCAATAAGAGAAAAACTGTTCCAAATATAGTTTTTAAAAGCAAATTTTTAAGAAATAATTAAACATTTAGTTTTACTAACGTCAACATTAGAACAAAAAACACAACAACAACACGAACTACTATTAAAAACATCAAAAATACAAATACATAAAATTAAATTGCAGAAAAATAAATAAATTACTTTTACTTTCAATCATTCGGGATAAAACTGTCCCAAACGCAGTATTAAAAAACACATTTTTAAGAAATAATTAAATATTCATTATTACTAACATCAACATTAGTATAGTGAAAAAAAAAATTTTTTTTCCAGACAGAAAATTGCTGAAAATTTGTAAAAATGAATTATTTCACTCAACGTCTCTAACTAAACATACCGAGTCAAAGATTTAACAAACGATAACAAACTACAAGAAACTTGGCAGAAAACTAATTTATGTCCTTTTTGATGTGTCTAGATTACTCAGGGAAATTCCATGAACCTGAGACGTTAGAAAGAAGGCCAGCAATTATTTATCTGAACGATAACTGCCCCCCACCTAAAAAGTCTTGCAGGGGAGGCTAGGCGTCGAAATCTTCAACAGAGTTGACAAACAGTCTCAAGATCTTCTCCCAAATTGCGAAGAAGTCTACCACCCCAAGTCCATCCATTCCTTCAGTGTTATCGGGATCTGTTGAGACACAAATCTTTGTTTTACATTTCTTTACTCGATGTTTCAAGCAAGATGCACTGCAACATTTACTCAGACAGATTATCTCTTCAAGGGTAGTTCCTTCGCTTAATGTAGGGGCCTTTCCTCAGAACTCTTCAGGGGTGCTTTTTTTTAGAAGGAAATAAACTTATTTATGCCCAGGAAGAGATAGAGATAAGTCAATATTTAGTGCCGGGTTAGCGGTAATAAAAAACTGTAAACGAATGGGTCTAGACTGAGTTTTGTGTCAAGGGTTTGCTTTAGAGATCTGTAAAACAACTTTCAGGGTTGTGTCTCGAAGTTTTAACTGCGTTTCATATTCTTCAAACAGAATATATTTTTTCGGATATCTGAGAATGCAGCTTTACCAAAATCTAATTAGTTAAATGTTTTTACTTTATTGTCCGCTAACGTTATTGGTATATTGGTGTGAAATTTTTATATTTTTTTATACAAGTTTATTGGTTTGAATTCTTCTTGAAATTAATCAACCATTTATGTGAAAAAAAAATTGACAAGTTGATTCTAATTTCACCATTGTACCATACATACTACACAGGACCTCGATAATACTTTGAAAAGAATGTTATTATATATTTTTGAATTAGGTTTATAAAATTATACAACTGAAATTCATACGGAGGTTTATAAAATTATACATGTGAAATTCATTCGGATGTTTTTTTAAATTATACAAGTGAAATTCATTCGGATGTTTTTTAAATTATACAAGTGAAATTCATTCGAAATGTGCGCTTTCAAGTTAAAATTAAAAGTGTTCTTGATGAGAAACCAAAATATCAAATGGTGAAAATAATCCTTGTTTTAATGGCTGGAATGCTTAACATAAAATTTATAATTAAATTGGGTAATTTGTCAAACTTGGTAAATTTAGTGTATTAGTGCTAATATTTGCTATTAATAAATATTTGCAGAACTTTTCGAATTGATACTAAGCAAAATTGTATTTATTTTCATGTGGAATTTTTATAAATTGAAGAAGTATTTTACTGGTGCATTTTAAATGTATAAATAATATTTTAAATAACGATGTACTTTTTCTTATTAATAAAAATGAATTCAGTGAAAAGCAGAGACGATAAAGTATGCTTTTTAATCCAAAAAATAAAATTTAAGTTTTATTTCTATGTAATATTTTAATATTATTCCAATATAGTAAAACTTTTAACTACCGATAACCTAGAAAGCGATTGTAACTATAAATCTCATTTAAAATAAACGAATGATTTAAAATTATCATACATAAATATTTATAAATAGTTGCTACGTAAAGAACATAAAGAGTTGTTACATAAAGAACATATTACATAAAGTTACAGACCTATACAAATGTATTAAGCATAAAACTAATAGTCTGTATAGCCACTAAATCAATCATTTTTAAATGTTACGTCATGTTATCAAATCAAACAGACTGTTGATGTATTCTGAAGGCCAAGATGCTTTTAATTTAATATTCATTGGTTATGACTGCTACAGAACAGTTGACGATATTCCGTTTGAATTCAATAGGTGTGACGAATGAGCAAGTAAAGGAAGAATCGGTTTTTACTGCAGCTATTAGTACGGATAATATGTGATTAATCAATGTTAGAATATAGTGCCTAAAGAAAGCATGTTGACTTAAGCCTCGTGTGCTGAAAAACATAATTCAAAATTCGGCCTCTTTGATGTGAAATGTGTCCTCAATTTGCAGCAATTACCATTGCTTATGATTATCAACAGAAGCCAAAATAACCATACTTTAAGTAGTGTGATTATAAACTGCTTGCAGGAAAATAACGCATCCAACGCTAATACAGGAGCCATCAAATCCAGTCATTTGCTTAATGCTGCCGATTTGATGAGGCAGACAGTGCATTCAAAATACCTATATAGCACCCAACATACTCTAGCAAACCACTTTTCAGTTCGAAAACGACGTTATAATAGATGTCTGACTCTTTAATATACGGTATAATTATTCCATTCGTACGTCAGCTCACAGAGCTCTACAGTGCTGAAACATCTGTTTTCATTATGTATTTTTGATCATTTGTATGCCATGTCCTGCTTTGCACCTTAAAATTTCCTTCTTGCTGTTAAATTTCGTAAGCATGAATGAGTATATTTAAATTTTGATTGAGAGTTCCTTTTTGCGATCTCACTGAATTACTAATCAATTCACAGATTCTCTTTAATTCATAATCTGATTATCTTCATTCAAGTTAAATCAATCAGACGAATCTTTTAATTTTAAAAATTTTAATAGTTCCATAACGATTCAGATACAATAAATTATACCCTCCAAATTTTGGGCACAAGGTTAAGAAAAATTGAACTGAAAAAATTAAATATTAAAATAACATTAAATTAAAATTGAACTGAAGTCAAACTTGACTCTATATATCATTCCTAAGAAAATGAAAAAATCTTAAGAATCTAAGAACGCAAGAATCATACAAAATGTTATAACAAAAATTTTTATGTGAAATAACTACATTTTTAGAAAAATTATTTTGCTTCAAATTTACAAAATTCGTATATTACTTACCATAAATGTCAACATATATATTGTTCTTTCTTCTCCTTCTTACTTGTACAGGTTTGAGCCTCCAGCACAACAGCACTCCATCTGTCTCTCTTCAATGTCAATCTCTTCCAGTTAATAATTTTCAGTTGTCTAAGATCCTCTTCGACACTATCCATCCACTTTTCCCTCGGTCTTCCTCTCTTCCTATTGCTGAGCAATTTGCTTAACATAATCCTTTTAATGATGTTCAACATCTACATTATGATCATTAAAATAGACTATTGGGTATATAATATATATATATAAATCAAAGGTAATGGCAAGACGATGAGGATAATGGCAATTATGAAACGAGAAATTCAAAATTAAAGCCTACAAGATTATTTTTAATGGAGGTTAAATTTAAACATGTGTGAGAATCATTTTCATTTCTTTTTAATAAGAAAATGACAATTAGAATATATTAAATTTTTCTAATTTTGATTGTTTTGTTTAAATCATATTTCCACAATAGACATTCAGAAGTAACAATATATATCCGCTTCCTAGAGGGGCATTTAATAATGTGATTTTCCTTCTTCTTTTTCATTGGCTCAACAGCCCCATGGTCGGCCAAGACCATTTGTCTACCGGCAGATTTCGAGACAGGAAATGTTTTCTTTTTACTGGGTAGGATTGTCAGCCCTATGACAAACAGTCATATTAGACCAAGACCAACGGTTTAAAGTGGATTCCGAACCACTACAAATATCCATGGCATCCCCGAGACTGTGACATCGAGCGCCAATCACTCAGCCATCAGGACAATAATGTGATTATATATATTCATTTTGGTCACATCAATGGAAAATTGAGCCATTTAATAAACCATCATAATGCAACTGCATTACTACAAAATAATAATATGAGCAAAAGAAATTTTTTTAAACAATCAGATTATTAAATAAAAAATAATTAACGTATCTGTTTATTCATTATAAAAGTGTTATATAAGTAATTACAGATATATTTCTGTACAACTTTTTAGTTAAGTTTTAATTACTTTATTTATTACTTACATATTATTTTGTGTTAATTTTAACATATTTAAACAATCCAGGTTGTAAGAAGCAACATTTAAAAAATGAACATTTGATTTAAAATTAAAAAATTTAAAATACCTGAAATAATACTGGGGATCATTACTTAATTAAACTAAGTGTAGAGAAAGGAAATGGGGCTTGACATTACTTGTTTAGTTAAGTTTTCTTTTTTTTTTAATTAGTTTTGTGTATTGAGATAAATTGTTTATATATGTTTTCACAACTAAATTTCAATGTAATGAAAAAGGATATTCTATAAAATATAATGAAATAAATGCTAGTCTGAATGTACTAAGAAAATTATTTATTGTACAGTTAATAATCTTTGTAGGATATTAATTATCAAGTACACAAATAGTAAAAAACTCTGTTAAAAAATTAGGAAATTTAAAATGCAGAATTTATACATGTATTACATGATATCAAATATATTAAGATATAAGACTGCGTGTATTTACTTATTGGCTCACAAAAATCTAAAAATATTAAAGTTTTAATAAAATAATATTATTGAATTTATTATTACTGATAAAAATATTATACAATTGCACATAATAATCAATTAATTATTTCTAATGAATACTTTAATTTTTAAGGTTTACAGAAAAAAAAATATGAATGTCATTGAACATCTGCTTTTAAAAAAAAAGTGGTTTTTTTTTGGTCTTTTTTTTTTTTAATTTATTTATTTTAATTTGTTTATTTTTTGTTTTAGTAAATCTTACTACACTTCTGATTTATTATGAGACTGTTCAAAAAATAATAATTAAATATTATCCTCATAAAGTATGCTGGGAAATAAAATGCCAATTTATCTATACCTTGCTATTTTACTTACAATTTGTACCATTGTAGATAGCAGAAATATCATATTTAATAAAAATTATTAATTTTAATATAAGAACACAAAATTTTTATAGGAAGGCAAAAATTGCTGACAAAGAATAAAACTTTAAGAAATGGAATATAAAGGTAAAACGAAAGAAAAGGGAAAATAATAAATAAATTAACAAATCTAAAAATATTAAGGAGGTAATTACTAAAATTGATTTGAAAAACCAATTGCTTCTTGCAATGTTTGATAAGTTGTTTCAATACAAGTAATATAAAAAAAAAAAAAAATTAAAGTCAATTCCTTCTTTTTTTTTCTCACTATATTGCAGAAAGTCCTTTATAAATAATTTTCATTCATTTTTTTTTAAAGTTTATCTGGAGCCATCTATTGGTAGATATATGCTACTTAAATCTAAACAAAACTAAAATTATTTAATTAAATTTAATTAATGAATTAATATTTGAAAAAACTGTATTAACATCAAGTGTCAAGTTAAAAAAAAAATGCATTTGAACTTGAGTGGATGAATAAAAAGTGTTTTATTAACGATTAAAAATTTGAATAAGATATATATAGGGAGAGTGTGAACTAATAGAAGGAATTTAAAAAAATAGATTTCAAACGAAAGCAATAAATTTATTAAGCAGTTATCTAATAGTAAACTTAATAAATCTATGTAATCTGTAGATCTTTCATTTCTTTGCTCAGAAAATTACTCTTGTAGTTTACACAGAGCGGCAGATTACAAACATGAAATTGTGGTGCATTCGGTTTATGAATATCAATATTTTCTTCTGAAGATAAACAAAAGGATCCAAATAAACATTGAGATATTTTAACATGCGCATCTTCTTATGTTGCTTTTATGTTAACATGAATAGAAATTAAATTGCAGCATTATACTTTGTTTTGAATGTTGTTAACTAAAATATAAATATTACTTTTAAATTCAACTTCATAATTCCATGTTACTACAGTCAAAAAATTTAACTGACATTAGAAAGTAAAAAAAACGACAGTTATATGGGGTTTTCCGTGCATCGCTCTTTATGCTTCAAGAAATGTACGATATAAAGATGGATTATTACGCATATTTTAATAAAATTACTCGACAACTATGCGAGCTGTTTAAATTTTTAAAATAATACAAAAGAAAGTTTTTAATTCGTGACACGTATGTGTGGTGAGGTATGTTTCGCTAATGAAATGTAAATGAATATTTCTAATTTGCTTGTACAACTATTTACAGTAATAAAAATTTAATACTATGCTCTACTTCTGGCATCATTAATTACAAATCATTTAGTAAATCACGTCTACTACTATAATTAATGTATTAATTACTGTCATCAAATTCAAAGCCTGCCATATGTGTTTAACATAAAGTTTATTAATTATACAAGATGAGCATTAGTCAACTATTATTTTTATTGCTTTACTGTCTGATGATCTTTGCATTATTGAATTTTTAATTGAATTACAAGCATTAGTTCATGTAAGTTAATTAAATTCACTACGATATATAAGGAGCATCATTATTGGCGGCAACAACCAATGAATGTTGCATAGGATACATTACATTAAAAGTAAACCTGACTATAATAACATTTAATGATATATCTTACAGATTTTGTATTCCATTGCAATATGCATCTAACAGTTCTTATTTTGCCAATCATTTTAATCAATTCGCAAAATTAATAATACTAGTTCTCATATGTAAATTTACTTCTTCACCAAAACACAACTGAAATGGTTAGTGCTCCTTATATTAAGGATCTGGAACATTTTTTGATTTGCTCAACCTAAGGTGAAAATAGTTAAAAGTTGTATACTATAGAATTATTAATTCACTACGATATATAAGCAGCATCATTATTGGCGGCAACAACCAATGAATGTTGCATGGGATACATTACATTAAAAGTAAACCTGACTATAATAACATTTAATGATATAACTTACAGATTTTGTATTCCATTGCAATATGCATCTAACAGTTCTTATTTTGCCAATCATTTTAATCAATTCGCAAAATTAATAATCGTTTTCATATGTTAATTTATTTCTTCACTAAAATACAACTGGGATAGTTAGTGCTGCTTCTATTAAGTAACAATAGATTTCATATTTCTTATGACAACGATCTCAAACATGTTTTGATTGCTCAACCTAAGACGAAAATAATTAAAAGTTGTATGCCATATATAATTTCTTTTTATTTCCAATGACAGATTATGAACAGTTACAGCAAAAAAAGAACAATAAAAAAAAACATACAACATCAACAACAACAACAAAATAATACAACAAAACATGCTGAAACAGAGTTCATTAATCTAACAATAATGCCAAGTTGCAGATCTTTTAGCCACTAAAAAGTGTTACCAGGTGCACCAAGGAGAGGTAGATCTTCTGCGCACCCATGCCATATATCATAAATATATATATATGGCAAGAATATGGCGCAAATACAGGGCTGTCTAAACAACCAGAATGGGAAACCAGACACTAACATCTGGGAAACTCAATATCTCAAATGCACCGGCTGTAAAGCATATGCTGATAATTTCTCTTTTAATTTTCAGACATATAATCCTTCAGAGCTCTTTACTTCCCATGTCATTATGCGCATGCATTTTAAATCCGATCTACTTATGATGTACAGCTACTGAAACCAGACATAACGACTTCGCACTCACGTGATACACGAGCCTATACTCGCAAGCGATCATGAGTTTATTGTCTTTCACGTACCTCCGAAGCATCACTTTGAACATCATCATCAGATGTTCTCCGAAGCATCACTTTTGCTTTTCTGTTCTATAGGGGGCATATCTATCTTCTTGATGAATGAAGTCACTATAGCTTTTCTGTCTCTTTTTTATTATTATTATTATTTTATATGCTATGAATCTCAAATTCAATTACAGTCTCTGGCAAATATAAAAGAGGTTCTATTTTCTTCCAGTAGAACTTTTCAAAGCAATTTCCCGTATTTTCTTATTATCTGAAAGAAAACCTGAAAAACAGACATACGTCGCTAGCATTTTCACTTAGCCTGCTATTCAATTCCTTCTATTAGCTCACGCTCTCCCTATATATAACTTGTTCAAATTTTCAATCGTTCATAAAACACTTTTTATTCATCTACTCGAGTTCAAATACATTTTTTTTTTGAAGTTGTAGTGGATGACACTGGATGTTAATACAGTTTTTTCAAATATTAATTCATTAATTAAATTTAATTAATTCATTTTAGTTTTTTTTTAGATTTAAGTTGCATGTATCTACCAGAAGATGGCGCCAGATAAACTAAAAAAAATGAATGAAAATTATTTATAAAGGACTTCCTGCAATATAGTGAGAAAGAAAAAAAGAAGGAATTGACTTAAAAAAATTTTTTTTATATATTACTTGTTTATATTATTATTTTTATATACTATGAATCTCAAATTCAATTACTGTCTTTGGCAAATATAGAAGAGGTTCTATTGTCTTCCAGTAGAACTTTTCAAAACAATTTTACCGTATTTTCTTATTACCTGAAAGAAAACCTGAAAAACAGACATACTCGCTACCATTTCCACTTAGCCTGTTATTTTTTTTGTGGTGCACATCAACAGTAAGGATTACACATTAATTCATGAATAAATATAGTCTTCATAAAAAAAATATTTCATATTTTTACTATACATTACATATTAAAACTATACATAGTTTCAAAACCAAACTGCAATAATTATTATGGAACCTCACATAATTTTTTACTATATTCCATTCAAATCTTAACAGGATAGATATTAACACTGGATAGATATGAAACAGATAGATTAAACAGGATAGATAAGAAACATTTCAATCTATCATGATAATAATAGATAGTTCAATATTAGAATATTTAAGAAGAAAGAAAGTTTCAATACAAATTAGTGTAGAAATTGTTAAACATTATTACTAGTGATAATGCAACAGGAAAGTTTATTTTGTTGCTATGACTACAATTTATTTGTTGTTAATTTCACCACATTATTTTTGATTAGTTAAAAAACCGCACCCTTTATCTGAAAAAAATATGAAATTTTAAATTGAGAAAAGCGTAAGAAATTATTAAATTATTAAACACAGTAAAGGGATTATCTTATAGAAATGGCGGATAGTAGAAGGAAGATATGTTTTTATAATAGAAGGTAAGATGGAATTATACACCAAGGTTGAAAGGGAATAAAAAGGTTTAAGACGAAGTAAAAAATGTATACAAATTTTTTCTGGAAGCTTACTTGTTTGTAATTTTATGAAATATGTACAGTAAATATTTTCTTAGTTTTGTTTTAGTTTTTTCAAACGTATGCCTTTTCTTCAATTTATTTACCTTTTAATAAGATGTAAATTAATCTTTTAAATATTAGTTTGGCATCGCAAAATGTGGTTAGAAACACCATTATAAATTAGCAATAACAAATCGTCGACGAATTAAACAGGATATCTCAGCACCAGGCTTACAAACTTCTAGGATGTTAGGGGACATCTAGATAACTCGAAATAGCATAGCAGTGCCGAGTCGAGCAGGCTTTCTATATGTGATAGATGACGTTGTCCACTGTTGATGATGACCACGGATGTTTCTAACATTTTTTAGAGATTTTGCAGATTTTGCACTGGCGCAACCGTAGAAGAATGACTGATCATACAAACGGATTATTTCCCTATAAGATCACATATCAGAATGTTCACAAATAGCATTAAGATGTCACTAAACTAGTCTTACAATAGTCTTTGTGTCATCATGATCTACTTAGAATGGGACCTCCAGATTACGTGGCAGATACGAAATCTGTTAAAGGAAAAGATTATGAATTCAGTTTTCTATGAGTATTTTTATACATTTTCAGTGATTTATTCACAAACAATGTATCTTCTAAGAAGACATTTATTAGAAAGTATCAGTTGCAAACAAGATAATACTGATTTTTTCCCCCCTGCTTTGTACTAAATAACACATTCCATAAACATTTGGCTTTTATAGGTCAATACCTTTATTTTATAAAAACTTAACTACTTTCAAGCGGTTGTAGTTCTTAGTTAACCGATACTGTGTATTTCTTAGTTAATAATTTTTTCTGTTATCCGTTATTCTTTTTATTTTAACTGCCCACTTGTCAGCATACCTATTTTAACTATCCACACACACAAACCCATACACAAAAGAAAAAAATTCGTTTTATTTTATCCCTCCCTAACCCTTGTTTGCATGCAGAGTATTTTTATTTTATTGACGTCAGTAATATTTTATTACTGCTAGCAGTGGTTATTTCATTTCTAATAACAATGACTACATGTTCAAAGAAAACTACTAATCCCCAATCCCCTATGACATTTTACGATTTCAATTATCTTGTATTGTGAGTATCTAATATTAGCATTGCACTGTATTAATATTCAAAAAACGAGTTTAATTTTTATTGAAAATGATTTAATGACAAACTAACAGTTTGTTCTCGCAAATATTTAAATGAGTGATTGTTTCACGAACACTTATGACTAATCAGTACCTAGAAAAGCCACGACCTTATTTACCATAAAACGTATTCGCAAAAAAAACTAAAACACGCGACTTCCACGTATTCCTATTGGTTTAAAAACGGACTTGTTAAGTAGCGATGTCCAGTTTTGCTACATCTGCAATTCAAAAGCTGGTGGCTAAAGGAGTGTATCAGCAGTTGTGTGACTTCAGCAGCCAATTGCATGAGCTTAGGCCTTCAGCCTTTCATTCCACAACCGTCTTTCCTCCTCTGTAACAACATTTATTAGGACCTTTTAGGGCTTCTTCCTGGAAGAACATTGGAAGTGGAAGGCGTCAAGAACGCGACTTCTTACAAAAGCATTAGAGTAATATGCAAGGTGGCAAAAACAACTTTATTTTTTACTTCATTTTTTCTTCTTTCTATTGGTTGTTTTGTATAATGATGTATTTCATCAGAATTTTATGTATGGGGTATCAATTAACTAATGTAATGATTTATTTTACCAGAATTTTATGTATGGGGTGTCAATTAACTAATGCAAAATTAGCATTGTCAAATTTTATTTATTTAATTACTTTTATGAACATCACTGTGTTTCTTTCATCATAGTAATTTTAAATATACATCTAACAATATATGGATATTTATTTATAAGGATGGATATTATCTAAGTAAAAATTCATATGGCATTCATCTCAAGTTTGGAAAAAGTCAGATTTAGCTTATATTAATTGTAATGAATATTTTTATTCATTAATCGAATATAAGCTAAATCTGACTATTATTATCAAAGTAAAATAATCGATTATCGAAGTAAAATAATAAGTAAAATAAAATTTTTTCATTAGATTCATTTATGATTTTATTAAATCTAGGTTTGTGCAGTCAAAACATATTTTAAGAATAATGCAATTCAAATTCAAATCTTTTTTTCCCCCTTTTATATAGAAATTTACAATAAAAGTATATTTTTCTAAACTTATGTCTCTATCTAATCAACGGATGGCTCCTTGTTTTTGAATACAAGCAAGAATACAATACAAGAAATGATCCGTACTGGTTGGGGATGACGCTGGATTTATCGTCCGATAACGCCCCATAAGGGCTTGATGGTACAAAGATCTGGTGATCACGCAGGATAAGACAACACGCCAACACACTGCAGAGCTCGTTGAGTGACAGCAGTGGTATGAGGACGAGAGTTATCCTGTTGAAAAATCTGTCCTGGAATGGACTTAAAATTACAACACAGCCAGTTCAATCAGTCAGACGCACAATTTTGCTGTCAGAATGCTTCTGATAACGATGAAAATATTTCTTCTGCTCCCCAGACCATAATTTTTGGTTTAAGTCCAGTGTATCTACGACTCTGACAGAGATGTTGCAAGCACTCACCTAGTCTCTATCTAATCAACGGATGGTTATCATGACGCCAAGACAGTAACAGCTCTCATCTAAGAACACAACAAATCACTATTCCGCCCTCTAATGAGCTCTAGTTTAACATTACTGAAATCGCAAGGGGCAATGATTTGAGTTAGTGACACGAACGCTACAAGTATCTGACTCGAAATTGTCACTCAAGTGTCAATAGAAAGTCGAATAAATCTTTCTACAATATCGTGAAAAGAAAATTTGCCCTATTGCACGGCCTCTTTCAAATTAAGTAAATTCTGATAGGGACTTCGTCTCCTTAAAGACATTCTTGACTCAAGTCTAATTCACAACGTCCTATTCGAAAGATAAATAACACCTAATACAATTCCTTTTTGGTATCGGGATTTTATTTTATTTTGTGTCAATATCTATACACAATTGTGAGTATTAAATTTATTTAATTTTCTTACAAACAAGTTAATTTACTTACAAGTTAACGTACTTCTTTCTCCATTCTATGTTTCCAACTGATCACTTGCTTCAAATGTTCTGTGACCAATTTGTTATTTGTGACCATTAAGTTACTTAGCAGACAAAGAGTAAGGTTCTATCCTATTTCAGAACTTCATTTACTACTTGATGTATTATAACTTCCGCTTTGGAACTCCTCTAATTCCCCGAAACACAAGAGAGTAAAAAGAAAATTATGGCTGAAAGGTGGCACCAGGCTTTGAATGAATTATACATCCTAGAGTACTTGTAATGTCGAGCGAGCATTCCTGAATCTTGGTCTCTTTATCTCCCTTGGGCTGACCCCTGTGGTGAGTCAACAGTGGAAAACACAAATCTTCACTTTCCGCCCAGTTTTCCCCTTGTCATTTAATTGTTGACCCCGAGAGTTGGGCAGTTGACTTCTTGAAAGAGGATGAATAGACTTGAAAGCTCCGTCATCACTCACTGTGTTTGTAACGGAAAGGGGCAGGCGGGGTGGTCTCAGTTTACACGCTTTTCGTCAAAGGCCATTGACAAGACTAGTTTGTTTTAATTGCTTGCGTGAGGTTTGAAGCGTTTTTTGTCCTTGGGAGTTTAACACAAAACGGCCAGACAGCTGTTTTGGAGATGAACTATTGATAAACTGCGGTCGGGGAGGAATCCAGACTCAGGCAGGAAAATGTTGGTATTGAGGCGGCATTTCTTGGAATGTTGTCCTAAAGGTGTCCTGGGGATCTAATGCTAGGGCTGGTAAACGCATGAAAAGGATGGGTCTAAATGTTCTGTCATTGGAACTAACACCTTTGCTAAGGTAGGCCGCGGAGGCTTTCTTCCAAAGCTATTGTTAGGAAGAGTGGCCGTGAAATTCTAAGCGGAATCGTGGTTTGCTGTCCTGTCAATTTTAAATTAATGACAAAACTATGAGAATAAAAGAAAGAAAATAAAAATCATATACTTGAAGTCGCTTTGAAGAGTATACCGGCAATATATTTGAAGATAAGGGTTCTTTTGCTCTAGGACAGTGGTTTCCAAAATGTGGTACGCGTACCCAGAGGATACAAAGAGGGATACTTGAGGGTATGCCAAAGATGTAGTCTTACGTAAATTAAAGTTGGAACTAGATTGCATTAAGTGGTTCGAATTGCATTAACAAAGGGCATCAAACCAGATTTTTTCAAAATTACTGTAATCTCATTGAACACTTTAAATTTTAATTAAAAACGTAAATTAGTAATTTAATATAAAAATTCTATGACACACATACAGTATATATAAATAGTTTATTGGGTTCAACTTTTAATTATTTTCGTCTTCTGGATACGCGATTGGATATCTCTGCTGCAAGAAACGTATTATGATTTAGAAGTTCAACAAATTAAACTTTTTTGCTGATATACTTAAAACCACTAATTATGACTCCTCAAATTTCGTTATATTTTTATCTAATTAATACTTTTTAATTAAATAATAACTGAAGTTTTTATTAGTTATACAAACCACAATTCTATTTCGAATTCCAAAATTTATTTTTAAAGACTTGGTAATGTAATGTTATAATGAATTCTTCGCTGTCCTTTTCATGTTTAAATATTCTATAGATTTTTTTTATGCATTGCATATTTATATCCAATTCAGTGACGTGCGCAGTATGTAAAACCGAAAATTCTTACATAAAGAATGCTGAAACCATTTTAAAGATTTGTGGAAAATATGTGAAAAACATTAATAATGAAAAGTACATTAAATTAATTAGAAATATTTCATTACTTTTTGTAGAAATTATAACATAAGATGCATAAGACTGCAACTGTATATTTATAAAGTTCTCAAAACTTATATTTATAAAATAAAAGCTAAGTTAATTATAAATTGTATTATAAATAAAAGCTAAGTTAATTAGAAATATTTCTTCACGTTTCGTAGAAATTATAGCTTAAGATACATAAGAATGCAATATATATTTATAAAGTTCTCAAGACTTGTATTTATAAAATAAAAGCCGTTCATAATTCTTCAAAATAAGTAATTAATTTAATTAATTCAATTTGACAGTAAGCGTAATAATTTTAATTAAAATATTTAATTCATTCAACAGTTTAAATAACAATATTACAAAACTTCGGCTTTAGTAAATGAAAAGTATTAATTTCTATTAAATTTTTTTTTTATATAAATTAAAATTGAATCAAATATTTAAATTCTATATGTAAATCAATAAATATATTGCAATTGATCAATAAAGAAAAAAAACTTACTTCTAAACAGCATAATATTGGTTAGTAACCAGTAAAATATTTTATAATTCTCAATCAGTTAAATCTTAAGCTTATGATAAAATTAGCCAAAAAGGCGTAGTTAGCACAGTGACATGATTGCATAAAATCACTGAAAAACGTTCTATAATTTGCAAGTTATTCTCGCTCAGCAAGGGTCTTCCCTTTTCGACTACAGACTTTCACCCTCCGCTCAACCAATAAATCTTTTCTCCCATTCTAGACCCATCCTCCCATGCTAACCTGTAACATCAATCCATCTTCCTTTACAACCGATTTGGATAAGACAGTTGAAAGAACATGAAGCAGAATGACACAGCGGGGATACCCTTCTACATTTACGTCTGTTTTTAAGCCCCGAATTGAAAGAACTATGTGGTTGTCCACAGTAAATAACCATCTCAATACGAGATCTGTTTTCAGCGAGTTGTTTCCAAAGAGATTAAATGGCGAAGTTAAGAGATCTAATGGAACGAAAATGCATATACTTCCATGCCATTTATATATATAAAAAAAAGCTTCAAGATTTTTACTGATTTTCCTTTCCTTTTAAACTGACAATATGAAACTTTTCATGAAATCAATACCGTTTTAATACTCAATATACAAAATGTCATTGGGCTTGATACAATACATGTGTATTTTTAATACTCAATATACAAAATACCATTGGGCTTCATACATTTTATAGGTATTTTTAATACTCAATATGCAAAATACCATTCAGCTTAATACATAAAAATTAAAAATACATATATATGACAGTTAGATATTATATATATATGATAACTGAATATTAAAAATACATAGATATTTTTAATACTCAGCATAAAAAGTACCATTGGGCTGGATACATCATATACGTACTCTATTCGAAATACCAACAGGCTTGATACATTATCTATGTATTTTTTATATTCAATATATAAAATATCATTGGGCTTGATACATCATATACGTACTCTATACAAAATATTGTTGGGTTTTATACATTGTATACGTATTTTTAATACTCAATATACAAAATAACATTGGTTTTGAAATATTATATATATGTATTTTTAATTCAATTAAAATACTCTGATGATAAAAAATCTCGTTTTATTACAAAGGAAATCTTTTATTCATAAACTCATAAATTATTTTGTTCAATAAACTATATATCATTCTCTAATCCAATATTTATCAACTTTTCTTTTTCTATCACGAACATTTCGTAGAAGATATTTTGTATTTTTCTACATAGCACATAAGTGGAAAATCATTACTCAAAATTGTATCGGAACATAATGGACAATAAATTATACTACTAATTGGCAACTATTCAAAATGATTTGTACTAGAACCTGTTTAAGACAGCCATTAGGATTCCCAAAATTTACTGAAAAGTCTGGTAGATTAAATTTAAATTGTTATTGGATATTTTAAGTATTATTTTTAATTAATTTGGAAAGATGAAAAAGGCAGTAGTTAAAATATGTTCTTCTGGAGACTCCAGAACGAAACTAACTGAAGAAAAAATAAAATAATTATTTTTGTTTGATTATGTTTCATTCACTGTATATCGATAGCAATGTAGCAGATTACATGCAGCAATAAAAACAATAAAGGTTTAAAATATATGACATTAATAGAAAATTATAAATAGAAGTATTTTGTTCATTCTGGACATATTAGTTTGTTTGTTTAAATGTAAAGGATTATTTTAAGACCAAAGTCCTTGTTGAAACCACGTTTTCCTAAGACCAACAATCGTGACGACACTTAACAAAATATGATTCATTTCATGATTAAATGGTTAAATAAGAATAATTGGCCCATATCACAGATCACAACAATTTTTCTGAACAAATTAAGTAATTATAACTAGTGGAATCGCACGTATTTTGGAAGCATTGAATCAAACTAGCTACAATCATCCTTAGGGCCTGATGGCCGAATTACTAGCTTCGGTACTAGTCCCGGCGGATGACGTGAATGTTTTTAGTGGTTCGGAATCCACTTTAAATCGTAGGTCTAATGTGATCGTAGAGTGTTGTCTTGAGGTTCAGCCAGTTTTCAGCCCTTCGTGGTTTCTCGCCAAAGTGAAGCTGCATATTACCCTTAGCCATGGACGTAGGGCTGACAACCCTACCCCGTAAAAATTAACGCCACGCAGCCAAGTCAGACTTCTATCTGCAAGCTGCCCCTATTTCCCTTCAACCATGAGACCACACGGGTTCGTGGGATAGGTCTAAATGTTGCTGCTTACCAAATCCTCCTCATTTTTTTTTTTTTTTTTTTTAATTAATTTTCAAACGTTTATACGTTCAAACGTTTCAAACATAACTATCGCCCGCGAAATATAAATCTAATTATGTACAATTAAAAAATTGAAAGGAATTATAAAGTTTGTATATATATATATATATAAATTTAATTAAGTATATAATACTTAAGTTTTTTGTCGACGTTTTCATTAATATTAAGTTATCTAATTAAAAAAATTAATTAGATGATTTAATATTACTAATTAGATAACTTAATATTTAATTTCATTATAAATTGTCTCGCATTATAATGGACAATAAATTGCACTGCTGATAATAAATCATTTAAAATTATTTGCAACAAAACCTTTTTACAAATATATTTAAATTAAGAAAACATTTAAGAAAAATTCTGAAATTTTGTAGAAGCATTTTGTTTCTTGTGACAACTTAGAGATCTCTCACAAATTTCATTACTGAAAATTCTCGAATTACATAATTTACTTAGGTTAAAAAAAATCCAGTTTTTAGCAGTTTGAAATTGTTATTTGAAGTAATACACTACTGAATATACACACATATATATAGATATATAGATATTTACATTTGCAATTTTTCAATGAACTCAAAATCTGTGTTTTAAATTAATAATTAATATTTTTATATGACGATATCATTTTTAAAAGTTGCAGTGATATTATAGTCACGCGTAAACGAAATCTTTCACGTTTTTTGTCAGGAACGAATTGAAAATAACAGTATAATTAGAATGCTTAGCAAACAAATATAAAGGATGTGCCTTTTTTTAATTATTAAAAATCGTTATGTTTTTGTTCTCCCTGAAATATAAATAAAAATATTTTGAATTGATCGAATTAAATGTTTTTCATTATTATTTTGATTTAGGTATGGAAGCAAACTTCACTTTAACGGCTGATTCAGTAACACTTTTTATGCACAATTTTTGCTTACGCAATGTGAAAAGGTTTAGGTATAGTCGATATTTACTCTTCTTCATTCTTCGGCCATTGTTTGACAATGCGCGCACATTATTTTTACTTAACAATTCTTGATATTGTTTAATAAAAACATTATCCAATTTTAAGTTCTTATCAGTGAAAAAAAATAATTTAAAATTATGTCATACAGGATTGCATTAAAAAATTATATTTGAATTAACATTTGATGTTATTTCCGAAAACTTATTCAGTATTAAGACTATACGAAACCAAAGTACCAAGAAATTAATGAAAATTATTGTTGACATCCACATGGTAAAAGTTTATTGAGACTCTTGTAAATAGTTATTATTAAATAAGTTATTGGTTTGCACCAGTCTGCTAGTTGTCGTGTCCTATGTCTTTGAATTGAAAATGAAACTAATATGATGAATATTTTATTACTTTTTGAAGTATTCTTGTAAGGAAAAAGTGATTCTTTTAGGTGCCTGGCGCAGTTTGGGAATCATTGTGTATAACATGATATCTACGCAGTATCAGTGTTGATACATTATCAGTGTTGATATTCAACACAAAAGGCATTCAATAATAACCTTCAACAAATGACAAATGACATTCAATAATAAAAAATAACCATCAGTGTTGACATTTAACACTGATCATTATTTTGTTTTTGTGGAATTTTAATGCAATTAATTTAACAGATTTTAATTTCTTTTTAGTTAGAATAACTTTAATAGAAATAATACATACATATTCCAGACGAAAATGAGTAAAAAAAATTTTTTTAATCAAAATTTTAGCATAATCATATCATAAAAGTAAACATTTAATTGGCTAAACCATTATATATTTTTAAATAAAAGTAAATAAAAATACATACATACAAAAAAAAATGTTTTTATGCTAGTCTTTTGAAAACCAAATACTAGCAAATTTTTAGATCCTATTATAAAAATTTCACTAACAAAGCTGTACATTAAGAAATAGCAATTTCATTTAACAATGCATAAATTTTTTCTAATTTTTACTAAAGTCTGCACTCTTCTAGATACTTTAAATTTTAAATCCTGGTCCATTTAGCCCTTGTGTGCACAAGATGACCATAGAGCGACAAACCAAACCTCTTCTTGATTGCTTAATTTTCTTACATAAATAGCCATCTCATTTGACGAAATAACCATCTCATTTGACAATTTATACATGTTTCCCAATTATAATTTACTAAATCCTGCACACCTCTTCTTAGTTGTTTAATTTTCTTTCAAATCTAAAGAGTTAGTTTAGAAAGAAGTTCTAAAATTCTTTCGGGAAAAAAAGGGGGAAGGGGAAGATCTCTGAACTATCGAGTCATTTATCTACAAGAAAACACCATTCAGCAAAGGAATAGGCATGGCAGAAATCTGCCTGGGAGGTTTACTGACTCATCTTCGGCTATGGAGTGGAAACCTGAAGAAATGGGGTACTTTTACGATGCTTGTTTGTATACTGCAATTTGTTAAAAAATGGTCCTTAAGCCTTCAGAGGTTAAGCCTTTAGGGTTTTACGACTTTTCTAAGCTAAAGAATCTTTTTGTCAGCCACAAATAAAAGATACAAACCGTGAAAAAGAGACATGCTCTTTCAGTTCGCTTAAAGGGGCAAATAAAATAGCTGTCGGAATGAATTATGTTACTGGCAACTTGATCATCGCGATTATTAGTGACATTCAGTTTAATTTTTGACTAAAAGGTACAAAAAAAATCCTCTGAAAATTCCAGAAAATTCATTTTTAGCAATTTTATAAAATTTTAATTTTTCAGGTAATTTTATTAGACTCCTAAACGGAGTTAAAATTTGTGTCAGTTAAGTTATTTATTATTTTAATTGTCTTGCTGATGTTATTTTTAAAAATACGAAAATAATAATAATAATAATAATAATACCAAATACAATTTTTTTATCCCTTCATTTAATTATTGAGACTAATTATTTCATTTCAAGTCTTTTTTTTTCTATACATCACATTTAAGTATACCTGTAATCGTTATGCCTTATGAAGCAAGATATTTATGTTTTGTGTGTATTAATAATGTACTATCTAGGTTTCATTCTAATGTTTTAATGTTAATATCTTAGGTTCTAGGTTAATAATAACATTCTAATGTTATATTTCATTACATGTTCTAGGCTTCACTTTTTTTCTCCTAATCAATTATTTTTTTACTCAATTCACAATGGAAATAATCTCAAAAAAATATTGAAATGAATTATTTTTAATTGCTGTAATCAGTCGACTCATTGAAAATATTGTAACCACGCACTAATAGTAATTTGTAATTTAAATTTTTATATTCGTTTTTACAACGATGTCACTATATGGTAGTAAATTGTTTATATAACAGTATCCATGTTTATATGCTTCAATAGTAAAAATTGTGAATCTTTTTTATACTTCTGTTTTTAAATTAAAATATTTTGAAATGTACATGTTTAAAAATAGAATAGATTTTAATTATTTTTTATTTTCTATGAAGCTGAAATAGGAAAGATACATTGATATTATAATTAATGTTAGATTTATTTTACTTCCTCAAATATCAAAGGAGGCGGGGGGGGATGGATTCCGATGCTTCTACAACAAATTGAGAATTTTAAAAGCTTAAAACTAAATGTGCCACGTTATATTTGTTAGTTAGGTTATGAATTATATTACCTTGCTTTAGATTTGCAATAAATAAAAATGTTAATTTTTAAATATTGGTATGTATCTTTATTTCTTAATTTAAATTTTTTTTCTTTAAAGTTAATTTTTTTTGTGCGTGATATAAAGAAATAAAGTATATAATTTATGTTAAATAAAAATAGGCTGGAGTAACCTGCTCGATAGCGTGCTTAGCTTCCAGTCTGGTCAATGTCTCCTGCCAATTCAGCTTCTGATTGGCTGATATTCCTTGACATCCGATTTTAGTATTTGGTGGGAATCCGGCTTAATATTTCATACGAAACCCGACAAACGATGCCGAACCGAAAGCTTTCTTATCTTCGCGAGCGATGGCTATGATACAAAGACAGAAAAATTCTTCTATTGGCTTTCATTCGAGGCGTAAGCGCCATTTTTGAAAATAGTTGATAGTTAGAAAGAACTTCAACTAGTTTTTTTTCCTTATCATTAATGAATTTAAAACGTTAATAGAAAATAAAATGTACTCATTCATATTCAAATGATTGTATGATTTTGCTTCTACAATTTCAATGTTATGGAATGAATTTTCAAAATACATTCACAAATACAAAATACAAAAAAATTTGAAATACATTCATGAAAATAACTGAAGAAATTTTGTTTAAATTTCAGTCCACCAAAGAATTTGTTTGGAAAGAATAAAAATACAAGAAAAGTAAAAATGTTATAAGAAAAGCCAAGATATGTTAAACTCTATCAGGATCATTTTGTAGCGTTGCGTCGTAGAGTGTTGTGTTCAGGTTTAGTCAGTCTTCAGCCCTCGTGGTTCCTCGCTAAAAGTGAAGCTGCATATTACCCTTAGCCATGAACCAGTCTCCTGCGATGCAGTCTATTGGACCTGGTGTCTGGTGAACCTTGTTTTCTGCATCAGGGAATTTAGTAACAACAACAACGACCATTTTGTAATCCATATGCAATTCATTTTCATTACAGCAATAAAAAATTTAACATTCTTTATGATAAATATTTTTTCTTTACACATATTAGTCCATTAACACCTCTTGATTACTTTACAATGGGATTGCCACTGTGAAGGGTACTAGTTACGTATGCCATTACAATTAAATATCAACTCCTTTAGGGGTAACATTGTGGGAGTTCAGTCATAATGATATTATATGAATGAACTCTACGATATTATGAAATGTAGAAGAATTGGATGCAAGTTATCTGAGTAAGTTGTCATCCATAAAGGTAAATAATATTTTTTTTTTCATTTCTAATATTTATTAATTCTGGTAAAGCATTATATAATTACAGGCATAAAAGAACTTAATAAATCAAATTTTCATCATCATTTGCACTGAAAGCAATACACCGTTATAACTAGATATTGATTGTCCCAATTTTAAACAAAATTTTTAATAAAAAATTGTGGACAAATCTAAACACAGACTTTCAATGTGGGGTTTAACATGAAATTATAATATTCTTTGCGGTATTTTGATTTTTATGTATCTTATTTATTTATAGACATTCAAATTAAATGGAAAAAAAAAAAAACTCTGTATCAAAATAAGTAAAAACTTATATGTCAAGAAGTTTGTAGTTAAGAGTTTTATTTATATATAACTATATATAGCAAAATTTTCAATAAAATATTGTGGAAAAATCTATTCCCAGGCTTATCAACTTTCAATGTGTGGGCTAGCATGAAATTATAATATTCTTTACAGTATTATTTATTTGTCGATACACAAATTGCAAAAAAATGGGGAAAAAAATTATGAAGTCAAAGCAATATTTTATTTAAATGCCAATCTACCTAAATTATATATATATATTATAAGACAATTTTCATTTCAGGCATTAAAAAAGTTCCCGACTTAATCAGTAATTAAAAGAAAACAAAAAAATTCTGTATTAAAAGAAGGCAAAGATTATATGTCAAGAAGTTTGTAGTTAGAAGCTTTATATATATATATATATATATATATTATATATTAATATATATATATATATATATATATATTAAATTTAAGGGAGTCCAATTTTCTAGCTTATATACACACACACACACACATATATATATATATATATATATATATAAGCTAGTGTATATAAGCTAGAAAATTGGACTCCCTTAAATTTAACAATTGTTTTTAAATAATTCTTTAAATGAAAATTATTTCATTTTTTTTTATCAATTAATTATGCTACCCAGATTTTTCAGCTTTCAAAGTGTGGTCTAACATGAAATTATAATATTCTTTACAGAATTTTTGATTTTAATATCTATTATTTATTTATTGATATTCAAATTAAATAAAATTGGATAAAAAATTATGAAGTCAAAACATTTTTTGTTTTATTCAAAAACGTTACCAAATTTACATTTATTTTCTAAAAACAAACTATATTAAAAGAAGTCAAAGATTATATGTCAAGATGTTTGTAGTAAAAGTTACATATATATATATATATATCGTAAATGTCAAACAGAAGCTAAAAAAGTGGACACCCTTGAATTGAACAATACTTTTTAAATAACTAATTTAACGAAAATTATTAAAAGATTCTTTATTTTAACCACTTAAGTAGGCTATTTTAACCGAAAAATTTTCATTTAATCCCTCCTCAAATAATACTTCACTAACACTAGTTTTAACTTCAAACAAAAAAACCTCATTAGGAAATCGGCGTGAAAGGAAGTCAAAAAAAAAAAATACTGAGATAAAAAAAAAAGTAATAAGTGTCTGCTCTTCTTTTCATTGGATAGACAATCATTAGAAGTCTATCGAGAGGTAACCAAACTGGAATGAGCTGATGAATGCAGCCGCAGCTGCATCCGCCATACTTCGGCGTTCAAGGAGTGAAGCCGCCGCTGTCGTGCTAATACGTGCGTTTTGCGGCTGTTTCACTGCTTAGACACTAATTTCAGACATTGCATAACCACAGAGGCGCACCAATGAATAGAGAGTTATCGCAGGATGTTAACTTATGTATTCACGATTCCCAAATTATGATGACATGGTAAATGTGGTTGTCATTTTATCGGCTCATATTTTTACATAAGTAATTCGTTCGAGGAAATGATTGTGAGAAATCATTTTGTTGTCAATGGTGGGATCTCGTTTAGGACTTACAGAAGTAGTGTTAAGCTTTTGATAAAGAGGTTAATTTGGTTACCTAAACTGTTTCAATGATAAGCCAAGTCTTTTTCAAGTTTTTAATTTTATTTTTGAAGTTCAACATTTATTGTATACGTTTGTGTATTAAGATTCTCGCTTGCATTTGAATCAATTAAAAAAATTTTTTTTTTAAATCTATAGAAAAGTATAGTTTATTTAATAAAATTTTAATCAAATATATATTAGGCTGTATTATTATAAATAAGAAAAAAAAAATACGTAATTAAAATCGTTATTAATTTCCTTTTACAAAGTTAGATATCTTCTTACAAAAGGACTCACACGTTAATGATTCAGATCTCGATATTTCGACTGAAATCCTATTAAATAAATAAATTAAATAAATACTTTTATTGATGAATGCACAGTAAAAAAATTATTTATTACTCAATTTTAAAATTGAATTTCTCAACTAACGGTTAGTAATAAAGTTTCTAAATAAAACAATATTCATAATTCCTGCAAATATTCATTTTTATATTGCGTAGAGTTTATTTAATAAAATTTCAAACAAATATATATTAGGCTGTATTATTATAGATAAGAAATAAAATCACATAATAAAAACTGTCTTAGATCGTGAGCCTATGACTTTGCTGTAGTTCGAAGTATCACTTTGCGTACACACTGGCATACACGTATCACTCTTTGGATACCACTGAACTAGAGGTTGTGTGCTTTCCACAACTTTCAAAAAGATGGATTTTTTCATGTCCATCCAGGAACAGACACGTAACTTTTGGATTACGCAATGCTTGTTGAAACCCAATAATCTACCCCACTGCTTTCTAATTCTTCTATATGTTATATTGATTTTTGTATTTCTTTCGCATGATTTTTCTACTTCATTTATAAGAAAATTATAAAATCTTGTAAAATAATTGATAACTGTTTCAAGTATTATGTATAAAGAATGAAAACATTTTATTAATTAAGAATTTTCAAGAAGCTCTGTAGTTGAGGAACAATATATCAATCCATTATCTAGCTAAGCAAGTGATTTTCAATTTTTATTTTAAGATTTTTTGCTTGGCAGTCTCAACATTTTTTTGATAGTTCGCGAACCTTTTTAAAATTGAAAATAACTACAAAACATAAAGGCAACTACTAATAAATTTTTTTTTGACAAATAATTATTTGTTCAGAAAATGACGAATCTCAGTCATAAAATTTATATTTGATTTTAATAGAAGGATGCATCGGCTTTGTCTTTGCCATCGACTTTGCCGAGCTGGCTTTAAACATCAGAAGATCGGTGTGTTTCAAGATCATCTATGTTTGGCTATGTTTTGGTCAATGTAGTTCGAATGCCACTGATTTTTGCAACACTGGTAATTGATTTTTATTATAGAATTGTGATCTTAAAAAAACAGTCATTTTTTATTTTTTTTTATTTTTAAATCATAATAATCTTTCTTAATAATTTTTTAAAAATCTTCACTGAAACCAATTCATAAATATTATAAAGAAACATATGATTATATTAATTGGCCAATCAATAACGAGTGCATAAGTCTTTTTGAAATTTTAATACGATTTTTTATTTAACTGTTAGGAAATATAAAAATCAAAGCGTGAAAAGTCAAAAAATAGGTTTAGCATTTTTATTTACATTAATTACAGTAAAAATAAATAAGGCAAATTAACTCATTTAGCTTATAAAACAAATTTTTTTAGTTAACAAGTTTTTAAACAAGTAGCAAGTAACATGTTTTTAAACAAGTAATAAGTTTTTAAACAAGTTTTAGTTATAAACAAGTTTAGTTTAGGTAACAAGAATTTTTTCTTTGTAAATAGCAAATTGCCGTCTTACAAGAGGTTTAACTGTAAAGCTGTCAACACTACATAAATTAAATTAACTAATCAATTTAAATAGGTCTGTTAATTAAGATAATATATATAAGCCACATTTAAATAAAATCTCATCAAGAAGGCAGAAAAATAAGCAATCGCCAATAAATATCTCAACTAAGAAGAAAATTTCGTCCAAAATTCCTTTCCACTTTCCCATTGAGAAGACACCATTGGTTTGAAAACCATTGTCCGTAAAATACTAAAACTTTCCCACGCTAGCTATACAATGGATAAGGAGATGATTTTTCTTTGCATAATTGCTATGTTTACTTTCTCCGGTCCCTTTATAAAGACGCTGATTTACCCTTTTCACAGAATTCTTTTTAAAGTAGATAATTTTGATTTATAATCTCCCTTTTGGGGTTAAAAGATTCGACATGCTAAAGGATTTGACAAAAGGCAACCTGAAAACATGTTTAGATAAATAGGTGTTCACAAAGGAATAGGTGTTAACATCTATCAGCTGTTACAAGTAAACCATTGTCACTAGACTTCGTTTGAGAAATGACTTTTTTAGATGCATGCTATAAAGAAATACATTTAATATTTTAAGAACTTAATTCATTATATTAGGTGCTAAGGATAAACAAAAATGCGATTTTTTAAAAATAATGCTTATTTTATCATATTGTTTTGCTGAAATTCCACAATGTATAAGTATTATTTACTACAGAAATGTGTCTGAAAAATTCTTACTAAAATATTTTTAATCAAATATTATTCAGTTGTAGAAAATGTAATTGTAATCAAATGTTATTCAATTGTAAAAAATGTAATTGTAATCAAATGTTATTCAATTGTAAAAAATGTTATTGTAATCAAATGTTATTCAATTGTAAAAAAATGTTATTGTAATAAAATATTATTCAATTATAAAAAATGTAATTGTAATCAAATGTTATTTAATTGTAAAAAATATAATTGCATTCAAATGTAAATTCAATTGTAAAAAATGTAATTGTTATCCAATTGCAAACATGTTTAACGTGATTTAATGTTATTTTATGAAAATTCTAATTATGATGAATACAATCAGTTTTGATTAATCAGTTAACTGGATAATAATTGATACCGAATAATAAATCAGTGCAATGTGTTAATGCGAATTACAAATATTATAATAAATCTCTTCTATTGACATTTAGATCTGCAAAATAAAATTACTAACCAACTTAGCAATATATAATTGGGGCAATAGAAATAAAAAGTCTTTTCCAATTTATAACGTCCCTACAAAAGTTTATAAATTTCATTGAAATATCCCATAATTTTCCGCCTTATGCTCAAGTGATATCTGATTTCGTGTCCTGTATTGTAATGCATCTGAAGAACTAATAGAAGTTGTAATACATTTCTTCAGTTTCTGCGTGTTGTGAAACAATAATTATTCGTTGAAATTGCAAATTATAACAAAGCAATTGAGTAATAGTCGCATTATCCACATTACTTACTCCACATGAAAAAATCTTTATATCTGAAGCTTATCCATTCAGATTTTCATTATCCTCAGATGCTTGGCATTGACTCTAATATTGTTTGGGGTGCAAAGAGTAACAACACTTGTAAACATCTACAATCTACAACTTTTGTATCTACATTATAAAGACTTTTTATTGTAGTATTAATAAAAACATTTTAATTCTGTTGGTTATCATTTTTTTTTTACATGACTTTTTTTTGTGTTCAATAATTCTCATATGTCTGCACGAGGGAAAAGTTGAAAGTTAATAAAAATTAAGTCGGACACTTTCTTTTTCTACATTATAATTAATAAAAGAAATAAGTAGAGGTAACGATTCGAAATAGAAAAATAAACTATTATTCCAATCAAATCTCCAAAAATGATGAAGTTCGTAAAATAAATAATGTCGGGGCTTTTAAAATCATTGACAACTAAATTTTTAATTAATTTGATTTTCTATTATTAAGGCATTATCATTTTCGTAATTTCCCAATATCACAATGATGTGAATATCAGAAAAAAGTCATGTGTGCCATTTTTTTTTTCTTTCAATGATTGTACATAAATTAACACTCTATCTAGTTGTAAATAATAGCTTTAAGTAGTTTTTTACATGCAGTTCTATAAATGAAAAAATATTTATGTAATTTTAAGTAACAATTTTAATTTCCATTTAAGCTATCAAATACTTCAATCGCAATTATTTCTTTTTCATTGCATTATACTCATCTTCTTCTATTACTATAATTTTGTGAATATAATATGTAATTTTAGGCAATTTTGTTTATTATCCAAATAAAAACTTGTAACTATGTAATATAATGTAGGTATTGTATATACTTGTTCTACAATATATACAATACTTGTTTAACTTATAACTAGTATAACTTATATATACTTGCTCTATATAAACTACGTAACTTTATTAAAGTAACATAGCTGATAAAAAAATATATATTCTGAATTTAGCTTTGATAAATTGGATGTTTCTACGTAATAATTAATAGTTTAATTAACATCTAAAATCATCATTCTATTTCTAGATCAAGATAATATTTTCAGTAACCTATTCAAAAATATGTTTTGATTTGTAATTTGTATACTAATGATAAATAAGTTAGTTATACAAGTAATTTCTTTTCTAACCCTAAATTATCTTCCTTCACCTGAAAGTCCTCCTGGAAGACAATGCTTTTATCACCCATGTAATGATATACTCGTTTCACAAACAAGGAGGCACAACACAATACAAGACATTCATTCATAAAATATGAAATGTTAACAAAAGAGTAATTGTTAACTATTACAAATAGATGTCAAGAATTGGGAAGAAGACGATTAGGCAGGACACTATTCGAATCTTGTTACTGATATTCGTTTTTCTTAAGAATTTATTTTAAAAAATAAGCTATGTAAAAGTTCTGTCTGAAAGCAATGTGTTACTTTCGTCCTCTATTGTATCGCTGGGTATATGTGGAACGTAAGGCTCACAAAGGGGGCACAACACGAAGATTCCTTCATAGGAAATAAAATAATGATAATATCGAATGATAATATCGAAGTCCATGATGAAAATATATATGTATATATAACAATATAAAAGGATAATTTATAAAACATATAACTACCGTTACAGAGAGATCAATGGTAAAAAGAAGACAATTGCACAGCAAAGTATTCGAATTTTTTGAGAAGTTATTTTAAAAATTATGCCTGAAAATAATGCTTTCCTTTCGTCCTCCATTGTATCTCCGGATATACGTGACACACAAAGCTCACAAAGGGGGCACAACACGAGGATTCATTCAAAGGTAATTAAATAAGTATAAGGATAACAGAGAAGTCCCTAAAGAAAAAAAAAATATTTATATAAAACAATTAAAATAAGAGATTAATTTGCAAAACATATAACTTCTATTACAAAGAAATCAAAGGTAGAAAAAGACAGTTACACAACAAAGTATTCGAATTTTTTTCTTGAGAATTTATTTTCATACAAAAGCTCTGTATGAAACCGATGTTTTCCTTCGTCCTCCATAGCATTGCTGGATATATGTGGAACACAAGGCTCACAAAGGGGGCACAACACGAAGATTCATTCATAAAAAATGAAATAAGGATAATGATAACAACGAAGTCCACGATGAAAAAATATATTTAAAACAATCAAAATAAAAGAATAATTTATAAAACCTATAACTACCATTACAGAGAGATCAAGGGTAGAAAGAAGACAATTGCACAGCAAAGTATTTGAATCTTTCGCTTGGGAATTTATTTTTAAAAAATGCACCGTATTAAAGTTCTGCCTAAAAGCAATGTTTTCCATTCGTCCTGCATTGTATCGTTGAATATACGTGGAACGCATGACTCACAAAGGGGGCACAAGACGAGGATTCATTCATAGAAAATGAAATAATGATAATGATAATAGCGAAGTCCATAAAGAAAAAAAATATAAAAAACAATTAAAATAAAATAATAATTTATGTTTTGTTTGTTGTTTCTTATCCCACTTGGCTGGCCAAGCCCACAAGCCCATATGGACTCATGATTGAAGGGGAAGGAAGCAGCTTCTGTTGTGATGGAGCACCCGTAGGTAGAAGCCTGACTTTTGCTCCGTGACGCTCTTACAGTCATAGAAGACCGGGACCTACGGCTTAAAGTGGATTCCGAACCACTACAAACATCCATGGCACCGCCGGGATTCGAACCCGAAACCTGTGACACCGAGCGCCAGAGCGCTAGACACTCGGCCATTCAGGTCCCAAATTTGCCAACGGCACGCAGTGTTCCCAGGTGGTCACCCACCCAAGTACTGACCGCGCCCAATGATGCTTAACTTCGGTGATCTAACGAGAACCGGTATATTAAATAATAATTTATAAAACATATAACTACCATTACAAAGAGATCAAGGGTAGAAAAAAGACACATATCAAAGTATTTGAATGTTTCTTATAAGAATTTATTTAAGAAAAATTTCTCCCTATAAAAGCAATGTTTTCGTTCCATCCTCCATTCTACCGTTGGATTTATGTGGGACACAAGGCTCACAACACGAGAATTCATTCATAGGAAAGGAAATAATGATAATGATAATACAGAAGTCTATAAAGAAAAAACCTATATATATAAAACAATCAAAATAAAAAGATAATTTATAAAACATATAACTTCCATTACAGAGAGATCAAGTGTAGAAAAAAGACAATTACACAGCAAAGTATTCGAATTTTTTTCTTGAGAATTTATCTTAAAAAATGCACCATACAAAAATTCTGCCTGAAAGCAATGTGTTCCTTTCGTCCTCTATTGTACCGCTGGATATATGTGAAACACAAAGCTCACAAAGTGGGCACAGCACGAGGATTCATTCATAGGAAATGCAATAACGATAATGATAATAGAGAAGTCCATAAAGAATATATATATATATATGTAACAATTAAAATAAAAGGATAATTTATAAAACATGCAATTACGATTACAGAGAGATCAAGAGTACGAACAAAACAAATAAGCAGCAAAATGTTCGAATATTTTTCTTGAAAATTCATTTTAAAAATTATAACGATTATTAAATTTCTTTTCCATTTTTGTTTTCTTAATTTTTTTAAATAACTTTACATACTTCTAATTGGTTTTAAATTATTCAATGTTGGGCCATTAAACAACAGTATAGAAGAAACGGCGGGAATTTTAAACCGGTAGAGGGTTTTTTTTTTTATTGATAAAAGTATGGGCATTGAATTGAAGAGCAGAATTTTTCGTTTCATTCGTTCCACTTTCAACGTTGATTAATTTTTTTTTTCTAGTTTTTTTTATCGAGCTTTTTTATACAAAATATTTATTTAAACTTTTTTTACGAGCTAATAATTATATACTGCTAAATGGTTCTAAAAGATTGTGTGATGAAAAAAAAGACAGTTCTGTTTCAAAGTGAAAATCATTTGGACTTCAAATTTTTTGCTTTCTAAGATTGCTGTTATGCGTTTTGTTCAATTAAATTCTAAGTTTTATGGTAACCTGTATATCGGCCTAGCTGACTGTTTTTTATTTATTTATTTTCCCTTAACATCGGAGCCATTATGTTCCAGCCTATATCAAGAACGGCCCACCGATGGCAATGAGGGAACATTTCCTTCTGAGCTTGGTGTCTAAAAATGAACGTTTATTTCTGGTTTTTTTACTGTTATACAACTTGTATTTTGTCTTAATCGAGCATATGTCCCACATAAAATTGTATTCAGAAATAAAATCAATACATTGCGGAAAATGCTTACAATTTTTGTGTTAGTATGTCCGTATTTAATACTGTTTTCTTTCGTATATATATTTATATCTTTCATATTCATACATATATTTCTTTCAAATATCTTTATATATATATATATATATATATATATACAGCTCATCAATTTTCATTAAATTACGAAATTATTATTTTTTTTATTATATTATTAATATAGTAATAATTATATTATTTAATACAGTAATATTTCTACTTCGTCTTTAATATCAAAACATTCGGGTATATCTCAAAATTTGGCCTCAAAAAGTTATCTTTTACATTGTACAATTTGTATGACGGGGAAATCGAGATTGAATGTGAATATCATAATTATTTTATACGAAAACCACATGCAATTATTCTAAACAAAAAATAAAATGTTGTTGCCTTATAGATTAAATTTATTATTAATTTTTTCCTTAAAACATAGGTTTTAATTATGGATTGATTTAATATAATAGAATTTTTTCTATTTACTAAATGGGACCATCCCTTATATTCCTAAATTTTTTTATTATTATATAACGAATTTCTTATAAGACACTCTATACAAATGGCAAGTTTGAGAGTGAATACAAGCACCATACCACATATCATATCATGACAACCATATATTTTGTAAGTTAATTTTGTGCAATTATTTTCAATATTATTATAATTAAAAAAATTTTCCTTAAATAACTTTATGTTTTATAAAGAATGAAAACGTTAGTTAATTTTCAAAGACTATATATCTATATTTTATTAAAGAAATTACCATTAGAAATTAGAAATTACCAAACCCTTTAAATTTTTTTTATCAAATATAATTATTTTTCTACAAAAATATTATTTTTTTTTTCAAATTCGCATCTCTTTTTGACGATCATTTGATCAAATATTACTGTGGGGAATAATTATTTGCGAATTAAAATTTCCAGTAATGCTCAGTTAAATATTATACCATACCATGAATACCACATATTTTGTAGGTTAATTATGTGCAATTATTTTCAATAATATTATTCTTAACAAATTTTCCTTAAATAATTTTTATGTATCATAAAGAATGAAAACGTTAGTTAATTTTCAAAGACTTTATGCCCTTATTTTATTAAAGAAGTTACTATTAACACCCTTAAATTTTACAGGCTTCAGGTTCGAATCCTAGCAGTGGATGTTTGTGAGTGGTTCGGGACCACGTTAAACTGTAGATCCCGGTCTATTTAGCCCAAAGTGTGCACAAGATGACCGTAGAGCAACAAACCAAACCCTTAAACTTTTTTTATTTTTCTTCAAAAATATAATTTTTTCTCCTTCGTTTACGATCATTTAACCAATGACATTCAATATCATCATTTAATCATTAATATTGATTAATCAACGAATGATTTACGATCATTCAAACTGTGGTGGGGAATGATTATTCACGAAATAAAATTCAAAGTGATGTTCAGTTTAATATTACCATCATCATTTATATAAGACAAGATTACCAGAAACTTAAAAAATAATAAGTAGAAAAAAAATTACCTTTTCGTAAAGAAGTCCTATAAGCTAACTCTGTTATATCAAACAAAATATTTCAGCCCATCATAAAAGAAAACTGTCAATCCTACACATCATTCCGTGACCGATTAAAAAAAATTGGGGGAGGGGTTTCATCGCATGCCAATCAAGCGTCGCCAGTGGGAGGAGCTTAACGATTCGCGCATGCGAAAGCGCCTCCTTCGCTTCAGAAACCTGTTCTGATTTTTTCCCCCACCGTTCAATCTTTTTTTTCCCTTTCTTTTTTTCTTTTTATTTTTTACTGTCCAACACTCACTGCGCGACTCGCACGCATGTTAACAACTCCACTCTAGACTGTGGAGGGCTGGCCAACACACCTCGTACTCACTGAGTTAAACGTAACCCGACTCGCTGAACAGTAGTTACGGCGGAGACGTCAACTGTCGCGCTACAAGCTATTCGACGTGCAACTGTTTTGATTTGAGACCGACGCAACATTCTTATTGATTTCATCTATACGCTATAAACATATTGATTGGTTTTTTTTTTGTTGTTATTCAAGGAAACGTGAACTTTATTATTATTATTATTGTTGTTATTTTTTTTCGTGACAAGTTTCTGATTGATGAGTTTTTAACTTGTATGATCAACTATTTATTTAAATTTTTGTCTTGATTTTGGTGCGTGACAATATTTTGTGAACTATTTTTTGACCTGTGCTGATTTTTTTGTTGTTGGAAGCCTTTAAGGTTTTCGTGTGCTAAGAATTACTTCTATTACACTAGGACTTTATTGTCTAGGCTTGATCTAGACTCATTCGACGAAAGTGGCTCCTATAGTATGTCCTGCTCTCCATGCGGCTATAGTTATACATCTGCGTCTCAGGTAAGTCCTATTTTTTTATTACTTTCACCAAAATAAGTTTTGCTTTGTTTAAATTCATTACAAAAGTGTAAACAATCCTTAGTCAATAGTACACGAAATCTGTAAATTTTTTTAGATGTATAAATTAATAATTTCAAATGCTTTCAATGTAAATAAGATTTTTGACATAGGAAAAAAATATTTTTTATGCTTAATTTATTATTTAAATTTATTTAAAATTTCTGTAATATATATTTATAAAATATGAAAAAATGGATTATTTAACGAATTTATACCTACGTCAAAAATATTTGGTGAATAGATTTTATTTGATTTAGTTTAGTAATATAAATAATTAATATTAATAATAGCTATTTTATAATTTTGTGATAAATGTAGTTGAAATCACTGTTTATTTAATATTTGAAAAATCACTTTGTATAGGAATCAGCGCAGAAATTTTTGTATTGTATAGTTTAGTTTGTCGATTCTGCGATTATGCACACTTTGGGGTAATCAGAATGGGATCTACAGTTTAACGTGGATTCCGAACCACTTACAAACAACCCTGCCACTGCCAGGATCAAACCTGAAGCACCCATGGCCAGAGCTTTAACCAATTGGCCGTCAGGCCGCTTTGTATCGAATATAAAATTATTGAAAGAATTCACTATTATAAAACTGTTGAATAATTGTTATTATGAAACTTAAGTTATCATACGCTGAGATTAATATTAACCTAACTCTGAAAATATGTGTGGTACATAGTAAATCAAAATAGAATCCTACGATGTAGTTATACAGTTGAGAATTTTGTTTTGAAGATTAATGCTGATTCCTACAGCAAAGGTAATTAATAGTATTTATTTTTTAAATGTGACCAGCTCGGTGGTTTTTAATTAAATTTCTCCAAACAATCACAATTATTCAATAATTTACTTTGAAATTTAAAATAAAACATTAATAACATTATTATTTTATATCTTTTTTTTTATTATTATTTTATTTTGTCCTATATTGAAGATGAAACATAGACAATTATTATAATATCAAAAGCCTCATTTTCATCTTATATGGTTTTGTTATACGTATTATTTAGTTATTACTCCTTTCCCAAAATTCAATGAAAACAACAATTTATTTTTATTTTAGTAATGTAAATAGTTATATATCTATATATTTCATTTGCCCTTTCTATTGCTTTCTGTATCAGCATTAACTATGATTGATAAGCTGAATTGCAGTTTCTAGTTTTAGGTCTTTTGATAGAATAAAAACACATAAGGCAACTCGTGTGTGTGTGTGTGTGTGTGTGTGTGAAGACATAAACTAATTTATCTTGTTTTTAATTTTGATTAATATGTTACACGGATTTTTATAAATTTCTGTCACTCCATACATTTAATAATACTCCAATACATTAAGTAATACTTCAATGTCTAAATCACCATAACAAAATAGTTCCTTTAATTTCTGGAACTTTGAATGTATATAGATTTTTTTACTTGTTTGCGTGTATTAATGCACTTTAAATATATTGTAAATCAAATAATGACATTATATAAGTTAAAATTGTGTGATATTAAACTTTGAAAAGATGCTCATTTGCGTGTAAAAATGCATTGATATTTATGAAAATGTATATGTCCTATTCTATAATAACACTTAATTCCTATTTTATAACTTATTTGTAGACATATATATATGGAAATATTTTATTCTTGAAATATAATCGCATTTGTGGGAAAGTTTTATTTTTAAATAAAATAACTGAATTATTGAAATTTTACATATTCAATGAAAATTATTATTTATAAATGTGAACAATTTAAATAAAATTTTAATTCTTTGTAAGTGTTTTTATTTTAATATTTCACAATTATTCAACTCAAAGTTATTTTAAAAACTAGCAAGTTGCTTTGCAATATTAAGGCTAAAATCGTTTCTTTTAGAATGAATAAGTTAAAGCGAATTATAATTAAATTCACTAAATATGCAAAATAGTGTTTTAAATTAATATTAGTGGAACTAAATTATTCATTTGCATCTTGTTCGAAGTATCACCTTCTAGCTTACAATTAATAAATTAAAATAATTCATGCTGTCAAAATAACATTTAAGGAATACAATATACAAGTATTTGGAATGATATCTAAATCATCATTATTAGAATGATATTTAGATGATACTAATACTGTATTTAGATGATATTACCACATCTATTAGAATTATACTAATACAAGTATTTTAAATCATAGCCGCCGATATTATCAATTAGTGCATTGTATACTACATTCCAATAATAATAATAATATTTATTATTATAATAAATTAATACATGTAATTAAATATATATATAGATATATATCTTTATTACCAATGATGTTTATAAATATATACCTTAGTATGTATTTCCAAATACCTGTGCATACTATATACCTTAGTATGTACACCATTTTATGTTCTAATATAACATTTAAGAGAGAAAAATGAATTCTTACTTTATTTTAATTATACATAAGTTTAACCAAAGAAAAGATTTATACCCAAAAAAGAAAATTATATCAGTGAAACAATAATTATAAAGTGAAATGAAAGTAATGATACAAAATTAAATAATTTATGTGTTTAAAAATCTCTTGAATCATTGTTAGCATCTTACCTTTAATATTTCAATAAAAACAAATTAAAAACATAATGACTTTGGGCATTATAATGGCATTGTGTTAAACTATATGTGAATACATGAAACTGAGGGACCAAGATGTTGTCGAATGCATACATTATACGCCATCTGTACGCAAAGAAAATAACTATTTATTCAATAGGGGAAAAAAGCATATTTCCCGAGAAAAGTCGGGCCATCTCTCTCAGGGGTCCAGGGAACGAATTACCCTGGAGGCGGTAAATTAGGTTTTTTTTTGCCCCTTTTATGGGTTTCTGGAAAGAAAAGTTATTCCTCCATGCTGTTCTAACGTGTACAATGATAAGCTCCAAAAATATTTAATTAAGGAATAATTGTTGATGAACCTACCTTGATATATACATAAAAAAATTGGTCTTTAACTATGAATCACAAATTTACTGTTAAATGAATTCAAGTTTGATTCACTACAATACCAATACAATACTTTAATTTAAGGTGACATTTTTGTATTTCATTTCAAAATTGGAAAAATTTCAACCACTGTAATTCAAATACATTAATTTCAGAATTGTAATTATTACATATAAAATATAGTATATCATTAAATTTTCACGTGTATTTTAATGTGGAATACTTTGGATCTATCTATCCATCTATCTATATATACATATATATTTATATAGATACAATTTTGAAAGATATAGACATTTGTAGATTAAATTTTGAAATAAATGACACAAAAGAAATAAATATATTGCATTTGTAGTATAAACCAATAATAGGAATAATTTCAAATCAAAATTGAAGATATTTAATTCAAATGCTTTCATTTGAAAATTATAATTATTATATATAAAATACATTATACCGATAGTAATAAACGGTTTTAAAGGTTTTCATGAATCTTTTAATATCTTAATTCTTTTAATTTTAATAACTTCGGATATATATATATATACAATTTTGAAAGATAGATATTGATAATTGAAATAAATAAACTATACAATTTTTGTATATCGCATGTGTGCTCTAATATAGACCGATAATGCGAAATCTTAATCAGTTTTACTAAATAATATAAACATAAATATTTTTAAAAAATCTAATTCTATATCGTATTTATTCTACTATTTAAAGAGCTTGTAGCTTTTAGTATTGTTATAATATTTATAAAATTTATATAATTTTGAAATTAATGATTAAAAGTAAATAAATAAAATATACAATTTTTATATATCGCATATGTGCTCTAATATAAACTAACAATGGGAAATTTTTAATAGTTTTTACTGAATGATATAAACATAAATATTTAAGAAAATCTATTCATTCTACTGTTTAAAGAGCTTGTAACTTTTAGTATTATTATAATATTAATAAAATTTATATAATTTTAAAATTACTGACTCAGAATAAATAAATAGACTATACAATTTTCGTATATCGCATATGTGCTCTAATATAAACTAACAATGGGAAATCTTTTTAATCAGTTTTTCTGAGTAATATAAATATAAACATTAAAAAAAAACTATTCATTCTACTGTTTAAAGAGTTTGTAACCTTTAGTATTGTTATAATATTTATGGAATTCATAAAATTTTGAAATTAAGGAGTCAAAAGAAATAAATAAAATACACAATTTTTATACATCGCATGTGTACTCTAATATAAACTAATAATAAGAAATCTTTTTAATAATTTTTACTGAATGATATAAACATAAATAGTTTAAAAAATCTATTCATTGTACTGTTTAAATAGCTTGTAACTTATAATATTTAGAAAATTTATATAATTTTAAAATTAATGACTCAAATGAAATAAATAAAATATACAATTTTTGTATATTGCATATGTGCTCTAATATAAACCAATAATGTGAAATCTTTTTATTAATTTTTACTGAATAATATAAGCATAAATATTTAAAAAAAAAATTCATTCTACTGTTTAAAGAGCTTGTAACTTTTAGTATTGTTATAAAATTTATATAATTTTGAAATTAATGACTCAAAAGAAATAAATAAATTATACAGTTTTCGTATATCGCATATGTGCTCCAATATAAACCAATAAAGGGAAAATTTTTTAATCAGTTTTACTGAATAATATAAGCATTAAATATTTTTTTAAAAAACTATTCATTCTATATTGTACTCATTATACATTTTAAACAGTTTATATTTTTTAGTACTGTTACAAAGGTATTTTTGTGGGTTTTTTTGTAAACAACATTTTTCAAATATTGTTTTATTGACAAATTTTCTACACAGCTTGTTTGAAAAGATACAAATATTTATTTTGAAAAATAACTTGCATAATTATCTCGTCAAATTAATTGCCAATAAACGCTGCAATGAACAATGGCTAAAGATAACTAGATTTTAACTAGATTTGGCTAAACAACAACGGTAAAGAATGACTGTTTGGTAAATAGGTGGTTTAAATAGTAATAAAAATATCTATCGTTAGATGTTTTGCCATAAAAATTAAGCTGGCAGCAGTCATGTATAAATTATTACTCTATTGAGAAAATCTCTGAATCAAATGTGTAATAAACATGTTTGAAATATTTAAAAAATTTTCAAACTATCTTTCTAATGTTTTATTGTCTTTATGTTGATATGATATTTAAATTGTAAAAGAAACTTATCAGGGATTATGAAATTTTATTTTCGTAATGCATTGAGTTATTTTCATAACTACTTTAAATTGTTTACCAAAAGTAAACATAAATTAACAGAATAAAACACAATAATATCAGCCATTTTAAAAACAGATAAATCAGAATTAAAATTTGCGAAAATATTTTATTTGGCAAGTTCAAGTTCAGATGTAATTTTAGAGATTTTTAGAGATAATGTGAACGGTATATAGTAAATGATAAAGTGAAATAAAATAAATCGAATTGTGATAATCTAATTTGGATATTTAGTATGTGAGTTGATATTATTAACCAAACTGAATTGATGTTATTGTGGTTGATTTTTTAAACCGAACTTTGTGTTAGTTAATGTTTGTCTTTAGTTTTTTCTTCGTTTTATAAACTTGTTTGTTGTAAAACTTATTTCTCATATTAAAATAACTTATATTGTAATGAAAACATTTCGTTGTTTACAAAGCGCAGTACATTTATATATGTGCATCATTTTAGGAAACGCAAGAAATTATTTTTATAAAAGTTTATTTAAAGGGTGAAAAAAAACTGACTTTCGATAAATAGAATATACACATATTTTTCATTTATATTCGCTTAACTTTCTATAAAATGAAAAACCAGAAATATTACGAAACTTTTAAAAAAAAATTTAATCAAAAATAATACCCAATTTAATATTTTAATATTTTATTTTTATGAAACGATATATTCGAATTACTTGTTGCAAAATCAAATGTTAAAACAAATTAAATTTATGTTCATGAATTTATTTTTGAATCGATTATGATTTTTGATTATAATTTTTACGAATTGATTATGATTTTTAAGTGATTAATTTTATAATGAAAGATAATGTGGAATTTATGAGTAGTAGTTTGTATAAAAATAAAAATCACCTTCATCATCCAATTAACTAAAAAGGGCGAATTAGCTTTTAAAATTTTGATATGTATGACTATGTCATTAATGATAGAACTTCAAAGTTATTACTCATTAATAGATTTTGTCAAGTATCTCATAGAGGTATAACTTTTTTTTTTTTTTTTTTTTTTTGTATCAGAAATAATTCATTTTTTCGAGTAAGCAAGTTATGCTTGTAATTTTTAAATTTATTGTAAGTAAATATATGTTACAATTTTAAAAATATTTCATATCATTTAAAAAATTTTTTTTATAGAGTTTTTAATTATACTTCACATTCCTCTTTAGCAAAAGCAATTATGTCTCTGATTTTATAATTTAAAGCGGAATAAATTTAAAGCATTTTCAAATTTAAGAATTTTTAAAGCATTTCGAAATAAAACAAGAAAATATTTCTTTAAAATATTTTATAAATTTATGTATCTTGTGGAAATTTATTACATTGTAGTATGTGTTTTGTGGTATAATTTTATAGTATTCAAAAAAGAAACATTTATCAGTTTTGTATCAAAAAGCTAGAAAGATTAGAATTGATTTTTATCTTTTATACTTAACAGCATAATTCGACTGTAAACCATGAAATTTAGAAAATGTGCCCTGCATAACTCGGTATTTTTATTATTGGTGAATTACTTGAATTCGTTTCGTTTTAACTAATTATAAGAGAAATAAATCCATAAATTTTCTTTTCCATGTAGCATACCTATTTCAAATTTATTTCTGTTATTCATTTGCAATCATTATTTCTTGAAATAATGATTTCAAATGATGATTTATGATTATTTCTTGAAATAATGATTACAAATGATAATTTAGGATTATTTCTTAAAATAGTGATTACAAATGATGATTTACAATTATTTTTTGAAACAATGACTACGTTATTTATAGAAGTAAAAATTTAAATTATTTTTAGTTGTAAGCTTCTTTAAAGTTAGTTGCTTTAAAACTTTATTGAGAATTTTTTTTTTCTATCTTAAGAAAAAAATTTATAAAAGAAAAATAAACTTTTCCAGACATCTTACAATTTTTTACTTTCCTTAAGTCGCAACATTACAGAAAAGTTAAAGCACAGATTACTAAAAAAAGAAAGTACAGATTACAGTAAAGTACAGATAAATTTCTTAGAATATACTTTAAAAATGTTTTATGTTCCTCATTCAAGCACGTATAAGAGCATTTTAAACTATAAAGTATATTTACAGAAGAAAATCTTTTCGATATTTAAAATTTTTTTTAATGAAAATATGGCATTGAATTGCCAAAATCTCCCTTTTTAACACTCCATAAATTTCGAATTAAACTATGACCAATGCATTTCCAAACTTCAATCGCTAGAAATAATGCAACATTTTTATGGCATCTTCAACTAAAAGATTTTCCATCAGTTTGGATAACTTATGTTATGTTTTATAGTAGAGAATGCATTCGAATCGATTGCAATTTTTTGAGCAAATCCTTTTGAAGAATTCAACCCCAACGCGAACCGAATACCGATTTAGATACAGATGATAAAACGAAATTTAGGCAGATGACTAGATATTCGTCGCATAATCAGTAAAAAGCTGTCAAATGCTCAATTTATTGCCTCTTTCGATCACGGATCAGCGTTCCATGCCGATAGTGCCACTTAGGAAAAAAATGATCGAAAACCACACGTATGATGTGTCGTTTCATTTCGGAGATTTCGAAGCAAGTTGGGCGTGAAAGGCTTTAGATAGTTCTGCTTCAGTCCTACCACAAAAACGCAACTGACATTTGGGAAAAATGATACCTTTTACTATCGATTTTTGCAGGCCTGCCTTGATATTATGAAATGCGAAAAGCTGGTTTGCTCAATAATGCACAAACCGCTGTTACTATCATTTGTTGGAAAATTTATAACCTCGGGTAAATGTTTCTGGTACAAGCATGGGAATTCGTGAATTTACTGACGAATGAAAAGCGACAACTCTTGCGACGAATCATTAAGCATTTCTAATGACAAAGGAATGCCGAAAACACGAAGCGTCACTTAAGATAAGTAGTTAAAAATCTCTGTAGACCACTTACGACAGTTGCTTTGCATTATTAAAATCATGCTCCGATTTTTGGGAGAGCTATCTTTAAATAAAAATTACAGAAATGAAATAACTTAGAAATCTATTCTATTAATGAGTGCTATGCATAGGTGCACGTGCATTATTTATAAATGTTTTTTGATTATCCTTCTTTATTGCGAAGTTTTTAATTTATTTTAAGATGTAAATATTGTACGAATTGATAGCTTCTATAAGCAAGCAATGTTTAATTAAGATAATAAAAAAAAATATATACAGGATCTACTTTCCCTTTAAAAAATTACAATAGCTTCAGAGTTTTTAATAAGAAATGTTATTTGCACTTTAATTTATTTCGTCTCTTGCGAAGAATCATTAAGCCTTTCTAACAACAAAGAATACCGAAAACTTAAAGCTTCACTTAAGATAAGTAGTTAAAAATCTCACTTATCAATTGTTAATTATCCTTTTGGCCACTTATTAATTATCCTTTTGCATTATTAAAATCATGCTCTGATTTTTGTGAGAGCAATCTTTAACCAAAAATTACAGAAATGAAATGGATTAGAAAGTTATTCTTGATGAATGCTATGCATATTATACATTATTTATATATGTTCCTCGATTATGTTGCTTCTAACTATTAAGTTTTTAGTTTATTTCATTTATTTATTTTAAGATGTAATTAAAGCAAATTTTGTACGAATTGATAGCTTCTGTAAGCAAGCAATATTTAGATAGGATAATAAAAAATTAATATAAGATCTACTTTAACTTTAAATACTTTCAATAGCTTTAGGATTTTTAATAAGAAATGCTATTGGCAATATAATTTTTTTTCGTGTTATATATTTTATACCGATTCTTATCTTTAAAAATTTGTATTCTTTATAATACTTTATTGTGCACGTTTGAAGTAAAAATATAGTTTAAAAATAAAATTAATAATCTAAAGGCTCTTATTTTAAGCCAAGTAGTTTGGATTTATTTTAACATTTAAGTCTAAAAGTGATACAGCATTTTTTTCTTCTTCATTTTTTTTTATAACAATTGCGAAAATACCTTAATAACGAAGTAACAACTAGAAACATTAAGATTATTTTAATGTTCCATTGATACTGTGCTTGACTATTAAGATTTTTTTCTTCGATTAAATATAGTCATATTATGTTCACATTTCTCAGAATTATCCTTTGTAATCCCTAGAAAATAGGAGAGTTGAATGGGATTATAAAGGAAGATCTAGTTTGTTAATTTGGCACTAATTCTCTGTTAATAACTCATAGGAAAATATTTTTTTAATGTGTTGTATTCGAATGCCATAATGATAATTCAAAACGAGTTTAATATCTAGAGCAAATCATTGTTTATTCATTTGATAAAAGCTTTTTAATATTTTCGCAGGAAACCTAAAAGATAATTCTTCTGATAAGTAATTTCAATTTTTAAGTGATTATTTTTTTGATAAATAATTTAGTATGATGTTTAACAAATGTTGTATGTAAGCTTTTTTAATATTAAAATATCAAATATAAAAAAAAATTACTATTAAGTGTTATTACTAATTACTATTAAATTATTATTAAGTTTTTTTTTAACATTAAAATATCGAAATAAAAAAAAATACTCTTATGTAAGCCTTTTTTAACATTAAAATATCGAAAAGAAAAAAAAAACTTACTGTTATTAAAAACATAAGAAAAAAAAAAAAAAAGTTATTAAGACTTCTCAACTTAACACTGTAAGCTATTTGATAATAATAAAAAAGAAAAAGTAGAATAAAATAAATGTTGCGATATCTTACTTATTATTAATTTGGCTGACTGAAATCTTTCTAAGCAGTTAACGCAATTGAATAATTATTCACAATATTTCTTGACTTGTAAATTATCACGACTTGTAAATTATTTGACTAAATAATTGACTTGTTTCCGTACAATTTTATTTATCAACTTCAGACTGACAAGTCTTTGCATGGCAGAAAGCGAAACCCAAATTTTCACTGATCAAGATCGTGAAATCAGAAGCAAAATAATTAAATAAAATTCCAAATTCTATCAGTTAATACTGATTTATTGCAATCATTATTCATCCCGTCAGGTTTCGAAATTACGGTTGACAAACCTTTTTTTTTTTTCTTCTTTCTTGTGAAAACACAGAACTGGAGAATCACGAAAAAATGAAACTCTTGCCCCATATTTCATAGCATGATAAACGATCCTCTTCGCTGTGATCACGAAATCATATTCCGGTTTTCGAAAACAAAACATCGATCCAAAACGCTGGTGGAATGCGATACCTTCGGCGAAGAAACATGAAGGCATCGAAACAGAGTTGTTAAGCTGCCAAAAAGAAGTGGAAGGCATCGCTGGAAGGCACATGCAAATCAGAGAACATGGACGAATCTTGTCCTTTCTCCTCCACCCAGCTTCTTTTCTGTGCTCTCGTTTGCACTGCTGATTTATCAATGACAGATTTTTTTTCATTTGACATTTTTTTTTCATCTGTTCATTACTCCATGAAAGACAGCACTTTCATGGATTTTGTTGGCGAATTAAGTCTCACTGTCCTCAAATCAATCTTCGAAGATGATTACGATACTTTGTCTATGGTTATGACACCTTTTAGGCTACTTGTTGCGCTACTGATAAGCAATAGTATCAATTCGAACTCAGAGAGTTCATTTCTATTTGTATTCTTACATTTGACATTTTTTTTCACCTGTTCATTACTCCATGAAATTATTCGTTTTCATAGATTTTGTTGGCGAATTAAGTCTCACTGTCCTCAAATCAATCTTCGAAGATGATTACAATACTTTATGGATGGCTATGACACCTTTTAGGCTACTTTTTGCGCTACTGATAAGCAATAGTATCAATTCGAACTCATAAAGAATTCAATTTTATTTATATTATTTCATTTGATATTATTTTTTCATCTGTTCATTACTTCATGAAAGAGAATGTTTTCATGGATTTTGTTGACGAATTAAGTCTTAGTGTCCTCAAATCAATGTTCGAAGATGATTACTTGGTGTATGGTTATGATACCTTTTAGGCAACTTGTTGAGCTAATGATATATAATAGTATCAATTCTAACTCGAGTTCATTTCTATTTGTATTCTTTCATTTGACATTTTTTTTTTCATCTGTTCATTACTCCATGAAATCATTCGCTTTCATGGATTTTGTTGCCGAATTAAGTCTCACTGTCTTCAAATCAATTTTCGAAGATGGTGGATGGTTATGACACCATTTAGGCTACTTGTTGCGCTACTGATAAGCAATGCTCTCAATTCTAACCCATAAATAATTCAACTTTATTTATATTCTTTCATTTGATATTATTTAATTACAACATTTGATGTTGGTATTCATTTTCTTTGACACATTGATTATTAAATAAAAATATGCTTTAAATGAAATTTAAATTCATTTAAAACATTTTGGTTTCAAAGTATTACATAAAGTAGGTATTTTATGAGCCTAATAACACTAATGATTTTCCAACACTTTTTGGATTATGGACTTATACCATGGACCACGATGGTTCTACATTGTTATTATGAGATGTATTTTTCTATAAGTATCTTGTGTGGTTTTTTTTTATCACTTTATTAATTAATAAAACACTTTAATATTCACTTTAGATATAAACTTAAAATATAATATAAAAATAAAATGTCTGCTTTGTGATTTTTTAACAGAAAACATTTAAACAACTCTTGTAGTCTAATTTTAATATGTTTAATCATGCATATCCCTTTTAATATGCTTTAATACGTTTAAACAGAATTATTTGATTGATATAATTTCATTATTTAAATACTTAAATAAGAGTTTGAATATTCATCATGCGAAATTTCTATTCAAAATCTTTAATAATAGTTTGTTTATATCCAATTAATTTTCGTTTAATATTACTGCAGTTATAACAGCATCGTACAAGAAACTTACGCATCCATAAGTCATCACAAAAGGCACCCAAAGAAAAGAAATACCTCTCACGTACTCATTAATTGCTTTCAATGTATCACTCGAACGCAGATTACATACCCTTTCATTAAATTATTGAAAGGGTTCAGACAATGAGACTCGAAACAACTCGGGTGTTAGAAACTACATTCCTGGATACGCATGTGGCCATAAATCAGCCAACAGAAAAATCCGCAGAAAACATCTGCGAAAATTCCTAACTTCGGTCATTGTGGAAGGCAGTGATATACTACAGCGTGACCGATCATAATTAATGAACATACCCGGTCATTAATGATGGTAGCTTGTTAGATGGGGGAGCCAATGAAAAGGCTTTTTAACTCGTCAACAGCTAAAGCCATCCCTGGGTTGTGGCCAGTGAGCTAAAGCCATTGTCTTGGAAAAAGACGATTCAGTCGAAGAAGCAAGCAAACAAGCCTACAGTAGAAAAGAATCTCAAACAACAACAGCCTTCTTAAAATAACCACAATAAATAAATCCATTCATCTTTTAAACTACGCAAATAGGTTCTGAAACAGAAGCAATCACGAACACGACATGGGTTTTAATTTATTATTTATATTATTTTTTTTCTCCCCCATCCAGGATTTTGCGTACCCGAATCATGTATCTTTCACGGTTGAACGTTCTGTAGATCAAAAATCGATTGTAGAAACATTTCGAAACGAAGCGTTTAGTTCTTTATTTTTATTTATTTTTTCTCTTCCTCTTTTATCGGCATTCCTTCCCTTGTTTTTTAAGACATACCTCCTATCTTCGCCACTCAAAAAAGTGGCACAAAATTCTACCAAGCCACAAGTTACAAAGGATTAGATCATCTTTTGGTTGTAAAAAGACTCTGAAAGAGCTTCTTTAAATGGCGGATTTAGATGTCATTAGTCTTTTTCTTTTCTTTTTTTCTTTTTCCCGTAAATAAGTAAATATGTAACTGGTGAGATAACGATCTTAACGCTCTTTTATAGTTGTTTTCTCAAACAATGAAACGCAATTTGATTTTTAAGTGCACCGTATACTGTTCCTCCCTCAGGGTATGTAACTGGTGAGTGATTTTTGGATTAACCAGTTGATAAATCAAAGACTTATCATTAAGGGACACACGTTACTTTCCTCCAGTTCTGCAACGCTAGAAAAAGCATCTTGTAACGCGTCGCGCCCTGCTTAGTTTAAAAACCATTAATTATCATTAAGTCCAAAGACGCATGCTATGGTATGACAAAAAAAAAATTGTTTCATCAATAAAATTATTTTACATTGCTATGTAAGCACTGTAGTATTGCTATGTAAGCATTGTGTCATCATAAAAATATCTGGACAGATAATTTTAAGAAGTTCTTATGGGAAATTTGCTGAAATATTGGGAGCATTTATCTTTCCAATGCTTTAGTTTGCTTTGGGGTTGGAATTAATTGATTTTGTGTGAATGTTAAGAAATTTTTTCTAAACAACATTCATCATTTAATGCCATCAGTGTTGGGGAAAAGGTATTGAATAAATTTGAAACTATATTGGAAGTATATTGGAATTATATTGGAAAAACTAACTAACTAACTATATTGGAAATATTGGAAGCATTGATCTTTTCAATGCCTATTTGTCTAGTGTTCTTTGAGATTGGATTTGGTTTGGTTTGGTTTTGGGTGAATGTTAACGAAATTTTTTCTAAAAAACATTCATCATCAACATTCAATGTCACCAGTTTTGTGGAAAAATAAAACTGAATTGAAAAAATTAAATTGAATAAATTTGAGACTCAGTTAACTATATGATTACAGTGTCTAGTCGCCATTAAAACTGTTTACATATACACGTAAAATATTTAGACAGAAAATTTAATAACACTTTATCAAGAAAAGTAGATCACTAAAAATAGAATTAAGCAAAGATAAAATTTTTTTTTATAAAATACTTTAAAAGATTCTGTGTTTGTTTGTTTAATGTATGTAAGTCATATTAAAAAGTTATACTGCTTTGCTATAATTGCATTATGTTATAAAATGTCATAAGGATGCAATGGAATGGAAAGGATTTTGCTATTATTTGTAATGTTGGCTATGAAAATGAGGATCTGAAACATAATAATAATAATAATAACTTTATTTCTTATAATACCAGCACTTTTCCTTCAGGAGAAAGACTTTTTCTTTTTAATTACGGCGACATATTTTCTATATCTGAACCAGGTTGAAAAAGGGAATTGCAAAGATACAAAAGGGACTTTTATAAAGAATTTATTCTTAAAAACTATTATTCTTCTATTATACTTAAATGTTGGATTCGATAATAATTTTCTCGTATGTGATTGCGTTTTAAAATTTATTTTTTAAAAGCATTATCTTTTTATTTGTGTCTTTTTATTTTTTTAGTTAAATCTTTTTTTCAATCAACATATTTTCAATTTAAATCTTTTGTAAAATAGCCAGAAACAGTTGAATCTACTATTATCATTACATTAGTTTTAGCAGTCTGTACACCTACCATTTTGTGTGGACTTTTTTAATTCCTATTCACTTAATAGTATCATTTGACAGTGCAAAAATGTTACAATCAGATGTTGTTTATGTTTCTGTCCAACTCTCAATTCAAGATGATATGTATTTTTGTAGGCTTATCAAAACAAGATAAAAATATGTAAGCAGACTTTACAGCATTAAAAAAAAAAAAAAAAAAAATGCTAAACCATTGTGTAAAAAATATACTGAAAAAGTCAGACAGATTGAAAAGAGTTATAAATTTATCACCAGATAAATTAGAAAAGTAACCGAATCCCTGTACATGACGTGATTTCTAATTAACACGTTTTATAATAATCATCTCAAACGTGGCAACTTTGATCGGAAATTTCACAAGTGATTCATAGCACCCTTCTTTTCTAATCTTCATCAGCAGTTTTTGATTTATTTCAATCTTTCACAAGGATTCGTTGTTTCTCTCCCTTTTTTTTCGTTTCTGCCCTTAAGGTCTACAGGTTTTGCTTTCTTTTTTCCCGCCTTCCCCCCCTCTTTCCTTCCACATTTCTTCTAAAGACCAACACCATTTTTTCGCAGTTGATTCGTAGCTACTAAGTTTTATTTATATTTTCAGTGTAACAAATAAATCACTCACTACCTTTTTTTTTTTCTTTCCTCTTTTTACTTTTTACTTTTTTATTTTTCTTTGCTATTTTATCTTGGTTCTTGTAATTCTCTTCGGGAACAAGTTTAACGGATGAAGTGTTTGTAACTTAATAAGGCGATAGAAGATTCAACCCCTAACCCTTGTTGTAGATACACGGGAAATATAACAACAACAAAAAAGAAAAGCATCAGCTTGTACCTCCAAATTGCGGAGGATATCATTCACCAAGGTTCAGGCCTAAACGGAGGCGAAAATTGTTTAATACGAGACGTGAGGTGTGGTTGCTTTTACGCAACTTACAAAAAAAAAATAAATAAATAAATAATAAAAAATGATGGTGCGCAGTAATTTTAGATTTGCACGGGTCTATCTCAATTTTCCAAAAGAGAAAATTAAGAAGTTATTAGATTGTTATTAGTTACAAGAAGGTGAAGTAATAATTCTGCAATTATTATTTTCCATTATATCCGCTACCTTAAGCATCGTGCCCACATATGGATTCATACTTTTTCATTTTTATAGTGAAGATATAATATGTAAGGTTAGATACTATAAATATTTCATTTTGTACCACCACGGGTGTATCTCAATTTTCCAAAAGAGAAAATTAAGAAGTTGTTAGATTGTTATTAGTTAGAAGAAGGTGAAGTAATAATTCTGCAATTATTATTTTCTATTATATCCGCTAACTTTTGTATGTTGGCCACATATGGATGTTGCTATTTCATTTTTATATTGAAGATATAATATGAAAGGTTAGATACTATAAACATTTTATTATGTACCCCCATTAAAAGTGCGAGTAAAAATGTTGTATTATAAATAAAAAAAAATAGTTTCAAATAGTTTTAGATTTTTTTGATGTTTAAGGTATCTTTTAGTTTTGTTATAAAAGTTTTAAAATAAATATCCTTATTGTATTAGTTGCTATAAATGCATTAGTATTAGTTGTCGCTTTTTCATTTTTATATTCAAGATATAATATGAAAGTATAGATACTATAAATATTTTATTATGTACCGCCATTAAAAAGGCATGTAAAAATAATAATAACGTATCACATTTATTTTAGATAGTATTAAAAAAAATAATAAAACAAATCATAAATTGTTTTAAATAGTTTTAAAATAAATGTAAAATGATCCTTATTGTATTACTTGCCTAGGAATTAAAATTTGGATAATTTTAGATATTAATTAATTTATAATTAAATCATTTTATCATTTATCATTGTCAAATTTAAAGAAGGATTCAAAAGTATTACTATCAGACTAGTAGCAATTATTAAAGACACCAACATTTTTTTAAACAAAAGAACTAATGTATTAGCATTCTTTCCAAGAATATTGCAATAAATAAATAACAATTGCACATTAAAGTTGTTAAATCTCTTTCTCTTAACATACTATTTAATCCATTTACTTTACTTAAATATTTATGTTTAAAGATGATTAGCGTTGTCACAACAAATTGGATTTTTTCTTTTTTTACCTTTCTAAGAATGGATAATCTTTCTCGGAATCTTTCTAGGAAAATCCAATTTCGACAGCATATAAAAACACATGTTCTTATGCATTATCATGATTTATCATGCTAAATTAATTTCGGAGAATTCCACAGGTCAAAGAAGCCTTAAGAACTCTATCGATTTTCTCTTAAATATTTCATTGGAAGTTTACAGCTAAGAAGTTTACATTTCTCCAGTCTGGCTTTCCTAAAATATCTCTGTTAAGTAAGACATTTTCTTTAAAGCATGTTAGAAGCACCTGCGTTTCTAAAGGTGGTGATTAGCACCACATTTAAAAGAGGAAGTAATAAATCCACAGCTCGCTTGGCCGTTTCAGTAAAGACATAGAGGTAAAACAAAATTGAGCATCACATAAATGTGACACAGCACGCAAGTTAAATCGACATCCGTTGTCATTGGAATGTCACATGTTAATAATAACCGGCTATTTTTTACTAAAAAAAATTTGAAAATGCATTAAGTTAAAAGTTAAGAATTAATTTTTATACTTAAATATATAATTTTTATACTTAAATATAGAATTTTTACGGAAACCAAGAAATTGTACTACATATTATCAAAATGATATTATAAGTGCTTTTGAAAAGATTTTGGATGGCATAGATACAGCATGCAAGCTAAATTTACCTCCTTAATTGAATTAACTGTCTTAAAAAAAAAAAAAAAAACTTTTGAACTGTATTAATCAAATTAAAAGTTAGGAATGAATTTTCATACTTTATAAAACCAAGAAAATTTACTACATATTAACAAAATGATACTATAAGGGCTTTTGAAAATATTTTGGATAGCATAGATATAGCGCGAAAGCTAAATTTATCTTCTTGTTTGAATTAATTAGCTTTTATATTTTTATAATTTTTTAAATAACTTTTAAATGGTTTCAATTAAATTAACAATAAGAAATTAAGTATTGTACATTTTAAAAACAAGAAAATGTATTGCATATTACCAAAATGACATTATAAGTGCTTTTGGAAATACTTTATATGTCATTGGTAGTATAGACACAGCACTTAAGTTAAATTGACATCTGTCGTCATTGGAATAACATCTCATAATATATATATATTTTTTACTAAATAACATAAAACTTGAATTAGTTAAATTAATTGAGAAAAAAAGTCTTATATATTTGAAACCAAGAAAACATACTACAGGATACTAAACAACACTATATGTGGTTTTGAAGCTTTTTTTTACAGCAAATGTTGTATGTTGTAATATAAAAAAATGTTGTTTATAACAAATGTTATAATATTGTTTAGTGCATCAGTAATAAGATTTTACCTCGTCTAATAAGAACACTGATTATGTAAAAAATAATATATAATTACCTACTTTGTTTTGTGGTGTTGTTTATTTACAGGACAGCTTTATTTTGTATTGAAACAAGTGGCTGTTCGATTTCGAAAATTTGAAAATCACATTATTTTTCTGGGGAAAAGTGCTATTGAAAAATTTCTAATTAAAGAGCTGTTTCTTTTATGTTTCGTTTCACTTAAAAATAGTTGAATTCCTATGAACGAATATATTTCAATCAATGCATAAAGGTATGAATTAAAAACTTCAAAAGCCCGAATACATGAAAATCTGTCTGAAATTTTATAATATTAATTGAAAAAATAAAATTATAATTTTTAAACATTTTATACACAAGTTCTTTTAATGGCTCTTTTTGTTCTTATTAAAAAAAATATATATATTTAATTGTTTTTTTTTATTCCAATCATAGTAAACTTTCAGCAAACAATTAATTTAAATGTAGTGCACAAATGTATATACGTAAAACTCGAGAGATTATAAGAAAAATAATAACAAATAAATAATTAAAAACGAATTTAATTTTTATTGATATATTTTATTGCAATTGTAATCTGATGTCTGATTTATAATATGAATAATTACAACTAAAAATACCTTGATATTAATTATTTTTTCGTCACTTTCAAAGTGCTATTCGATAATTATTAAGAATTCCCATAAACCTCCTCTTTAAATATACAACTGAGTATCAAAATTATTATTTAATAGTAAGGGAACAATTTAACCAATTAAAAATAGTACTTTATAGTTGCTATTAGAAATAACACTAAAACTATATATTATAGGAAAAATGTCTATATATGTATTACAATTCAACTATAATCAAAATTGATGTTAAACTATATAACCAGACTGCTACTCATCATTTTACTTTTAATTATTAATAGTCAACACAATAAATTCTGATTTTATATTGGTTTGTCCCCTAACTGATATATACTTGTACGAAATGCATTTGAATATATACTTGTACTATATACGATATATACCTTGTCACCTAACTGATATATACTTGTACGAAATGTATTTGAATATATACTTGTACTATATACGATATATATTTGTCACCTAACTGATATATACTTGTACGAAATATACTTGAATATATACTTGTACGAAATATACTTGAATATATACTTGTAAGAAATATACTTAAATATATACTTGTACGAAATATACTTGAATATATACTTATACGAAATATACTTGTACGATATATTCTTGTCACCTAACCGATTTCGAACGCTTTCAGATTCTAATGACCGGTCAGCACCCTAGTCTGCCCTATCCGACTTCGAACAGCATGGCCCCGGACACCCTGGTGAGTCAGGCCCACCCTGGCTCCAGCATCTGCTCCCTGCCGTACGAGGGCCGCTTCCTGGGCACCACCTACCCGAGGCTGACGGAGCTGTACGGCGGAGCGGCCTACCCCGATCCCGTCGCCGCGTCCTACATGGGCGGACTGGCCGCCAGCCACCCTGCCATGCTCTACTCAGCGCCCCTGGTGAGTCTCATCTGAGTAGTTTAAATGATGCTCGCATCTATTGTAAACATTATGAATAAAAGTACTATTTGTCACCTTGAAAATTTAGAGTGCCTTCTTAGAGTATAGGTGCTAATTAATGGTGCATGGCTTAAAAATTTATTCAAAATTTAAATTGTATATATAATTGTCTATAATAATTATAAGTAAAATGAATAATTTTATATAGTCATTTAATTAATATTTAAATATTTTTTTTAATTATACCCCTTCGAAAAATATATTTATTGTATTTTTCGGTGCGCTTTATTAAAAATATCTGTCATTGCATAGTTGTTTATAGAAAATAAACATTGCTAATAATATCTTTATACAAATAAATTTTATATTTTACAGCTGTAGATATGCATTTTAGTATTAAAGTAGCGAACTTTGAAGAATTAAGTCAAATAAATTTAGAATCAAATAAATTAAGGTTTATTACAGTATTAATTTTTTTTTCTAAAATATTTTTTCAACAAAATAAAAAATAAAAAATCGTCTTTCTTTTTTTTTTCCAGTATTTAATTTTTAATAAGATAGAAATATAATTTCTGTTGTTATAGCACTCAATTACAATAAAGCAAAAACAATCAGAGAGCAATATTTAGGCTTCGATTTTCAATAGATTCAGCATTATTACGATTTTCAATATTTCTGCAATTTCAGCCGTAATTTAAATAAATTTCGTAAATTAAATAAAGTTGGTATATTTTAAAGTACATATAAATTTGACTAAAAAATTAAATTTTTTCATCTTATTACAAAATACTGATGAATATATTTTAATTTTAAATAAATTTAACTAGTTGAATTTCAAATTTTATGCAATCATCAATTATTAACTCATATTCAATACTGCAGCATCTAACACTATTAAACTATTACTAATTGAATTCTAATTTTTATTATTGACTTTTTATTACAATGGATATTTCTTAAACATTTTTAAGTACTTGCATTAATTTAAAAGTATTGGAACAATCTTCAATATATCTTAATTATTTTGCAGAAAGTATTTTCGTACACATTTCTTATTTAACATGCTTAAAATACAAGATTTTGATGTAATATTTTTCGTTCAATACAGGCATCTGCTTATGATATTAAGGATCCTCGCGGCACTTGGGCTGCACTACCCCAGGCTGCGGGATATGATCCCATCCTAGCCGCCGCCTACTCTCCCTACGGCGACAGGTAATAATCATATTCATCACGATTGAATTAAGAATACAATTTAGGTATAATCATATAAAATACAAAATTATTCAAATATTTATACAATCCTTTTTAGTTTTCCATTAGTTTTTATTCGTTACTAATCTAAAAATTATTCTACACATTAAATTGAACTGCGGAATACTTTTTAACTTAATTTTTTTTAGTAAAATTACTAAATTTTTTAGTGGATTGTATTTTAATTTATTATGGAACTGTATTGAATGATCCCGAATAAATTTGAATAATTTACTTTATTTTAAAACCTTGCTGTTTCACGAATCGAATCTGTATAATTTGTATTAAATGGTACAAATCCTAAAAGTGATACCTATTAGCAATTCGCTAACGAAATTAAAACAAAAACAAGCCAGAAAAAAAAAATTGTAATCAAAACCAGTGTTTGAATTAGAATTATGGTACGAAATGAGCAAATAGGTATGAATCTTCGTTCATAACAATAAATTGTACGAATCATCTTTCATAACAATAAATTGTACGAATCATCTTTCATATAACAATAAACTGTACGAATCATCTTTCATAACAATAAATTGTACGAATCATCTTTCATATAACAATAAACTGTACGAATCATCTTTCATAACAATAAATTGTACGAATCATCTTTCATATAACAATAAACTGTACGAATCATCTTTCATAACAATAAATTGTACGAATCATCTTTCATACAAGCAATTTGTGCAACTCTTCTTTGACACAAACAATTTATACGCATCTTTTTAGATTTCAATAATTTGTATAAATCTTTTTAGATTTGAACAATTTGTACCAATCTTCTTTGATGCGGCAGTTAGTACGAATCTACTTTGATAGAATAATTTGAATCAATCATCCGAAATTTTATTTGAATGATATGAATTGCGTATCTCTATTAACTGATATCCTTCTTAGGTATGATCCTATCGATAGCGATGCTAGACGCCGGAATGCCACACGGGAAACTACAAGCACCCTAAAAGCATGGCTGAACGAGCATCGCAAGAATCCTTATCCCACTAAAGGCGAAAAGATAATGCTGGCCATTATCACCAAAATGACGCTGACCCAGGTGTCCACGTGGTTCGCCAACGCCCGCAGAAGACTTAAAAAAGAAAACAAGATGACTTGGGAACCCAGAAATAAGACTGGGGATGACATGGAAGATGTGTCCGCTGATGAGGATGACGATAAAGATGACCAGAATGGAGATGATCTTAAGAGCGATGGAAGCGACACCAATGAGAATCAAAGTGAGTTTTTGAAAATTGTCTTGTCTTAATATTTTTACAGTTTTTTCTGTTATTACTTTATAGCATAGAACTTTACATGCTTCTACATCTATAATTTTGAGTTAACTTTTTTTTAAACAAGGATTCGAATTCCAGTTAAATATGGATATTTGATCTAAATTGATGTTACCTTTCTTCAGGTCTCAAATTAATGGATTTGTTTTTTTAGATTTTTAAAATAAAAAAAATTAAATATGGAAGAAAGCAGAGTTTTATAATTATTTAGTAAAAAGTAGAATAAAATAATTTTAAATAAAATATAGATATTTGAAAGTTTACATTGAAAATTTATAAACATTAATTCATTATTTTTTGCGGTTATGTGATTTTCTTAAATAATTAAGAGAATTGGTAAATTATTTTGACACTTTAAAATGTCTAACATAACAATTTATAATTACATTTTTTAAAAATATTTTTACCACTTAAATGCGTTATCGATAGTAACTCCATTATCATTAATGTATATATTATCCGTACATAACAATATATAATGCATTTTTTCTGCGATATATTTACCACTTAAGTAAGTTATCGATAATAACTGCATTATCATTAATATATATATATATTATCCATACACAACAATGCTTAATTAAATTTATTCTAAGAGATTTTTACCACTTAAATGCGTTATTGATAGTAACATTTCTTATTCAATTGGCAGCATGGAATTAATTTTACTTAAATTGACGAAAGGAAACAAATAACAGTAATCAAACTTCTAGTTTAAGGTCACAAAATAATTTTTAAACTTTAATTTTAATTCGATAATAATTTATTAATTGTCATCGTATAATTCTTTTTTTTTTAATGGTCTTTAAACCTATAGAAGTATTGTCCTCACCGCGATTTACAGTAGCAGTGAAACTGTTAATATCATTTCTAGCGATCATCCGTTCCATGGGTCCGTCCAATTGTATCTAAATAAGTATATGATTGATCGCTACAAAACGCATGAAATGAAACAAACGCGTAATCCCGATCTCGTGTTTGCGGTTCCGCTTTTCACTTAGCATGCATGAAGACTTGAGAGCCTTGTTTGTCAGTGCGACAAACATGCAAACTTGTGTTTCAAGATGATAATTTAGAGTCCATTGTTTCTTTGTGCTTCTTCTCCATTATGTGGCGGAGTCACAGTTTGAAAACGAAACACAATAAACCGCGCAGAGATAATATGGTAAGGGGGAGGGAGAGATAAAACCCGAAAACAAACAATCGAATGCAGGTTCGATCAGATTAAGAAAAGAGCTTCTGCTTCTTTTTTTTTTTTTTTTGAAAGGTGCACCTCACTGAATTAATTTATCTTTCTTTAACGAGGCAAGTGAGGTTATTGTTTCGTTTGAGAACATGATATCGTTCGGACTCTTGTTGGAATGATCTAAGAAATCCAGACCTGATTTGTAGAATGTGGGCAGAGCGAATTGTTTTATGAATTCCATAATTACAGTATGGAATAAACTACGTAATCATATTTTCAAGAGGAAATACTCTATATCTATATTAATGTTAGGATAGTGCATAAATACTCAATCTGTAGATATTAAAACATGGACATTTCAATCAAGAATAGCAGTTTATTCGAAATTTCCATTTTTGTTGTTTCTTATCCCACTTGGTAGACAGCAACATCTAAATCAAGTCCAAGAACCTATATCTCATTGAAGGGGCAGGGCAGCTTCAGCACCCGTAGATAGAAGTCTGACTTGGTTCCGTGATGATTTTTTACGGGGTAGTGTTGTCAGCCATACGTCCAACGTCAAACATCCAGGGATGTTTGTGGATCTTGTACAATAGTGGTGTGATGTGGATGCTTGTGTATCTTGTACAATAAAAAAAAAAAAAAACACCAAGAATATATTTTGCTGTTTTTAATTTTTTTTTTTTTTTTAAGCAGATGCCGTAATATTATTACTAAAGCATTACGTAAGAAATATAATGATAAAATTTACTTAATAACGACCAATAAAATGTATTGCAATTAAAACGGAAAAAAAAAAATGCGGCGTAAAGAGTTTAACAAATTTTACGTAGATAATTGGTAAACCAGATAAAACAATTAACAGATAACAACAGACCGATAAAACAATCGCTTAACGATTAAACAATCTATTAACGATTAAACAACCTATTAACGACTAAATAATTTAATATGCATCGCCAATTTCTATTACAGAACTTCTTTATTTTAGAAAGCATTATTTAAATTTAAGCTTCCTATGACTCAAAAATAAACATTTAATAAAAACTTCCAAGTTTAAAGTGTACTTTACACGATACAACGTTATTAACCTTTACGCTTTGCTATTTCCCTTTTGAAACGTGTATTTACACTCTGACTAAACATTCATTTAAATTCATTTCGATTGCACGTAAGCATAAAAACACACACTAAAAACGAGAAACTGGTAATTCTTATGTTAAAGCTTAAACGCGGCCTTGTAAGAAAGAGGCATTTATTAAATTAAGGTTTATCCTTAAATGTTGAACATGTAGTTTTTATCGCTTTAGGAAAACTTTTGAAACCATTTTATGAATGTAATTGTTCTTTTAAGGGAAAATTTTTATGTCAGAAATTGCTCTTTTACAAACCATCAAATGGGCAATTTGGTGTAAATTTAGGCTACTTTTCCTGGAGATGCGATGATTATGTATGTTTTGGCTAAATCGAGCATTGTAGCGTATTGTGTTTTTTAACAAAATATCTTAATATGAAATGCAAATTGAAAGAATGAAGGATTTAGAACTATTCTTTTTAACAATACATGAATCGTATTATCATTATCATTATTTTTTAAGGGTACTAATCAGTGAAATTTTAAAAAGAAATGAATGACATGGTTTGAAAAAAAATATTTATTATTAAATTTATTATTTTATTATTATTTGCTTTTAAATTTTTACTGTATCTTCATTATTTTTTATCTTTAAAGTAATTTTTTTCCTTACAGTAATGCTTTTTAACAGTTTAAATTTTTTTTTTATACGTTTAAATAATTTAAATAACATGGATTAATTGTAGCTGATTGTTATATTAAATTATCAGTCCTAAGTGATTTAAATTAAATGGATTGATAATAGCTGATTATTATATTAAATTATCAGTCCTAAATGATATCTTCGTGAAATCCCAACAATAATATTTTTTTTTAGTTTTCAAATAAAGGAAAATTAGTTAACAAATAAACAAGTATTCCTTGTGAAATTGGTATTTTATTATTAAATTAGCAATTTAGTAAAATATTTTAATTTTTTTAAAAATATAAAATTTTGTTTGAAAATGTTGGTTTTATATTGAAATTCACAATTGAAGTTTACTATATCGTTACAGTACTGAAAAGAAATAATATTTTTGTCTCTACATATTGAAAGGTGTCACCAAATTAGTGCTACCACATCAAGAGATAGACACATTATGTAAATTGCATTAAAAATGTCATGCTGTATATGAACCTCTATGTAATAAGCCATTAAAACAATTTCATCAAATTATTTCTAATTGCCCATTACACTGCATTCCCCCCTCCATACTCAATTGATACATTTATACCAGTAAAAAAAGTTTATATCTAGACATAATATATAGCACATTGGTTGACGCCAGACCTGCTCTAAAGTACTCATTAGTGCATTGCTACATGCACCTTTACGCAATGGCTGCCGCAGAGGAAAGAACCAAAAAACGAGACGGATGGCAAAAAAATACGACATTAATAACTTCATTACCCTGGCTGGTAGTTGACATCTCCATTTGGAAAGAAAACCTCCACGCCTTTTATGTCCCTTTATTTCAAGATTCGATTCTTTATGTTTTAATTTGTAACCACAACGAGTGTTTAAAACCAAGTCCCGGGTACTTAAATTGAGCGATAATGTTTCCTACCACTACCAAGTTAACGACCAGTCATCACACGTCGCAGGGTAATAAACCAAATATACATGTATATCCTCCGTGCACGACTAATAGCGCATTATAGAATTATGACTGACATGCACGTCATATCCCATGTGCCCCATCTGTTACGGAGACGTATCTTCTTTCATTTTTTTAATGTCCCATCCCCCCTGCCTTCATGAAATGGTATACGAAAAGAGTTTCACCGCACCTGTCATGTCGAATGCTAAAGACATCGCAAAGTTTTGCACCAGGGTAATAATTGAGACATCTAGCAGCATGTAATTGCTGGCTTTGGCCTAGCCCCCATTGACCGAACAGAGAGGTGGACAGCTCAATTGGGCACCGCTCAAAATTTACGAGCATCGATAAGTGAGTGCTATATATTCCGGGAGCAGAACTTTCTCGTGCAACCTCAGGGCCCAACGTGCCAAAGAAGAAGGGGAGGAGCCCTCAACACAAGGCACACAAATCATACTCGGAGCAAATTGGTCCCGTCCGTCAACAATAATTACAAGCAGTTATACTAGGTAAGAGGAGTTCCTATCAGAGCCGAAGAAAAAGAAGTCGAGGGGGAAAGAAACGAATCTAAAACTTTCTCTCCTCCACCAGCATTGTTTCAAGCACAAGACGAGAGATATTTATAGGCAGAAATCACGCAAAGGTCCCAGTTGGGGAAATTAGCGCCGTATTTTTAGTCATGGGTTTTCCGAGAAATTGCTCAGGGACGTGTCCCAGGTGAAGAAGTCTGCTTCTGCTGTATATATTCACTGTGAATGTAATTACGCTCTTTACACTCGAAAGCCCATGGAAATTAATCTCTTAATGGGGCTTCAATCTAGCTTAAGTATATTACCGACAACAATGCATTACAAATCAAGCAAGCTTCAGAGGCTTTCTTGTCTTTTAGCCTCTTATGCATGGCCATAGATTTCGACAAGTTGTTCATGAATTCTTCGTTTACAAATGTGGTCATTTTTAATCTTTTTTCTTTATTTTTGTATTACAATTGAAATAAAAAAAACCAGCCTATATGGTTAGTTTATTATCATAATCATATAAACCAACTCACAAATCAGAAGCTAATCCATACAAAAGGTTTTAAGATTAATGTTACCTTTTCAAATTTTGAAGACCTTGCTTGGTTTTATTTCTTATACATAGTCATAGATTTCAACAAGTTGTCCAAGGATTCTTCAAGGATTCAAATTTCGAAGATGCTGCTAGATTTTGCGGCCTGATGGCCAATTGGCTAGCGCTCTGGTCCTTAGTACCTTCATGTTCGAATTCTGGCGATGGCATGGATGTTTGTTAATGGTTCGGAATCCACTTTAAACTTTTGTTCCATTTCTAAGTGTGCAAAAAAAAAAAATTACTGTAAAGCGACAAACCAAAGATTTACATAGGAAGATTTCACTTTTTTTTTTTTTTTACTTAGAAGATCTTTTGAGAAATTGGAAAATACATAATCCTGTTTCTAATTAAGTAAAGTTACATAAACCACTAACTATCATCCATGCCACCTTCATGTTTGAATCCTAGCGATAGTGGTTCGGAATCCACGTTAAACTATAGGTCCTCGTCTGATTAGCCTAAAGTATGCATAAAATGACCGTAGAGCGACAAATCGAATCAAATCTTGTTAGATTTTTAAATATAAAATTGGATTGCATCAATAATTATTCTTTGCTAAAAAACTAATTACAATCTTAAGTGAATCTGTATTTTTATATTACAAATGTTAAGAGTGTGGTAAGGTACGGAGATAGAACATTTCTTCAAATGTGTAGACTTTTGACTTCGACACTAATCTCTGTATCAAAGGAAAACCAAACTGTTGCTTTCCAGTTTAATGCTGTTAAAACAGAATTTAAGAATGTATCTGATGAACTGAAACAAATTCGAGAGAAATATTCGAATCGAATTGATGTTAATCTGTTATGAATAACAATAACCTATTCTATTCTTAGCCGCTAAATGATACTCACATAACCACAGTTTTACATTTTATTAATGTTCTTTCAGATGTTTTTCCAGGGAAAGAAATGTTCTGCGTTGCGATTATTAAATCTTGGGAAACGCCTAGAGCGAATGGAATCGAAAAGAATCTTATGAATTTATTAACTAGAAGGCAAAAAAATAAATAAATAAGAAAAGGGGAATATCATTATGATCCGCAAACCTTCTGAAAGATATTCATAATGAAAGCAATTACGCAGCAGAAGGTTTAGAATTTATTTTAATAATTTATTAGCGGCAATTTGATGTCCAAAATGTAACATTTTAACATAAAGTAATTCCAATGTCAATTCAATGCCAATCTTTAATGATAATGTTATAAATCAAGCGACGAAGGGCAAATATTTGGCAATTGTACTCAATGTGCAAAGAAAAAATGTCAATGAATTTGTGAAGTGTAATTAATTACATAAATGTGGACATATTCAAATGAATATACATTTTAATTATATTTTGATGGAAATCTTATAACAAAGCATTTGCATATAAAATTACACTCAACGTATGTAATTGAACACACAAGATCATACAACTAACAGGATTATTAAGCAAAGTTAACGATTTGCTTTACTTCAAGCAAATTTTTTAAATATTCCTTTAATCCGAAATATTTTAATTCAAACAACGTAAATAACACGCAGAAAATAAATATATAATTTGACGCATTAAATATCCATCGCTATTTTGTTTTTCAAGGTGAGGGGAGAAGAGTTGAATACTTGTTCGAGGACGTTACAGTGTTGTTACTAATTCCCCTGGTACAGGAAAGCTTACACTAGGTCCAGAAGACCCCATTGGGCTATGGCTAAGGGTAATATGCAGCTTCACTCTTGCGAGAAACCACTAGGGCTGAAGTCTGACTAAACTTTAAGAGCTCTACGATCGACGGGACCTACGCTTTAAAGTGGACTCCGAATATCCATGACACTGCCGGAATTTGAACCCGAAACCTGTGGCACAGAACACCAGAGCGCTAGACTAAGCCTAGGGGCGTTATAGTTGGTGTACAATTTAATTAAAGAAAATCTTACATTTCATCATTATTTCCAAAAACCCGTCTTTCCTAAATTCTTATTTGTTTATTCTGTTAGTTTTATTCCAAGTTTATCAGATGAGGGAAAAAAAAGAGTTTTAAATAAGATGCAACTAGTGATTACCTGCATAGTATCTTATACTATGACTTATCCAAATATTCAAATGAAAATGTTATGCCCAAAAGCAAATCCTTCTTTGAAACCACGAGTCGTGCAAAATAAAACTGGCATCATTAGAAACAAAGGGGAAAAAGAAAGCATTACTAAAGTTGAATAAAATTTCTAAACATTTAATAATTTCTTAATTTTCAAAAGCCAGACATTCTTATATTCTGATTTGTTTATTCTGTTAGTTTATTCCAAGTTTATCAGATGCGAAAAAAAGAAAAGTTTTAAGCAAGATACAACTAGTGATTACCTAAATAGTCAGTATCTTGTACCATGACTTAACCAAACATCAACCAAAAGCAAATCCTTATTTGAAACCACGAGTCGTGGAAAACAAAACTGGCGTCATTAGAAACAAAGAAAGTATTATTGAAGTTGGATGAAAATTTCTAAACAAAGAAATACGCTGAGAATGCATTGTGGCGGGAATGTACATAATGGGGAGGGGGTAGCAAAGAAAATTCGAAAACGAACGAAAAGCAAAAGGCAAAAAAGCGGGAAAGCTCAAAGACACTCTAGGGGTGTTAACGGGGCACGCAACTACATGTTCCTCATGCTGTTCCAAGCCGTGGTGTCTTATTATGTCATAAATCTAACTAGCATGTGATTCTGTCATCTCCGAAATTGAGACATTAGCACTCAACAATGGCATGAAAAGCGCATTTAGCCAAGGTATATGTTTTACGTAACGACCACTATAATGTGTTACTTAGTCTCATTTTTTTATTTTTTATTTTCTTGGTGCTTTTATTGCCCGTGGAAGAAACGAGCCCAAAGCTTTTTCCTTTCCCTCCCTTTGCAATATTTTTTTTTGAGCTCATTTCGGAAATGCCAATGGCTACGCATATTAATAAAATCTCTGAGATAGTGATTTTCCAATAAGACATGGCATGAAAATTATATCACATATATCTTATTAAGCTGAGGCAGACTTTATAAAGAGTACCTGCATGCGAAAAGGGCAAAGGAGAAGGTGAAGACCTGATATATATCAAACCGGGAGATTCTTGCATCAAATAGAGGGGTGCACTGACTTGATTTATATGGCGCTTTTCTTTTTTTTTTATGCGAAACTCAATAACTTCTTTTTTCTTATTTTTTTTTAATTTGTAGTACATGTATTTTTTGATTCGCGTTGGTTATTTATACGATGTTGCATTGATTATCGAACATGTTCTACTCGTTGATTATAGGTCTAGAAATGAATAATATTATCGCTTTTTAGAATCGAAGATATATTTTAATCAATTCCATCAGTTAGCTATTTTGAAACAATGTATTAAGGCAAATTAAATATTTTAAAGGACAATATATTTCATTCTTAAACGATAAATTCGTTTTTAAACGATAGCATTGTATTGATGTATGTGTAGTTTTGAATTCCTTTTAAGCAATTTTAAAATTATTCATTTAATTAAAAATAGTGAAAATAAAAGTTAAAAGAATTTTTTTGTTAATGAAATTTGTTCTTTTGAAATAATCTGATTTTTTAAAAAATTAATTAAAGTGAGAAAAGTTGATAACAACTTAACGGACAACTAATCTGAGAATTAGAAGCGCTAAAACTTTTATATCTTCGAATAATAACTATAATAAAATGTTGATAAAAATCCTTTTTTCCAATCCCTTATATTGTTTATTTTATCTTTTTTTTTAAAGTACCTTTGTAATATAAAGAAACAATTATTCTTACACAAAAGGATTTTTTATTTATGTAATAAAATCCACTTTCCTTTATTATAATTTTTATTAATGTAGAATTCAATATAAAAATAGTTTATTCTGATCGCATATAATTGAATCAATTTTTGTTTAAAAAGTAGGCAAGTTTTAAAAACATGTTTAAATACCTAACTTTCTAAAAGACCAAATTAATTTATAAAAAAAATTTATCTTCTGCATAAATTTTTTTATGTTTATATTTTTTTTTTTTTTTTTTTTTTAATGTACCTTTAATTTCTTTTCCTTAAATAATAGTCAAGAAATAAAATGCTATTAACACATTTCAGATTCGTAACCTTAAATATCTAACGACAAACTTATTTTTATTGCAGAATCTCATGATCTAGAATCTTCTAATAAAAGTAACAGCATTGACGACGAAGCCCCTCGACGTGAAACATCATCACCTGATAGAAGCAGTTCAGAATTAAGTGTTGATGACTCATCACTAAAACCTGTTCAGTCCTCCCCTACAAAAGTCCAAATGACTGATCTTGTCGAAAATACCAAAACTGAAGATATTACAGTGTCTCCCGAGAAACCAAAAATCTGGTCTCTGGCTCAAACTGCAACGTCAGACAGTCCTACAAACCAAAAGAAACACAGTTTGGAAATCCAACAAAAAGACATGATGATTAGGAGGATGAGCTACAATGACTCTCTATACCCACCTCCTCCCCCAGAACTATCTCACCCTTCACCCTTTCACAGAAACATGTCCAGACTGTCTCAGGACAGTTCTGCGGAATCTTCCTTGTCATCCCCTCCACTGTGGAGGACATCTGAACTACACAGTGGTTTCAACCCCAATGAAAAGTATGGACGAATCACTCCATTGGACTCTAATGATATAGTATCTGTGTCACCGTCCTCAGCAGGGTCTCCTGTGATTGTACCATCCAGTTTAGAACAGTCAAACAGATTGTCACCTAGTGCAAGTTACAGCCGTATGGTGGGCAATAGATTCAGTATGCCATGTAATGATGCAATGCAAAATGTGAATAGACATATAATGGACTATACCCAGTTTTATTCAAATCAAATGGCGCCTATGGGGCCCACATTGGACATTAGGAATTTTCATCCATCATTTCTTAGGGCTTCTGCATTTCCATATCCAGTTGGCTATACGTGTGCTCCACCTGCCATGTATCATACACCTCCTGTAACTACACTTAGTAAAACAAAGGCGGATGATGGTATGTTTTGTTTTACCTTTTTTGAAACATTTTTATACAGTTAAAATCCCTTATTACAATTAATATTTCCTTTGTACTGTAGATTTTAGATTCGTTAAGTTTTTTATAATCCTTATTTTAGAAATAAATAAAAATAAGTAAATTATCCTTATTTAAAATATAAGTGAAAATTAAAAAAATATATTGGCAAAAATTGAAAATTTTGAATTTTGAAACGAAAATTCTAATTTTGTAATAAATAAATTAAGAAAATAAAATTACTTCTGTAGACTTAATCGAAGTTGGAAATTGAAATTTTTTTAGTTGAAAAAAGTTTTAAAAAATTCATGGATTTTTCTTTGCTTCTATAAAATCATAGATTTTCAGAATGAGCCCAAAATCTTATTATAATAAGGTTTAATGTCAGCAAAATAATTTTCGATGTTTGTAGGCAAATAACACTAATCTGATACTATTCTCTGGGGGGGAAATTGCAATCAATGAAATATATCTCAGTTAATGTCTTTATTATAAGCCTTTTAAAGGTTCTTTATCTTCACAAGCTGTCGCTTGAAGCTCTCTGGAAATTTATTGTCTTAAACTCAGGTGCTTCTTCTTTCTTTTTTTATTATTGTCTTCACCTAGAATTTGATTTTCTTGCTATGTATGCCCTTGTAGTACTTTCTCTTTTTGATTCTCTTAAATAAAGAGAAGGAAAAAATCGATTTGTTTCTGAAACTGCAATCTCCGAAACCTGCAATTAGGAATGCATTTTTACATCGTAGTTGGCAGGAAAACAATTTTTTGTTCCAAAATATCCTGATAATTGGCGCATTTAATAATCCCGAAACATCCTCAGAAATCTCGTTTTTAAATGAGCTGTCGGTTCATCTGTTGATTCATTTCTCTTATCTCAAACTCACTCCCAATCACCTGCTTGTTTTTTCTTGCTCGTCGTGAGCTTTTGTGTAATTGAGACGCTCCGAAGTACACCAAAATAGAGATGTTTGGCCACGATAGTGTAATGGCGGCGAACGCAATTCATCATTCGTCGGTCATCGAATTATGTTATTACTTTTCGGAAGCTATTGCTGGGAGATTACGCTCAACATTGAAGACTACTAACTTGTTCAGAAAATTGCTGCGATTCATTATTTCCACTATTGATAGTTAAAGATGGCAAGATTTTCGATTGTTATATGTACCCATGGTCTCCCAAGACAAGAAAATTTGAATAGATTTGCGCAAGTGAGAAATCGATTGATGTTTCTATGAGTTACGAGGAATTGAGTACCGGTAATTGTTATTAAAATAATACACTGGATAACTTATATATTTTAATTGTTATTAAAATAATACACTGGATGGCTTACATTAAGTTCTTATTTTACTTGTTTAATCCAACAACGTGATTGATAGACAGCTTATATATATATCAATATATAAGGAATATCCTCAGCAATTGAAGCAATTATCTAGAATATAAATTTTATTATATTATAAATTTATTAGTTATATTATAGTAATTATATATTGATATAGTTGATACTAGACAACGTTTGTTCTGTTTAAATATCTGTGAATTAATCTTCTTCTCCGCCCCCCCCAAAAAAAAACGCTTTACGTTTTACATATTTTAAGACGACTTCTTGAGGTTTAACATAGTTAATGAACTATTTCCAACCAAGTACAATATTAATCAATATAGGATATCATGACTGTAGTACAATACATAATTGATGATTTGCACGAAGTACCATCAATTGCGAAATGATTTGTACGAAATATAATAATGATGGAAAATAATCAATATAGGATATCATAACTGTATTGCAATACATAATTGATAAAATATAATAATAGTGGATTATAGCAATCAATATAGGGTATCATAACTGTAGTATAATACATAACTGATGACATATAATAATGATGGATTATTATATGTCCTCAATTATGCTACCATATGTTATTATATGTCATCAATATTAAAATATTTTCAAGAAGTCATCTTCAAATATGTAAAACTTATAACGTTTTCTTTTTTTTGCCGGGGGAGGGCAGATTAATCCTGAGGTATGTAACAGAATAAAAAAGAATACAGATTGAACAATATAACAATCGATATAGGGTATCAAAACTGTTTCACAATACATAATTGATGAAATATAATAATGATGACAATGTTTATTGTAATATATAATAGTTTTCGTTGTTTTGCGATTTGTTAATAAATAATTGATGATGTCCTAGTAAAGATTCAATAACAAAAAAATTATTATTTATTTTTATTAAATTTAAAAAAAATATTTTATGCAGAAGAATCTTCCATCGTATGAATTTTCCATCGAGAACTTTTAGTTCATTTCGAACATATTTGATTTCCTTTTACTAAGATATATTTGATTTGACTTTTGCTTTAATTTTATATCGATGAAAGCATATTGATATAAAAAAGGAGCAAAAGACGCTTAGCGCAGATAAAAGTTTATAAACTAGAATAGAAAGTGATAAATGAAGGTTTTAGTGTGAGAAAATTAGTTCACACCTGTATCCGAATTTCTCTTTTTCCCTCTTCGATTGTTCTATTGATGGTTGAATCTTTCCAAAGAAGCCTCTTCACACCTTGTAAAATATATATTTTTTTATCGGAATACAATGCTTTTAAGAATAAATGTACGAACTAGTTTATAAAAGCGAGAAATTAATATTGTGCATTTTTTTCAGAAAATGCGTTTTTAAAAACAAAAAGCAGTTTTTGAAACATATTTATATCAATCTTTTAACATAATGTAATCAAAAATACCAGAATAAAAATAAGCGTAAGAGAAATTTTTTTGATAAGCATATGTGTGCTATGCTACTATTATTAACAAATATGGGTGCTATGCTACTATTATTACCAAATATGGGTGCTATGCTATTATTATTACCAAATATGGGTGCTATGCTATTATTACCAAATATGGGTGCTATGCTACTATTACTTAGATTATTACCAAATATGGGTGCTATGCTTATACTGTAGCTATACTTATGAGTGATATGCTACTATTACTTAGATTATTACCAAATATGGGTGCTATGCTACCATTACTTAGATTATTACCAAATATGGGTGCTATACTTATGAGTGCTATGCTACTATTACTTAGATTATTACCAAATATGGGTGCTATGCTTACTGTGCTATACTTATGAGTGATAAGCTACTATTACTTAGATTATTGCCAAATATGTGTGCTATGCTACCATTACTTAGATTATTACCAAATATGGGTGCTATACTTATGAGTGCTATGCTACTATTACTTAGATTATTGCTAAATATGTGTGTTATGCTTACTTGGATAATAAATTTAAATTGTATACTCTATAATTTTATATTTTTATGATTTACAATTTTTTTTTTCTATTTACAGATCACTCAAGCTGATGAAACAAATTTGTGATGCTTTTTACAAAGGACATTTGCTTACGAATTACAGGGCAGTTTATTTCTGAACTAAACATGAAAGCCAAAGATGAAGAAACAATTCATTGAGAAATAACTATTCATTCTCGTCAAAACTATTTATGCATATGTAATCATATCCTGAAATGTACTACATTAAATTCAAACCTGTGATTCATTTTTATCATGTATTAAGTAACGGCACTTAGAACTGCTAAATTAATGGAAATCTTTCATTAGGGAACGGTGATGAAATTATTTGTGTATTGGAATTATACTGCTTTTGGGGGATACAAGTCTCCATTTTCTTCTTTGATCCAGTGTATATTGTGATTTATGTAGTAGTTTCATAAATTATTACAATTTATTGTAAAACACATTTAAAAACTTCATTTTGTACATATTCATCAAAAAAGAAAAAATAATACTTAAACGTTATTTTCACAAATATTGTAAATTTGTAAGAAGAAAATCATATTCGGGTGTGAAGAAATATGAAGAATGTGATGTGCTATAAAAAAATCATGCCTGAAAATTCCTTTATAAGTCATGTTTATTTATTAATCATTGTTGTATTATTTTTTTTTTTATTTCCAATACGGGCATTTTTGAAAACAAAATGGAGATGCCTGTTTTATTTTATTTAGCAGGATAAAATAATGGATATGTTAAATGTAATATCAGGTTATTGGAGTACACTTGAGAAAACACTCCATGTGCCACTACTGCTTTAATTTTAATATTTACTGATTATAAGAATTAAAAATTCTTATGCTGCCGTCAATGCATTTATCTGATCAGGCAATTACACATGAATCGCCGATTCTGATTTTATTTTTAATATGAGGCTTGGAGTTCTGGAGTTTAACGGTTCTACAAGATTTTACCTAAATATTGGCAATGAGTTTCTTTGTAAATTAAGTTATGAAAAATTGCTCATCTTAATGAACGGATAAAATCCTATTTAGTGGGACTGGTGTGACTGCTTTATTATTAGAGAGTTTTTGCATACCTTATTTTGGAAGTCCGTTATTTTTTTCTCCCTAGCGCGCATGCTCATAGGAAACATTATTACAGATACGCATGCGCAATTTCCTATGAGCATGTGCGCTAGGGAGAAAAAAATAACGGACGTCCAAAATACGGTATGCAAAAACTCTCTGTTGTTTGCTTAAATTGAGTTAAAATTTATTTAAATGAGGAGTAATAATTACTTTAAAGCCTTGACTATCTCTCTTAAATGTAGAAGATATGCAAGTCCAAATCTATCTGATGGCTGTTGGCAATGAAGAGGGGTATTAATATAGAGGGTGCACATTCTCAAAATTAAAAAAAAAAATAAAAAATTAATAAAACCAAAATAATAAAAGTTTTGAAAAATGATGCACTGATTTCAAGCCAATGACTTCATATGTTATAAGATGTGTTGTACATAATCATTATCATATTGTGGAATTTCTGTGGCACAGAAAGGACAAGATAAAAAGATTGATGTATAACAAAGACTATTTCCATTACAATAAAAGAGGCAAATGTGAGATAATGGCAAATGTGAAACTTACTCGTCAAAGTCAAATGAAAGATGTATAAAATACTTAAAATGAAATATTTGTTAGGATGTTTGAACGTGATTAATTGTAGTGTATTAAACTACTTTTTGTTATGTATGATTACTGATGAAAATAAAAAAAATATTAGTAATTTATATATGTGTGATTTATTTGTTAATATATATTACATTATATCACTTACTTTTTAAGATGCAATTAGATGCCTGCTTCAAATTATTTAGAAATAAAAATTAACTTTTTTACTGGCATTTCACATTTTTAATTTGTAAGACTTTCAACTAAAAATTTCTTCAACTACAATTTTTAAAAATAAAAATGATATTTAAATAAAATAATAAAATTATTTAATAAAAAAAACTCCTGATAATATTCAAAATTCTTATTATTTCTCTATGTGCATATGCAGTTAAAATCTATATTTTTTAAAGCTTCGTTATAAATATGAAAAAAAAAAAAAAAAAAAATTGATTATTTAAAAAAAAGAAAGTTACTCTTTTATCATGACAGTAATTATTTTATGCATCATAAAAAAATACACTACACATTGAATATTTTAGGAATTTTAAATTTAAAAACATTTTTTTTTTAACTAGTTATAGGGATGCATAAAATTTTTTCTTCATTTAACAATAAAAATAATTAAAAAAATTGTTAATAAATAGTTTAAAATATTTTTTAAAAATTCATATTTCTCTTGAGTTACCCAGAACATATTTTGATTTTTAATTTTTTTTTATATTTAAATTTTTTATATCATGAGCCCAACGGATAAATAGCACGTTGAAATTCCAAGCTGTGTGAGCTTGGTTCAAAATCCGATGACGAAATGATCTCTAATTAATCTGATATCAAACCGATATCTTCTTCCATCTAAACTGGAAACATAAATGACATCATTCAATTCTGTGTAGGGGATGGCCAAATTAAATTTGTTGGCCAGAATGTGCCATTAAGCTTTAGGAAATTGTGAGTCCCAAAATGACACCTTTGGACATGTTTGTTCAAAATTGCGATGCCCTTTCACCCATATTATTACCAAATTTGTAAAAGGGCATCTCAACCTTAGGCACAGTGATGATACATATTACTAGCATGTAAACTAAGAGTGGACACGTAAATCTGTGAATAGGAATGATTTTCTATTTTTGGGGATCTTTCCAAAATACTTCTTTCCAACTTTCTGGAGTTTACCCCGGGTAACATTGAATCTGATACATAGATGTCATTGAATGAGTTGAAATCCAAAAGCTCTGCGTTATCAACAGTATTTTTTTTATAGTTTAAGTTACTTCCAGAGACCTGATGGCCGGTTGACTAACGCTCGGTGGCACAGGCTTCGCGTTCTGGCCTGGCCGTACCATGGACGTTTATAGTACTTCGGAATCCACTTTAAACCGTATGTCCCGGTCTAATATGACTAGAGAGCTTTGGGCGTATGGCTGACAGCCGTACCCCATAATAATTATAATAGTAATAATAATAAAAAAAAATTTAAAAAAATAAAAACATCTCCTATCTAGAAATCTGACAGTAAGCAGACGGTTTTGGTCCACCATTGAACTGTTGCGTCAATGAAGAAGTTGTTTCTAAATTTTTTTAAATAAAGAAAGCTAGCTATTATACTATGCAAGTTTTACTTATCATCCTTCTCTCAAGTTCTGAAAGCATAAAATTTTAACCAAACTATTGTAAATGTAAACTATTGTAAAATTAAATTATATTGATACATATTCAGTTTTCAAACTAACGGCAGAAAAGAGGTGTTTTTTTTTTTTTTTTTTTTTTTTTTTTTTTTTTTTTTTTTTTTTTTTTTTTTTTGGAGATTTAGTACAGTCTTATAATAAATAAAAAAATTAAAATCAAACATAAAAATATCAATTTATTAATGATTATTTTGTCATGTTATGTTTGTATTAAATTAGTGTAAAATTTATAATCGCATTTGAAAAGTATGAAAGACTGCCCAAAGAAAAATAAGTAAAACATATGATAAAGCATAGATATATGCACTGTATTATCTTTAAAAGAATATCTAACCAAGGCTGCTCTGAAGTCTGAAAGGCCACTGTGCAGTTTGAAGAGAAAGTTAATTTAAAAGGAAAAAGAAATATATTAAGCATGATCCATCAAAATTAATTTTTGCATGAAAGAGAAAAGCACGATGGAAATTTAAAAATAAAAATAATAAAATAAAATAAATGTTTGTAACACTCATCCTGCAAAGCTATTAAGTCGTTACTTCATTACAGTCATTGTCCAGAACTTCTTGTAATATTGATAACACGAGATTCTTGGTCATCAAACGAGTTAATGATGTAAAGTACTTTCACCACTTTGTGAACACATTAAAGTGGGGTTTATGTTTCTCAATTGATGGTGAATTTGCAAATCGCTTCGATTCATTGTGTTTCCGATGCATTGTAAAAAAAAGTATAAATTGAACTTCATTCCATCGGTCGCACCAAATCACTGTAATTTCGAAGCAGAACATTATCTTGTGTGAAAGAAGTCTATTGTTAACGGTGGACACAGTTTTTACCTTGGCCATAACACGAAGTGTGTATAATTCAAGTATTTTACACGTGACCAATTTTCGCCGTGGTTCAGCTGGTTGACGTGTGCGGTATTAGAAAATTGGCTGCTGAGCCATTTTGCACTGAATGCAAATGTGGATTTAATAGCCGTGTAATTTTCACCTTCGCTCTGCCTTGTAGAGGAGGGTGAAAAAAAAAAGTAATATGAGTCAAGCTATAAGGCGGGTCTATGCTCTGTGGTATCATGGCAAGGTACAGTAATATCTTTGAGGATTTGTCCAATGAGTCTGTGGAATTTAAAATTTATATGCCTTCTGTGTTGATATTGCGTTATATTTATGATTATAAACAATTTTTGTTGGAATTTGAGATTGAATTATCTTAAAGTAAAATTAGTTTTTGGTTTTAATTTCCAATTAGGCATGCCTTTGTCTATCTTCAAAAGTCATCTAACAGAAAAGATTTCAAAAAAAAAAAAAATTTTTATGTTCTTTTCAATTTTTTTTCCATTTTAGATGTACATTAAAATTACTTTATTTTCTTATTATATTTAAATACTATAATTACTATTTTTTTAATTTAGTCAAATCAAAGGTTAGGTTGGTTTGTCTTTCTACTGTCATTTTGCGCACACTTTGGGTTAATTAGACCGGAACTTAAAGTTTAACGTGGATTCCGAACCACTAACAAACATCCATGCCTGAAGCCTATAGTACCAAAATCCAGAATGCTGGACAATTGACCATCAGGCCGCATCAAATCAAAGAGCAATTAAGGATAAGATTTCTATTGAGTTGATTAATGTTCAACTAAAAAAATATTAGACATAAATTGTAATTATGAATTTTAAAAAGAAAACATTTTTGAAAATTAATGTATCATATTGTGAAATACTAAAAATTTTAATTCAGTTGTTTTTGTGACAAATGATCATTAGAGTAAAAAATTACATTTTGTAACAATACATGGGTTGATTAATGTTCAACTAAAAAATTAGGCATACATTCAATACAAAATTGAAATTTTAATTGTGAATTTAAAAAAAAAACATTATTGAAAACATTTTTGAAAATTAATATATCATGTTGTAAAATATAAAAGGAAATATTTAATTAATTAATTTTTATGACAAATGATCAATACGGTAAAAAATTACATTTTGTAACAATACTTGGATTGATTCATGTTCAACTAAAAAAAATTAGACACTCATTCAATGCATAATTGAAATTTTAATTGTGAATTTTAAAAAGAAAATATTAGTAAAAACATTTTGAAAAATAATATATCTTGTAGTTAAATATAATTAAGGAAAATTACGAATTCATTAATTTTTGTGACAAATGATCATTACTGTAAAATTTTATAACAATACTTAACATAAATATTAATCCTAAAAAAGGATAATTAAAAACTATCTATATTTTTTTATTAAAAAAAAAAAAAATTAATATACACAATATGCATTTATAATTGTTAACTATTATAAAATAATAATTTAATCTCACTACTCAACGTACTTCAAATTTATCTGTCTAGACATAATACATTTAAGATTATAGTCAATTGAAAAACTATGCTATTTATAGAAGGGCAATATTTTTTGTATCTCTTTATAAAATTTATTTAAATTTTTATAGCAAAACTTTAACAGGTTTAAAGAAATTTTAGAAGCATAATATTAAATAAGGCTCAATTGAGATCTCTCTTGCTCGCCGTCGGCAAGATCATAAAGCATCAAAAGGGTTTTTCGTGACAACTCCAGCGACAAAAACAAAAAAGGCAGCTGTCGGAAGAGACCAGTAGCTCCATTGAAAAGTGGTCAAGCCCTGACAAATCACTCATAAATCTGTTCTTTACCAGTGATCGCTAAAAAGAAGCACAAAATTAGCGTGCACATCCTTCTTACAGCTTGCCAGCCGATGATGAATGGGTCAGCTCGCTGTCCTGGCCACTAATCCTGTAAAAGGTCTCTTTTAAATTCCATAATTGCTCCCAAACATCTGTTTGCTGCTGATTTAGTATTACTTCGTGGAGCCGTGATGCTATCAAATAACAAGGCGAAATCCACTGTTATTACAGGAAAAAGGGTTTGTGGCAGGCCGAAAAGGAAAGTATGTCATTAAGTTATTTGTGTGACAACAGAATTGGAAGAAGCCCCCTAGGTTATCCTCAATAAGCTTGATGAATGAGGCTATTTTAATTATTGTTGGAGAGGAGAGTGTATGGTGACTCAGGAAGGTAATTTCAGGAGCAGACGTAAAGATTTTGTTTTACATTTGACCAGATTATATTTCGCAATGTAGTGCTAATTTGATGTTAGTGAAAATTAATCTGTTGTCTTTTTGCGCAAGAACTCTGGATCAAGTATTGGATGCATTTATTTTATTGGCAAATAAATATAAGATGTATTGATTTGTTAAAATTTGTATTCTTTATGTTAGCATTAATTTATTTTACTGTGAAAAATATTGCATATGCGAGTCATTTTAAATCTTTTCATAATATAAATTATTAAATTATCTCTGGATCAAGTATTGGATTGGGAAACAAATATCAGATGTATTAATTTTTAACATTTGTATTCTTTATGTTAGCATTCATTTGTTTTTGCTGTGAAAAGTATTGCGTATGCAAGTCATTTTAAATTTTTCATAACATAAATTAATTATCTTTAATTTATATTTCATTGATTAAATACTAATAACAATTTATTTTAATTTCAACAGAAAAATGCAGATAAATAGGGGAAAAAATACAAAAAGTTTTTAATACTTTTTAAGAATAAAATTTCACAACATTTAGGATTCAATATATTAGGATTGACATATTGATTCCTTCATTAGTCTTGCAAGATATGGTTTAATACTGCTTTAAGGAAAATCAATCATATTTGAAGTTAAATCAAACCATTTGTTATTCATTTAGCATTACCTATGGAATAAATGAGATGATGAATGATTTTTTACATGCATCATACGAAATGGTTAATGGCATCTGTATACTCAAACCTTAATTTAAACAACACAAGTTGAAGTATTTAAGAGAAAATTAAAGATTTAAATGTGTTAGTTCTTCTATCACTATTTAAGACATACAAGGTTTCCATAACATAACTTTCTCTGCTTGGAGGCGTCTGACGATAAAACCAAGGAATGGAATGAAACCAAATTTAATGTACGTACTATTAAATTTGCACAACATAGGTAGCTTATGCAAATTTGCTAAACCGTAAATGACAGCAATGGACTCATCCTTTTTGTAAAGGACTGAGTTAGCATACAATCAACCATTCTTTTGTTGGCTGTTGACTTCTCTATTTGGAGGCATCTGACGATAATGAAACCAAATTTAATGTGCCTACTAAGAAATTTGCACAACATACTTATTTTTCGGATGCAAATTTCCTAAAGTGTAAATGAGAGCAATGGATTCACACTATTTATGAAGGATAGAGTTAACATCCATTCAGCAATTCTTTTGTTGACTGTTGATTTGTGCTTATATGCATCTGACCTTAATCAAACGTTTTTAACTCATATATTTGTTTTATATTAGAAAATGTAATGCTTCTGTGGCACAATATTTTTCTACAAAAAATATCCTCACCTTCATATTTGCTTTAATATAAAAACAACGATCTTACATTTTTTTAGAAGAATTTTAATTTTTTCATCTAAAATACAAAAGAAATTAATAGACTTTGTATTCGTTTATTCCTTCAAGAAATAGATTCACTCTGTTTAAATGACAATTTCTATTTACCAAACATAACGGAAAGAGATTTTTTTTTTACTACAATGTTATTTGATTTTAAATGTTGCATAATATAAATGTTTTTTTTTTTTTTTTTTTTTTTTTACTAAACATGCAAATAGATAAACAAATACGCAGAAAAAGCTCCATAAAAAAATAAAAAATATATTTAAAACAAAATATTTATTTTGCATGAAGTCATTGCTTTTAATTTTTTTTATTTAGAATTATTTTAACATTAATATTTATTTGATTCTTTAACGTTAATCTGACTAAAATAGAAAGTTAGAGATTATACTCAGAATGATAAACACATTGTAAGTAGCACATCATAAGAATTCAAATTAAATCATTTTATTAAAAAGATTACCTCATATTCATTTAAATGTTGAATTCAATTTTATTTCTGAATTGCTGAATGTATTTCATATATAGAATAACAGAATTTTCGCAGTCGACTATAGTAAAAAGTAAATAGTATTAAAAAAAGTAAATAGTAAATAGTATTAAAAAAGTAAATATTAAATAGTATTAAAAAAAGTAAATATTAAATAGTATTAAAAAAAGTAAATAGTGAATAGTATTAAAAAAAAGTAAATAGTGAATAGTATTAAAAAAGTAAATATTAAATAGTATTAAAAAAGTAAATAAGTATTAAAAAATTAAATAGTAAATAGTATAAAAAAAAAGTAAATAGTAAATAGTATTAAAAAAAGTAAATAGTTTTTCGAGATAAATAAATAACTTTTAGTAATAAATAACTAAACAGTCTTAGGTCAAATTAAAGATTCATAATTTTATTTTTGTACAAATTTATTTCAGAGATAGGTATTTGATCAAGTAACAGAAACTATTTTCTTTTTTAATATCGAAATTTATTCTATGAAGACGTGGAGATATTTTTTAAGATTAATTTCTCTTTTGAAATTTGTAACTAAATCATTATCAAAATTTTTCTTGGAATAAATATTAAATAAATAATACTGAAACTTTATTTAGACAGCTGTTTTAATCAGCTGTTTTTACAAAAGAATAGAAAAACATTTGACATCTATCTTCAAATTTTTTTTTTTCTTTTAATGTAGGGATTAAATGCAAGTTGAGTAATGAGACAGCATTCCTTTGAGTGAGAAATTACACTGTTTTAAGTAGGTGGAGCTTATTATAATGAGTTCATCCTGTATTCAAATGTCCTGTAAATTGGCTGTCAATTTGTTGCACAATCTGTCCGTGGGAACGCATATTTGTGCATAGTCGCAGAAAAGCAGCCAATTATGAGAAATCTATCAAAAAAAAAAAAATAAATAAATAAACGAATAAATATGAATAATATTTATTCATTAATAGTTTTTATTTAATTACTATTTTATTCAATATTATAGAAATCAAATTTTTTTAATGTAATGAAGTTTTTGTAAAATTAATCTGTATAATGTATAATAAAAATGCTTCATTATAAACTTTAATTTCTTGTTTTTTTTTTTTTTTTAATTCTTTTAATTTAATTTATTTTTTTATTATTTTTTTTTAACGTTAACTTTAAATTTTCTGCCAATTCCAAATATTTAATCTTACGTTCCAAGCAAAGCATCTATATTTTGTTTTGGCTAATCAATCAAATAAGTGTTATAGCTTTCCGTAGTTTAATAATGAATACAAATCAATTAAATAAAAATAAGTTAAATAAAATTAGTTTTTTAATGAATAAAAATCAATTAAATAAAATTGGTCTTTTAATGAATAAAAATCCATTAAATAAATAATTTTTTAATGAATAAAAATCAATTAAATAAAATTAGTTTTTTAACGAATAAAAATGAATTAAATAAAATTATTTTCGTAATGAATAAAAAGCAATTAAATAAAATAAATAGTGAATTAAATCAATAGAAAGATATATTTTGTTTTGAAAGATATATTTATTCTATTAGTTTAAACATAGTCTTGAATCTATAACAATAAAATATTCATAAAAATTAATTTATAAAAAATTTTAAAAAATATATTGTTTGTTAAATGCTGGTGTTATTTGTTTTTGCTGATAAGATTACTGAGTTTACTGATAAAGGCTGTTGATATTGCTGATGATAACATTTCAATTATCAGAAATACTTAATAATTTTTTTATTATTTTTAATTTTAAAATAATTTAAAGCATATAGAAATTAAAAAAAATATTTAAAATATTTTAACTCTGTATTTATGATAAAAATACTTTTTTAGTTAAATGAAAAGTCTAAATTCAATTTTACTTACACAGCACCTTCTTTTCAACAATCTTTATTATTTACTTTTTGATAAACTGTAGTTAAGCCTTAGGCTACAAAGCTTCAGCTTACGTAAGAGCTTTCATCGCCACATTGTACTTTTTTTTTGTGACTGATTAATATAATAGGTGAGAATCAGCTACCCTTCAATCGATTTCAACAAATCATTTCAAACGTACTTCTTTTTGTTCGACATCTGTTTAAAATTATTTTGATCGATTTCGCTCCGACGTAAAAAAAAAAGTACTATAAAAGAAAAAAGAACTCTTCGATTTGTTCTACATATGGAACGTTTTTATTGTTCTAAACTGTTCGATCCACCCTCCATATCTTGGAAACAAAAGCTTAGAAAAAAAATTTCATTCTCACCTGTGGTTAAATTTCACATCAATTAATTGCCACATCAACACGTGCAAGTTTCACTGTTTGGTCTACCCTTTTTCTACTATGTTTCTTTTCACAAGTGATCCTGTTGTGTTTTTTTTAAACAACGAAATGTTTTTTATTTTTTATTTTCCGGTATTTAAAAATACAGCTGGTTTGTTTCTACTTCTCTTTAGCTTCCTTTTGAAACAGCAGGTGTAAAAAGTGTAAAATCGTTTATGTAAAAAGGAAAAAAAGGAGATTTAAGAGGTGAGAAAACGTTTCGAGTTAAATGCATGTGGGAAGATAGAAACCGATTAATTTTTTTTTCCCTCTCTCTATGTTTTATTTTATTTTATTTATTTTTGTCAATCATTGAAATATTATTTAAACTTGTTATCGGGTTGTAAATCATTTGAAAAGCAGGCAAAAGATAAGATATATTTAACTAAGTACAGCTGTCTCCAATTTCAAGATTTTTTTTTTACGTCCCTTATCAATTATGTTAATTTTTTATGCAAATATAAAAAGGTCCAGATTTTACAACTTAAATAATTGAGAGTTTGAACCGCAAAGCAACAATAAAAATATTAGTTATACGATGAATATAAATGTTATGATTGTTTTTCATTCTTTTATTTTTATATAATTTTTTAGGATTATTGAGAAGAGCCTGATGTCCACGTGGCTAGCGCTCTGGCGCTCGGTACCACATGTTTCAGGTTCTAGTCTCGGCGGTGCCATGGATGTTTGTAGTGGTTCGGAATCCACTTTAAACCGTAGGTCCCGGTCTAGCAGGATCGTAGAGCGTTGCGGGAGTATTGTTACTCAACGTCCGTAGCTTATCTTCAAGCTATACGCATCTCCTGGGTAGTGCTAAGTGAGTAACGTCGGTGCAATATTATTTAATAATAAGCGATTGTATTACAACCGTCTAAGGATATTAAGGATTATTGCGAATTCCAGCTAAAAAATCAGATAAAATAATAAACAAAACTCAGATTAGTAAATTTCATATTTATAAAAAATAAAATTTAATAAACAATTTAAAATACGTTGTTAAATTATTATTAAATTTTTTTTTTTAATTTATTAAAGGACTAACTTTAATTTTTGATTTTTATCGTTTGTTAAATGCTCTGGTTATGGGCTTTTATTGATAAGATTATTGATTTTACTGATAAATGCTCATGATAATATTTCAATTCGCATCAAAAGTACTTAATATTTTTTTACTATTTCCAATTTTAAAACAATTTAAAGCAGATAGAAATTAAAATTAAAAATTAAAGCACATAGAATCATTCGTTGCATTTATATACTAGAAAAATAAGGCATTTATATTTTTGAATTTGAAATATGGTTATTTTAAATTAAAACTTTTTTTTCAGATAAATCAAACAATTCACCTGTTTTTTTTTTACGAATTTCAAAATAATATATATTTTAATAATATATATATATTTAAATTTAGTTTCATAATGAGGACAAGAGAGTGTGACATTATCTTTGTTTTGTTATGAGTGACATAAAGATGAAAAGTATATGTGCATACAATGAAGTGACAAAAGTCATGGGATACCTCTTAATATCGTGTCGGCCCTCCTTTCGCCCGGCGAAGTGCAGCAACTCGACGTGGCATGGACTCAACAAGTCATTGGAAGTCTTCTGCAGGAATATTGAGCCATGCTGTCTCGATAGACGTCCATAACTGTGAAAGCGTTGATGGTGCAGGATTTTGGGCACGAACAGACCTCTCGATGATGTCCCATAAATGCTCGATGGGATTCATGTCGGGCGATCTAGGTGGCCAGATCATTCGTTGGAATTGTCCAGAATGTTCTTCAAACCAATCGCGAACAGTTGTGGCCCGGTGACATGGCGCATTGTCATCCATAAAAATCCCATCTTTGTTTGGGTACATGAAGTCCATGAATGGCTGCAAGTGATCTCCAAGTAGCTGAACATAAGCATTTCCAGTCAATGTTCGGTCCAGTCGCACCAGAGGACCAAGTCCATGCCATGAAAAAACAGCCCACACCATTACGGAGCCACCACCAGCTTGAACAGTGCCTTGCTGACAGTTTCGGTCCATGGCTTCGTGGGGTCTGCGCCACACTCGAACCCTACCATCAGCTCTTACCAATTGAAATCGTGACTCATCGGACCAGGCCACGGTTTTCCATTCATCTAGGGACCAACCAATATGCTCACGTGCCCACGAGAGTCGCTGCAAGCGATGTCGTTCTGTCAGTAAAGGCACTCGAGTCGGTCTTCTGCTGGAATAGCCCAAGAAAGCCAAATTTCTCCGCACAGTTCTAACAGATAAGTTCCTTGTACGTCCCACATTGATTTCTGCGTTTATTTGACGCAGTGTTGTTTGTCTGTTAGAATTTACGAGTCTTTGCAGACGTCGCCGGTCTCGGTCGTTAAGTGCAGGCGGTCGACCACAGCGCTGTCCATGGTGGGATGTTATGCCTGAAATTTCATACTCTCGGCACACTCTTGACACAGTGGATCTGGGAATGTTGAATTCCCTAACGATTTCCGAAATGGCATGACCCATGCGTCTAGCTCCAACTAACATTCCGCGTTCAAAGTCTGTTAATTCCCGTCGCGCGGTCATCATCACGTCAAAACCTCTTCATATGAATAACTTGAACAGAAATGAAAGCACTGCGCATTTATACCTGTTCTACGCGATGCTACTGCCATCTGAAAATTTGCATATTGCTATCCCATGACTTTTGTCACTTCAGTGTAATTAATCCCTATTTTTCCATTTTATTATTGATTTCATTTAACTTCGTAATACTGCTGAAAGTACACACAATTAGTTAAATATATGTTAATAAATTTTTAACATTAAATTCTTAAAAATATATTGCGCTTACTACAAATTAGCTAAGGAACCGAATTCAATATTTGATTTTGCATTTAATTAAAAAAAAAATATTCATGTTGTCATTAACGAACTTATATATCAGCAAACAGTTTATACTTTATACCATAGAAATTTACTACGTTATTAATTATTACGTTTACTACAAATTAGCTTAGGAACCGAATTCGATTTTTGATTTTGCATTTATTTTTAAGAAAATATTCATTTCGTCATTAATGCACTTATATATCAGCAAACAGTTTATACTTTATACCATAGCAATTAACTACATTATTAATTATTGCGTTTACTACAAATTAGCTAAGGAACCGAATTCAATTTTTGATTTTGCCTTTATTATTAGCAAACAGCAAACTTATATATTAGCAAACAGTTATACTTTATATCATAGTAATTAATTACGCAATGATAAATAAACTCAATTTTGCAGTAAATATAACATCCGTTCTTTTCTTTGTCAATAAGTAACATCATTTAATATCGTAATCGTTATCAGTCTTTATCGTAACATGATCAGTAAAAAGGCTGACAGAAAAATAAGTACAAAATATAATGTAACGATAGAAAGAAAAAAATACAGCTGATTCTATTTTCAAAATTCTGTTTACCATACCAACCTCTTCTACCAATTACGTAAATTTACTATGCAAATGCATGCAGAAGGTTCAAATATCTTTACTTGAATAACTGACAGTTGACAAATCACAGAAACAATTATAAAAAGATTCACAGTGCGATGAACTGTCATGGTTGCTGAAATGAAATAGGTAATATCAAATAGTCGTTGCAATGAACTTTAGAACATCTTCATAGGAGGACATATAGAAGTTTTATCTTATCTCGCGATCTTACTGGTCAAAGCTTTAAGATTCAAGACTTAAGGCATGTTTGCTTTACAGTAGAGGATTTAGTTCAAATGTAATGCATAACATTGAATCTGTATTTAAAAAGTTTAATAAATAAAGAAGAAAAGGAAAGAGATCAGTTGCTTTTTGTTTGTAACTCTGAGAATGTTCATAACTATTATTTATTAAAAATTCATTTTTTTATGATTTTAATCATAAATATTGCATATTTATTAAAGCAAAATACTAGAATAATTTTTATACTAAATGCTGGTTAGTGGGTTTTAGATTTTGTATATCGTATAAAATAATTGCAATAAGTGCTTTAATTTCCAAATTAATATGTTTTCACATATATCATGTTTTTTACAAGTATAATGTTTTTTTACTTGTATCATGTTTTTTACATTTTTTAACTGTTTACACATTTTTTTACGTGATTAAAAGTTTTTTACATGTTATACATGTTTAAAAGGTTTTTACGTGTGTTACATGTGTAAAAGTTTTGCTCATGTTTTACATGTTTAAAAGGTTTCTACATGTTTTATATGTTTAAAAGGTTTTTACATGTTATATATGTTTAAACGTTTTTTTATATGTTTACATGTTTAAATTTTTATTTTATATGTTTTACATGTTTATACATTTTTTACAGGTTTTACATGAATCAAAATATTTTGTCTTCTAAAAATGCGAACGTACATTCTTCCAAGTAATTTTCTCTATTAAAAATTTTTATTATAATATTTATTTGATGTACAATTTTTTAATTTTGAGTAAGTAAATGTTTACACAAGAATTAAAAATTAATGAATCCATTTTTTGTTTTATATTGCAGTTATTCTGTTGTGAAGGAAAATATTTAAACTACAATCACAAAATACCTTTAATCCTTGCAGAATAACTTTAAGATTTCATTTTAAAAAATCTTATTTTTTAAAATTAATGTATATAAAGAAAATATTTATAAGTTAAATACATGAAAAAAATTGTAGTTATTGTATAGCAAACAAACAAAGTCGTCAGTAAATAACAAAATGTTGTATCAATGTATAGAATAGAAACAATGTACCAACATTTAACGAATTATAACCTTATATAAAGCTCTTCTTGTTAAGTCATAATTTTTTCCATTCATAATAATTACTTTAGGGTAAGTAAGAAAATTAAAATAATAATCATGTATTTGTTTTCGTCGTCCTTTATTATAATCTCGTTGTTTGTTATTCCATTTAGTCACGCGTTATTATATTAGGGAAAAAATGTCACACGACCTAAATAAAGACATCGATTATATTGCATGTTCGGTATGTCGTGCTTTTACTTTGTATTATATAAAATATAACAAAGGATTATTGTATTTTAAGTTTCTTAACAATATCAATCATAAAACTAAGTTCTTCATAACATCCAAAGATTTAATTTTCAGAAACATTATTTTTTAATATTAATGTATATACAGGAAATTTTTATAATTTAAATACACGAAAAAGTTGTAGTGATTGTATAACACAATCGTTTAAGAAATTTTAAATAAATAATGATATGATATATCAATGTATAGAATAGGAAATATTGTGCCAACATTTAACGAATTACAGCATCATTGAAGTTCTTCTTGCTGAATCGTAATTTTTTCCCATTCATAATAATTGCTTTAGGGTAAGTAAGAAAATTAAAATAATAATCGTGTATTTGTTTTTGTCGTTCTTCATTACATTAAGTCACGCGCAATTATTTTAGGGAAAAAAAGTCACACAACCTAAATAAAAATCGATTATATTGCATTTACGGCATGTCGTACTTTTTCTTTGTGTTATGTAAGATATAACAAAGTAATTTTTTGTTATATCTTACATAAACAAATGCATGTTACATACATGTTAAGTTTCTTAACAATATCCATCATAAAAAGTAAGATGTTCTTAACCGTCAAAATTTGTTAAAAAAAAAAAAAAAAAAAAAAAAAAGATTAGTTCTAAAATTTCTGTTTTTTTTTTTTTTTCCCCTTCTCCGCAAATTTGCTAAAAAAAAATTAATAATAATAATTATTATTTTTGAAATTCTGGGTTTTTTTTTCCGGCTTTATCATTAGTTAAGAAGTATAATTGAAAGCGTGCTTTGTTTAAAAATAAACAAAATTAAAAAACAAGTAATATAAAAAAATATTTTTTTAAATCAATTCCTTTTTGTTTTCACTATATTGCAGAAAGTAATCCAGTCCTTTATAAATAATTTTCTTTCATTATTTTAAGTTTATCTGGCGCCATCTATTGGTAGGTATATGCAACTTAAATCTAAAAAAAACTAAAATTAATTAATTAAATTTAATAACTGAATTAATATTTGCAAAAACTGTATTAACATCTGGTGCCATCCACTACAAGTTAAAAAAAAATGTATTTGAACTTGAGTGGAGGAATAAAAAGTATTTATTAACAATTGAAAATTTGAACTATATATAGGGAGAGTGTGAGCTAATAGAAGGAATTGAAAAAAGAAACAATGCTTTTTTAAGGCATCTGCTCTAAATATGAGCTATCAGAGAAAAAAATGTTGCTAATAAGCATACAGCAATCTTGTACATAAAAATACAGTAGATGTGCGACCATCTATCACTTACAAGCTAATATCTGTAATGAATAGGTACGTCTTTCATGCATCACATTTATCTGGTTAAAGTTCCAGAGAAGAAAAAAATATTTGACTGAATTAAAAAAATACCTCCACATTTCCTGAATTTACATTTGCGTAGTATGAGAGATAATATTAAGGAGGCATATCAAATACGGTGTCAAAGTTCAACCGATTTGAACCTTTTTAAAAACAATCAATATTCTGGGCCATTGACTCCCGTTTTTTTTTTCAAAAGAAAAAAATCAACCCAAAATCGCACGTTTCTTCAACGTGTGGTGAATCAGTGACATAAACTCTTTTTCCTGTCGTTTACAGAACAGACGCAATTAAATCCTACACGATTCGCACCTCTACGGGTCACACAGGAAGAAAAAATTACAAGTGAAATAAATGCCAGCAGAAAATAAATTACCCAATGCAACAGAAAAAAAAAAAAAAAAAAAAAAATATGGCCACATTATTCTCAACTCACCCATGATGATAACAATGCCAAAATATACAAACACTGCAGCAGCAACAACATGACCGTGGTGAGGAGGAAAGGAAATAAATGAATATGAACAAAAAAAAAATGAAAAAATAAAAGAGTGAATGAGCACACATATAAGAAAAGAAAAAAAAAAAAAAAATACCATCCTAACATGACTTTACATGCGATGTGTAACACTGCGGTCAGTCTTCAGAAGGAAAATGGAGGCGATTAGAGCATATTAAAAAAAGTATCACGGCGGCGAGCAAGATTTCGAAGCTGTTGGCTCCCTTAGTTACGGGCAGGTAATACAAAGGCTGCTACATCCTGCGATATGTAGACCCCTGTGAGGAGTAATATACATGCACTTCCTTTTAACACGAGCGCCCAGCTCCAACAGAATCGTGGTCTGCATAGCCAAAGAGCTCGTAATAGCTGTTTAAACTAATACTGTGTCGGTTTGCGCTGAAGGATATTTGTTATATGCTAATGCATTGCCACTTTAACTGTCGAGATTCGCTCTGCTGTGAAGTAAACATTTTGAATTGAATGACAAGGTTTTGAAGTGGCCGAACACTGAGGTTCTGATCGGTAGTTATTTGCATAACTAGCATATTCTTTTCTTTGCGCGTCTTCATAAAGTAACAAATTTATTCATTTTCTATTTTTAGCTTAAAAATTGCGTTAACGTTTTTGAAAATTTGGCTTTGATAGATTTAAGGGTTTAAAGAAAATAATCTGATGTTGATGTCCGCGAGTTTTTTAACATTTCCAACAATATTTATTTTTATTGTTTTAACGTATTTTTGTGCATAACTAGCTTTTTTTCGCGTTTTCATAATGTAACATTGTTTTAACGTATTTTTTGTTTTAACATTTCCAACAATATTATTTTGAATAATTAGCATATTTTGTGCATAACTAGCTTTTTTTTTAAAAATTTAGTTTTGATAGAATTATGGTTTAAAGAAAATTAGTTGCTGTTGATGTCCGCGTTTTCATAATGTAACAAATTTATTCATCTAAAAAATAAGTTAACGTTTTGAAAATTTGGTTTTCATAGAATTATGGTTTAAAGAAAATTACCTCATGTTGATGTACGCGAGTTTTTTAACATTTCCAATAAATATTGTTTTAACATTTCCAACAATAATATTTTGCATAACTAGCATATTTGGCATTTTCTTCTTGTTTTCCCGCGTCTTCATAATATAACAAATCTGTCCATCTATTTTTAGCTGAAAGTTACGTTAACGTTTTTGAAAATTTAGCTTTGATAGAATTATGGTTTGAAGGAAATTAATTAACTGATGCTAATGTGCACGAGTTTTTTAACATTTCCAACAAATATTGTTTTGATGTCATTTATTTTATTCATTAGCTATTCCTTAAATATTTAAATTGCATTAGAGCTTTTAATTTAAATTTATAAGTTGCAAATATATGTATTTAAACATATGTTCCGTGACAAGATTTTGTAATTTGAACCTAATGAAAAATTACTTTGTTTGCAATAAAAAATTATTTAGTTGATTAATATTTTCAGTTTTCAACAACAGCAACAAAAGAGATTTTAATATGATGAGATCGACGTAAATTTATTTAAACTTATAAATTAGTAATTTAATTGTAAACTTTGAAATTAATTGTATAGTTAGAAATAAAATTCTTGCAAATTTTCAATAATACTAAATTTTTTGCATTTTATGTATATTAACTATTTTTAATTAAAAAGTAAAAATTTCATGCCTTATGTAATGCCCAAACATTGATAAATGTGTCAATAATCAATTGCAAGCTAACTCAATAAGTTATTACCATCAACTTAACCATCATATATTAAAAATTATGTCTTTCAATGAAACTATCGCTTTTCACTTTGTTTCAAAATCTTACCATTCTTATTGTTAAATGCAACTATATGAATTCAATAAACTATCATTATTGCAGTAGCACGATTTAGTACTAAAGCTGTAGATTATAAAATATCAATAGCGAAAACAAATGGCTTAATTCCATGTACAGCCTCGACTTTTGTATCCATGGCCGATACTCGCATCCCTTACTTGTTAAAACATTGACTGTTAACGAGAAGTTAAGTGCCTCCATTGTTCAAGCATTTCTCCTTGGGGCAACTAGATGCAGGGGCGGTTTCAGTGGTGGTCAGGGTTAACGACGTGGAACAATTGCGAGGGGCGGATTGACTCTCACAATAGGCCATTAATTCACCCTTTCCATAAAACCCTTTCAGTAGAGGGAGGATTCATTTGGAGAAGAGATGTCGAGCTTTGTGAGCTTCGCAATCAATTTTAATAATTTTATAAGTTGAATCATAATTATTGAATTTGTGTTCAATTATGATTTACAATTTGAATGAAATAATAATTACATTGTATAATATTGTTGAACATTGTTAATTAATTATAATGTTGTATTGATTAAATTGTTGAAGATTGTTAATTTGTTATAATGTTGCATTGATTATTTTGTTGAACGTAGTTAATTAATTATAATGTTGCATTGATTATAGTGTTGAACGTAGTTAATTAATTATAATGTTGCATTGATTATAGTGTTGAACGTTGTTAATTAACTATAATGTTACATTGATAATATTGTTGAACACAGTTAATTAACTATAATATTGCACTTATTATATTGGTGAACATTGTTAATTAGTTATAATGTTGCATTGGTTATATTGTTGAACATTGTTAATTAATTATTACGTTGTATTGATTATATTGGTGAACATTGTTAATTAGTTATAATGCTGCATTAGTTGTTTTGTTGAACATTGTTAATTAATTATAATCTTGCGTTAATTATCTTGTTGAACATTGTTAATTAATTATAATGTTGCGTTAATTATAGTGTTGAACATATTGTTGAATTATAATGATTTAATCAGTTTTTTGTTTTCAGGTTGCTTTCTCCACATGGGCAAATAATTCTGGTTTCACCTTGTATTAAATCATAAGTTAAAATTGTTAAATTAAAATTGTCTTCTTTTTATATTTTTTATCTGAAAGTCGTTTCAATTTCAAATATTTATTTTTGTTTTCGAAGATGTTGTTATAATTTTTTTTTTCAATTTTAAATAATTTTTTTTATGACTGCATGCTAAAAAATTTCTGAAAGTACTATTGCTGAATGTACTATTTTCTATTTTTTTTAAAAAATTATAAGTTATTATTTAACATATAGTAAAAAGCTGTGCTGTTCTATATATGCATCTCAAATAAACAAACTATATTAACATTGGTATACTTCCATATATAATGTCCAGCAAGTAGTAACGTAGTACAGTACTGGTTACTAGTAATAACTGTCCAATAGGTATGTTCACACATGATAAATTAAAATTCGTTGAAGAATTTCAGTTTTTTTCCCTTACTTTTTTATATTTAAGTGAATAATAAATTTTTTCAGCTATATAAGCAAATTTAACAAAACAGTTTAAGATAATTACACGACAAAAATTATTTAACATAACTACTCAAATATTTATGAAGAAAAAGTTATTGTTTTGTTAATGCATAGTTTTATCAGTGATTCAATTAGGTTAACGCTTAAAATTCACTCGCCTGCATAAAAGAGTGCTCATGACAATAAACTGCACGCATGCCACAATGAAAAGAAGAGGTCACGGTAATTCAAGCAGCGAAATCAATACTAATCCGAGTAAGTTGTTTCATCAAGAAAATAAAAAGCTACTTAATATGCCATGAAATCGTATTGTTGCTAAATTGCATTCAAAGACGTGCACAAAACAAAGCTCGATGCTTTGTTTTCTTAATATGCACAGTTCTTTCAACTTATTACCCAATTATTTTTAAAAATAGATCTAAATCAGGGCAATGTTGACTTTGCAATTAAGTAGGTATATATTTCGTAATTCAATCAATTTTGTTGTTTAATAAGGACAAATTTTAGACGTAATATTCCAATAATTATTTTGCCATTTTAAAAATAAAGTTTGGCAGACATGTTTGGTTGAATTTTTTCAAAGTTTTCAGCAGTAAATGTTTACAAATTTCACATCGATATTAAATTAGCATGGCATTCTTACAAAAATACTTCGCATTGCTATCAGAGAATGCTATCAAAGAATTTTTTTTTTAATTCAAATAGAAATTGCAAATGTTTTGATTGTATTTACTTAATAACGAAAAGATATAAAATATGTTGACTTTATCGTGAATTTATATGAATATTTAAAAGCATTTATTTATTATTATACTAATCACGTTTTGAATTGTTCCGACTGAAATCAATTCAAATATCTTTTATATTTCCTTAAAAAACTGTTACTAATAAAATGTGAAAGATTTTTGGGAATTTTTTTTAAACATCTTTTGGAAAGAAAGACATTTTTTGGAACATTTTATAAATTAGAGAATTTGTGGTTAGTTTTATAAGAGGCAATTTAAGTTTATATTTGAGAGACACTTTTTTTATTCAAGCAGTCATACTTTAGTGTCGCTGCACACGCCCATTCTAGTATAAAAACTAAGACTTTTTGAAAAGCACTAATTACAATTTTAGAAATGATACATTTCCTGTAATTTGAAACATTGTATAAGTTACAAATCTGGTGAAAAACTTGTTAATAGCAACTTTCTTGTTTGACGTACAGTTTATAAAAGGTATATTTTTTATTCGGTTACTGATATCTAAGATTGTCACTTTATATACTCACTCACGAACTTCAAGCATCTTATAATCTCTTAGAAACCACTGATTACAACACTCGAAATGATATACCTTCTATTATTTGAAATGTTCCATAAATTGCGGAACTGTGAAAAGCTTGTTAACCAACAGCTATGTTGCATAACGCAAACAAATTCAGAAACTTAAAGAATTTGTGATTAATTTTATAAGAGGCAATTTAAGTTTATATTTGAGAGACACTTTTTTCATTCAAATAGTCATACTTTAATCTCACTGCGTATGCCTATTCTAGTATTTAAATTATCTTACAGTTTCTGAAATAATAATTAATATTAACCATCTTCGATAATTTGAAACATTGTAAATTACAGAACTGTGAAAAGCTTGTTAACCAGTAGCTGCGTTGCATAACATAAATTCAGCCATTTAGAGAATTTATGCTAAACTTTATAACAGACAATTTAAGTTATATTTGAGAGACACTTTTTTTATTCAAGTAGTCATACTTTAATGTCACTGTACACGCCTATTCTAGTATTTAAAATGTCTTACAGTTTTTGAAAAGCTCTAATTACGACATTAGAAATGATACATTTCCTGTACTTTGAAACATTGTATAAATTACAAATCTTGCGAAAAGCATGTTAACCTACAAATTTCTTGTTTGACGCATAGCTTATAAAAGGGGTATAGTATTTTTTATTCAGTTGCTGACATCTAAGAATGTCACTTTACATACCCACTCACAAACTTGAAGCATCTCATAGTCTCTTGGAAACCACTTATTACAACACTCGAAATGATATATCTCCTATAATTTGAAACGTTGTATAAATTACAGAACTGTGAAAAGCTTGTTAACCAGTAGCCGCGTTGCATAACGCAAACAAATTCAGACATCAGCCATCCACTTTTCTTTTCTTTTTTGGGCCTGTCATAATATTTCTTTTCATGATGTCAGAAGGCTCGGTTAGGCTGAAATTGCCTGAGAAATCGATGGCTATCTGTGGGTTGAAGTTGCCACTTGTTCAGCAAGTAGAAGTGTCACACTCGTTGTCACAAATGCAAACACACCTCAAAGAAAAGCGGCGATTAGTAAATAGTCACGTCCTTATCGTTTATTAATCATCTGGCTGTCAGTCATATTTAGAAATGTTTGACAATGATGAGTTAATTTGGAGACCGGTTTTTTAAACGGATAATTGCTGATGAATTTTTGCAGCATTCGGGGCTAAGCTCTAAAGAGTTGTAATAAAAAAAAAGGAAAAGTAAAGAATGTTGTATAATCAACCTGCTGATCTTCTTATTTAAAATTTGTTCTATTATTTTTTTTTTATTTAAATTGAATTTTTTATTAAATTAAAATTACTTTAAGGATTTTTATCTGCCAACGACCACTTGCATTCGTAATATTGGCCTATGAAATACTTAGTATAATTTATAATTACGGATACTTTATATGGTGGGATGGGGATGGTAGGTAGCCTGTCTAGAACTAAGTAAGCTTGGTTCAAACACAATATTGATGCCGAATCAAAAGTTTTCATGTCTATATGGGGATAGACATGATAAATTCATAGTTTTGTAAGTTAAGCTGGAATAGGTGAGGAGGCAAGTGTGAACTCCCAAATGTTAACATTCGAAAGTTGTTCAAAATTGAAGTGGCGAAATGTGGAAGCATTACAGCAAGCGTGTGGTTGTACTGTAAATGTCGTTGTATTTTAAATAATTCCGAATCGGTTAAATATACACCATTGTAGTGTCAATTGCTTTCAGATCAAAATTGCTTGGCTTTGGAAATATAATGGCCAATATTATTTTGATATGTCAATGTCTTTCCCTAAAGCACCAAATTATAAGCTGAGGTAATACTATTTGACTGCTTAGCATTTGTGTGATGTACTGGAATAAATCTCGACTCAAAAATTCATAATCAGTACTGAGTGTTTAAATTTTTTAAAAATGGTGACCCTTTTGTTGATGTAAGCAAATTAGTGTACATGAGATTGATCCACAGCTTGCTCAATGAAGTATATTTTTAGTTTTTTAAGTATTACACTGCTGACTATTTTTAATTATAATAGTCAGCAGTTGTTGTTGAGCAGATTTTAAGTACTGTTGTTTGTTATAATGTTTTTGATGTAGGAAGAGATATATAAAACAAGAAACCTATGACGAAGACAAGCGAAATATCATAATAATTTGTTAAAATTTTTTTACAAAACTATTAAATAAAAAATAAAAATCTATTCATTTTTCATGGTTGGTCGCTCTGTGGTCACTTTTTTTTGCTCACTTCGGCGCTAATTAGACAGTGGCCTAAATTTTAACATGGATTCCGAATTACTAACAAACATCCATCCCTCCGGCAGGGTTCGAAGCTGTAGCCTGTGGTATCAAGGACAGAGCGCTAACCAATTAGCCATCAGGTTACTCATTTTCCACGAGCTATATCCCTTAATTTTTTCCTCCTTTGTTGATGAGAAACTGTCACTTTTTATTACAAAATTTTTGTTTAGTTTAAATCTCAAATTTTGAAGGAATATAACAAAAAAATAGTTCATGTATCGAAAATACCATTTTGCTAAAGAATAATTTTTAACATTAAGTTTTAACATATTATACCATAATATTCACCATTACCATCATATATACTATCATATACATCATTATACCGTAATATATTTTTTAAGAGAAAAATTCTTAAACGGCCATTTATTAAAGGCTTGTTTTTAAGGAAATAATATTAATAATGTCACTCATTATAAAGCTTTTCCTTTCCCAGAAACATCACGTGATCCTATTTCAAAACTTAATAATAACAGGTATAGCTGTTTGGAAATCCACAACATAATCTTCATTGCCATTTTCGTGCTTTTTTAGTCTGTTGAAAAATTAATTATCTGTCCCTGAACGAACTATTACAATCCATTATCGTCATATACATCATATCATCATGTACACCATTATCATCATATACATCATAAACACCATACCCTCATGTACACCATACTATCATATACATCATATGTACCCACATATACGCTCTTATACCATATTATATTCTTAAAAGGCCATTTATTAAAGGCTGTTTTTTAAGGAAATAACATTAATAATGCTTTTCATTATAAAGCTTTTCCTTTCCCAGAAACATCACGCGATCCTATTTCAAAATCTATTAATTACGGGTATACGCTGCTTGAAAATCCACAACATAATCTTCATTGCCATTTTCGTGCTTTTTTATCTGTTGAAAAATTAATTATCTGTCCCAGAACGAACTATTAGAACTCATTACGCTCTTATACACCATACCATCATATACACAATTATACCATCATATACACCATTATACCATCATATACACCATTATACCATCATATGCATCATTATACTATCATATACTTCATTATACTATATTATATTCTTAAGAGAAAAATTCTGAAACGACCATTTATTAAAAGCCGTTTTTAAGGAAATAATATTAATAATGCCTTTCATTATAAAGATTTTCCTTTCTCAGAAACATTACGCGATTCTATTTGAAAATCAATTATTTACGGGTATAGGCTGTTTGGAAATCCACAACATAATCTTCATTGCCATTTCGTGCTTTTTTTTGGTCTGTTGAAAAATATTTGTCCCGACGAACTATCAGAATCTACCTTCATATACACCATACTATCATATACAACATATATACCATCATATACATCTTACATACCATCATACACATCATTATACTATATTATATTTTTGAGAAAATAATTCTTAAACAACCATTTATTAAAAGCTGTTTTTAAGGAAATAATATTAATAATGTCAGTCATTATAAAGCTCTTCCTTTCCCAGAAACATCACGCGATCCTATTTCAAAATTTATTAATAACAGGCATAGCTGTTTGGAAATCCACAACATAATCTTCATTGCCATTTTCGTGCTTTTTTTTGGTCTGTTGAAAAATTAATTATCTGTCCCAGAACGAACTATTAGGAGCATCATTAATTACTCCCGTTCTATAATCAGCTCCTAACTAGGCATTTGTTTGTAAAAGCTAAATTACATTCCTTATTATTTTTCATTTTACTAATCATTAAATTAATCGATGACAATCTGAATACTGATTAATTCAAACGCGGTTGTACCACCTGCAGATCAGTCTCCTAGTATCCAATTAGAGGTTGCTCATCATTTCTTTGACACTTCTTTCATGACGGCTATAGGGTAATTTTTTTAATTAATTACCCTCCTTATGATCCTAGTGTTTACGAGAGAGATCGCAGAAAATTAATCATCCGGTAATGCGATTTATCACTGGCTCATCCAGAACCGCAGGTGAAAAAAAAGGCGTTCTTCCTCACAGATTCCGACCATTTTTTTCAACACTTCCTCTCCATTCTCTTTTCTAAAAAAAAAAAAAAAAAGAGTAAAGAAATCGTAACAGGAAACTCCCTAGAGAAAAACCGCACACATTTTGAAATATGAAACAATAACCAAGAAAAAAAACCCTGTTATATTTTAAAGAAATTATTTTTTTTCTTTTTCTAATTGCAATTGAACTATATGAGACATAACTATGAAGTATTATTTAAAAATATATATTATATATATATAATTATAATTCTCAATAATTATATGCAGCCGTAATGCTGGATTATTATATGTAAAAATAATCCAAAATCATTACATGTAACGCACAATTATATGTAATCATTATGTGTTGCCACAATACCCAATGATAATGTGTAACCATAATGTAAAATCATTGTATGTAACTATAATGCCCAATAATTATATGCAGCCATAGTTATTATTATATGAAGCCATAATGCACGATCATTACATGTAAAAATAATGCAAAATCCTTATGTATAACCATAAAAAATAACCATATGTATTCATAATGCATTATATATAACAGTTTATATTATTATATAAACTCCCTAAAGAAACACCGTAGTCATTTTGAAATATGAAACAATAACAAAGAAAAAAATCCTTCTCTTTATTATATTTTAAAGAAGCTATTTTTTTCACCTAATTGCAATTGACATAACTATATGAGACATAATTATGAAGTATTATTTAGAAATACTAAGCGAAGTTGGTTTTTCGCTTTCTATATAAAAAATCAAGCATTATGTGTAGCCACAATGCTCAATCATTTTGTGTAATCATGATGTGAAATCATTTTATGAAAAATCATTGTGTGTAACCATAATGTAAAATCATTTTATGTAAAATCATTATGTGTAACTATAATGTAAAATCATTGCATGTAAAATCATTGTTTGTAATTATAATTCCCTATAATTGTATGCAGCCATAATACACGATTATTATATGTAGCATAATACTTAATCATTATATGTAAAAATAACGCAAAATCATTTTGTGTAACTATAATACACAGTTATATGTAATCATTATAAGTAGCCACAATGCCCAATCATTATGTGTAACAATGTAAGATCATTGTATGTAACTATAATTTCCAATAATTATATTCAGCCATAATTATTATTATATGTAGCCATAATGCTCGATCATTACATGTAAAAATAATGCTAAGTAATTATATGCAACTATAACACACAATCATAAGCAATCACAATGCATTGTATATAACCGTTACGGGAAAAAGCATTGTATATTTCCCTTCACTTCTGGAAGTACTTACACCAATTCAGCAATTTGAAAATTCCCTCCTGACACATTAATAAGTTTATTAAAGAAATCTACGTGTGAACGAAATGGTTTATGGGGAGGAGATAAAGTCATATAAAAGGATCTCCAGGAAAACTATCCCGTATTTGCGTATCATAAAGGAAAACTTCCACAATACAATCTAACTCTATATAAAACACTTTTGTATAATCAGAAATGATTTTAATTGTTTTGAAAAGCAATAGTTACTTAATTGTTTTGAAAAGCGATGGTTACTTAATTGTTTTAAAAAGCGATGGTTATACATCATACATCATAACTTTTAACGTAAATTAAATTGGGGTTGATTTCCAGATTAGTTAGACAAATTACATATTATCGAAATAGGACAAGGGGAAAAAAATAGAATATAAAAATTAATTCGTTTGGAAATAATATTATTATCTATTTAAAGCAATTAATAATTAGAAAAACAGACCTTTGAACTATAAGTAATAATTTTTAATTATTTTTATCTTATTGAAATTGCAATATAGTATATTTTAACTGAATTTGTATGGAATTAAAAATCAATTCAAATTCCTATTTAGTTATAAAAAGAATTAGCTTATATTGTTTAAAAGATTATTTAAAAATATCTTTTCTAATAACTAGCTTCTTTGTGGTACAATAGTGTTGTAGTAGCATGAATAAACGTATCTCACATATAAACTGCCTGGTGGGAGTTTTTTATGTTTTCTCCCATTACACACGCAAATACAGAAGTTTTTTCTGAATAGTCTAGGATACTTCTCCCCAATGCAAGCAGAAGGGCTTCGTGATAAGGGCAACACAATGTTAATATATTTGTATATATAGCCTTCCAGTTTAGTAAAATCGTGTATAGCTTTTCTAATTTAAAATTCAGTCTATTATATTATATTGTATTCGGTATTCAGTTATTATTATCACATTTATTATTTTAATTAAAACTTCAAAATTCCCCGTCTAAAAGAAAAGAAAACCCACCTTAATAGAAATCTTTTTGTCTTATACATTACGAAAAACGACTTTATTTTCATCTCATAAGAATTGATTTTTTTTTAATGTAAAATTTTTTATTTTATTTATTTTTTACTATTCTAGTTTCTTAGGAAAAAAAAAATGAAATAACTTTGTTCAAACATAATGGAATCCGATTTTACTAATCCAGATTATCTCCTCTAAGTACATATTTATTGCATTTAGATATACATTAACCAACATAATAGTTAATTATGATTTTCAAAGAATTAGAAGCACTGCTTGTCAGCCGTAACAAAAGATGCAACATTAATAATTTGAAAAGAAGTCCTTAATCCTTTATTATTTTAAAATGGTAATAAATTATGTTTATAGATTCATGTATTCCGAATAAGACTATTTCCCTTCCATTCGTTTTTTCTTATCAAAAGTTTAGAAACTGCAACTAAATAAATAAATCAGGATTTATAAATCTTTCTCCATCATCAAATTGTTACGACATTTAATCTGCCATTATCATATATAGTTTTAATTCAGGTTAAATTCTAAATCAAATTCAGATTTCATATGACTTTATAAGACTATAAATATTCTCCCCGTATTTTATTCATTGGAATAATTATCAATTAGTGACATGACATTCTTTTCACCAGTTTTTGGTATTACGATAACATTCTTATTAACGTCTTAAAATTTGCATATTTATTTGCATTATACTATACAATGGCTATATTGTAATTCTGAAATAGCTTTTTAATATGTATCAGAAAGTTAACGGTCATAAAATCTCTAATTCAATAAATAATTTATGAAATTAATCCTGTTCATGTAGTATAAATAATGTTGATGTTTTTTAATCCTGGTTAAGTTGGATTAAGGATATTGCGACATTGTAGTTGCATACATGTAGCCAGAGCCGGATTTTCCTATAGGTTAACTAGGCTTCAGCCTAGGGCCACAAAATCAAGAGGGGCCTACATTCAAATTGTTAGCAAAATTAGAATTACACTATTCTAAAAAAAACCCACTAAAACACTGAATTGAAAATAAGGAGGAATTCTACATATATAACTAATAAACAAACATAAAAATGTATTGGTTAAGATAAACGCGTTCGGCTCATTGGGTCTGTTCGTTTGTATGTACTAGATTTCACCACAGTATAGTTCATAAGTTCACTGATTGCTATGGCCTTATGCTACAAAGCTCTGGTTTGTTCTTGCATTCATACTTAAACTTTCATTGCGAATTATTATGAAAAAAATTTATCTGAATTGAATTTGCTTTAATCTTCAATGTAATGAATATAGTTAATTTAATTTGATAGAAAATATGATAATTTGTATTGCATATTTTATTTTCATAGTCAAAGATTTTTATTATTTGAATTTTTTTCTTTGTAAATATTGTGTGTTATGTTTGGTTAGTTATTGTTACAAATAATATATTTGGTGCTGAGAATAAATATCCAAATAAGTGTTCTCGACTTTTTTTTTATTTATTTTCCGTGCCCCATTTTTTATAAAGATTAGTACCAATCACAACATGTTTCATTTAACATATAGATATATATCACAGTAATGATGTATTTTATTATATCTCATGTAATTGACAAACTTAAAAATGGGAGGGGAAAGGGCCTCATAAGTGGATAGCCTAGGGTCTCTTTTCATCTAAATCCGGCCCTGTATGTAGCATATTGAGCATTGTTCAGAGCTGCTACACTACGCCTTCACTTTTTCATCACAATTTACAGCGAACACACGCAAGAGTGGCACATTATTAGAGCACTTTCCGGCATAATTATTTATTCTCCCTCCCCCGGCAGTCACGGATATTTTCAGTTCGACATAATTGATTGGTTTTAACCACAAACTGTCCCCTTTCAGGAGTTTAGTGAGCTATTCACCAGTTTTCCATGTTCACCATATTGGCTCACTAAATGATCTGTTCTATTTTTGTTTCAATTTACTCTGATGTTTTACTATAGATTCTTAAAAAAATACTGTACATATGGCTCATCTAATTTCTGTTATTTTTATTTTTTAATTGTAAGTTTTTATTTAAGTAAATGTTAATTAAAAAGGTATAAATATATTTTTAATATCCAGAATTTTAAATTGAAAACCAAAGAATTTTTCACATCAAAAGTTTGGAAGCATGCAATCATTAATAGAATAGTTCATAGAAGGGTTTCATTTAAGTCTGATTTCTTTGATGTCTGCGAAATGAGTAATTATCAAAATTGATGTAGACAACAATTTTGTAAATTGTTTTTCAAAATGATATACAATTTTTAACGATCCATTTCTGATTAACACAACTTAGGTAAGTTACAGTTGGGTAAGTTTTAGTTACAGTTATTATAGCAAGAATAAATATGAATCTTTACAACTCTGATTCTTTTAGTTACTGATTCTTTACAGTTTTTTTTTATTTCAGCAAGAAAAAATATATTCACGTTGAAAATTAAATACTTACCAAATGCAAATATGCAATTTGATGCAAATGCAAATATGCAGCATGGAAATGCAGCAGCCAATTATAAATATGCAGGTTTGATTTCTTTGATATCTTCGAGATGTTGTTTGTTGTTGTAAATAGTTTTCAAAACGTTATATAATTTTTAGCTACACATTTCCAATTAGCATATCTCAGGTAAGTTAGAGCTTACTATTATTTACCAAGAATAAATATATTCACGTTGAAAGTTAAATACTTACTAAAGGTAATTAATGGAATAGTCATAGATGTGTTTCATTTAGGTCTCATTTCTTTGATGTGTTCAAGATTTTTTTAATGTAATTATCAAAACTTATATAAATGCAATTTTGTAACTTGTTTTTCAAAACTTTACACAATTTTTAACTATCTATTTCTGATTAATATACTTAGGTAAGTTACAAGTGACTATTATTATAGCAAGAATAACTATATTCATGATGAAATTTAAATACTAACCAAATGGTAATTAATAGAAGAGTTCAAATAATTCTTTTATTTAGGTCAGATTTCTTTGATTTTTTCTAGATGATAATTATCAAAATTGTTATAAACGCCAATTTCGTAAATTGTTTATCAAGACTTTATACAATTTTTAACTATTCGTTTTTAATTAACATAACTTAGGTAAGGTACTACTTACGAGTATTCTAGGAAGAATAAATATATTCCCGATAAAAGTTAAATACTTACCAAATGGTAATTAATAGAATAGTTCATAGAAAAGTTTCATTTAGGTCCAATTTCTTTGATGATATAAACTGATGATATCAAAATTGATATAAACAACAATTTTAGTCAACAGCAAAAAAATGTTTTTCAAAACTTTATACTATCTTTAACTATCCATTTCTGATGAACATAACTTACTATTATTATTATAGCAATAACTAGCTATTATTATCTTATTAGTATTTACTATATACGTGGATGCAATTTGTTTCATTTAAATTATATTCCTTGAATTTTTATGGTTTATATACTATATAGCCTTAAAGGTAAGACAATTTTTAACTATCCATTTCTGATGAACATAACTTAGGTAAGTTACAACTTATTATTATTATTATAAATAACTAACTATTATAATAACTTATTATTTATTATATACCTGGTTGCAATATGTTTCATTTAAATTATACTCCTTGAATTTACATGGTTTTTTATATACTATATAGCCTTAAAAGTAAGAAATATTTTTGATAAAAAACATTACACAGAAAACTAAAAAGTTTAAAAAAATCAAATTAAAAATAACAAAAACTTTCATACGTATCCTACAATATCAATTATAACAAAATTCCATATATAAAAGCCTTAGAATGAAAGTTATTTCTTCTGACTGAGTCACTGCAACCCTACGAAAAATCAATCGCAAATCTGAAAATGCAGCCAGCTCATAGAAAAACCCTTCAAGTTTTTGTTTCATTTAAATTATATTCCTTGAATTTTTATGGTTCTTTATATACTATATAACCTTAAAGGCAAGAAATATATTAGATAAAAAACATTACTCAGAAAAAAAATATTTAAAAAAAACAATATATTTTTGATGAAAGTTTAATACTTGCCAGCATACTTGCAAATAATGTATACGTTTAAATAGCTAAAATATACGTCAACACTTCCATTGCATTTATATGTATCCTACACTATCAATTATAACAAAATTTCATATATAAAAGCATTAGGTTGAAAGTTATTTCTTCTGACTGAGTCACTCCAACCCTAAGAAAAATCAATCGCAAATCTGAAAATGCTGCCTACTCATAGTCCCTTTTTTCATTTCGCCGCTGAGCCATTTCGTGAGCCATTTCTATCTGCATATGTACTCGGATTTCCCCCCGCCTTTTTTTGAGGGTCGTTAATAGAAATGTTGCCGGGAGACCATGACAGGAGAGGGGTGAGCAGAAGTGAGTGAAAAATTGAAAGGCAGGCTTATGAAATTTGATGATTTCACTGTTAGCCTGCACCTCATGGATCATGATTTCTTTGGCTTCGATGTGCCTTTCAACATTCTCCCCCTTCCTCAGCTTGATAAAGAGATATATTTTGGAAACATTGATGTTCCTGCGAATTTATATATATAGAATATGCAACATATAAGAAAGGATTTTTTTCTGAATAGCTTTATTTTAATGAGTGCGTAAGCCTATATAGCCACAATTGAATCTTTAACTCATACATCACAATTTTTCTTTTTATATATATTGTGCAACATATAAAAAAATGATTTTCTGAATAAATTTTTAGTATATCTTTAACTAAAAAATTTTTCTTTTCTGAATAAATTTTTAATATATCCTAAAAAATTAGAGATTAAAAAAATGAAATGCATAAAATTTATTTCAAAAAAACTACATGTATTACAAAAAGTATAATATGTGCAAAAGTTATTTGTTGGTGCTCTAGCGTTATATATTTATATATATTGTGTAACATATAAAAAATTGATTTTTCTGAATAGCTCTATTCTAATGAGTGCGTAAGTCTACAGAGCCACAATTGCATCTTTAACTCATACATCACAATTTTATGAATCATTAATTTTTAGTTTATAGTAAAAAATTGCATCTTTAACTCATACATCACAATTTTTCTTTTCTGAATAGAAAAAAATGAAATGATTTAAAAAACTGCAATTTTAAAAAAAAGTTTATTACAAAAGTTTTATTTCAAAAGAACATATAAAAATTGTTTTTCTGAATAGCTCTATTCTAATGAGTGCGTAAGTCTACAGAGCCACAATTGCATCTTTAACTCAAAGTATGGTATGAATGCATTTTTAATTATTTGTTAGTGTTCTAGCTTTATATATATAATTTATAATTTTTACAATCTTTTCATTTTCAAAAATTGAAATTTTAAAAATTCAAAAATTTTATTTCAAAAGTTATTCAAAATATAATTTATAATTTTCAAAAAATTTAAAAATTCAAAAATTCAATTCAAACTTCAAAAAGATATTAATCTTATATTTCTTGTATTTATTGAAGTTGGTATAACTTTTAGTAGATTTATTATTATCACAATTTATGATAATAATAAATCTATTAAATTACTAAAGTTATTAAAAGTTTAATTTTTTTGAAATAGCAATCTATTATAACACCTCGTTAGCATAATAGATTTGCTAGACTGATGGCAAAATGGAAGTATCACATTCGATGGACAGATAGGCACTCATTTTCAAACTATGATATAACTTATATTATGAAAAAGAAATTCAAAATATCCTTCAATAGCATGTAGACCAGATATGTGCTTTAATTTTTTGTTTTTTGTGTTATTGAAAAAAGAGTTTTTGAATGTTTATTTTTCCTCTACGTAGTCTAATAATAATAATAATAAATCTACTAAAATCTATACCAACCTCAATAAGCACAAGAATATTCTGGAAAATTCGTCTTGACACTTCAATAGGTATTACACTTTGTCTTTGAAAAAGAACGATTTGAAAATTATATATATATAAAACGCTAGAACACTAACAAATAATCTATGCACATATCGTACTTTTTGTAATACACGTAGTTCTTTTGAATCTATTAAAAATAATTATCAATTATTACTGATTATAATTAATAAATTTAAATATTATTATAAATAATTTATTATAGTCACATAGTGAGTATTTATTCCAATACAAACAAATATAATTACTTAATTTGTATTATTAGATATTTAAATTTATTTAATTCTTATTTCTGCATCATTAAGGTTTTTTTTTTGTTTTTGGTTTTTTTTTTTACTTTCTTCTTGGTCTCCCCCCCAAACTTTACCAATAATATAGTTAAATTTGTTTCACTTTTAAGAGAATAATATTTATTATCATTTTCCTAAATTGATATTTATTCAAAAAGTTAAATTTATTTATTTATTTTCTCTCTCAAGAAAAACTCATTGATAAGCATTCAGTATTATTTTTATCCTCATTAAATATTTAGAATTTATATTTTAATGAGATCCTATATGTATTTAACTCTAGAAATATATATAAAATAAAAAAACTCTAGAAAACTCTAAAAAAAAAATGAATATAACACCCTAAATAACCACCCTAATTTATTTAATTCAATTCTTTAATTATCATTAACAAGGAAAAATATTATTACCTTAATTTTCAATATTATTTTTCCAGCTTAAGTGATTTTTACATAATAAGAATTTATGATTACATATTTTAACATCACAGTCATAAACCTTGAACAATCATCTAGTTGAACAGTTACTGCATTATATACAAATAAGTGATGTCTCAATAGTACTAGGAGGAAAAGATTAAAAGTTTGGTAAATAGCATTTCTCAACTAGAGCTAACTAAAATGGTAGTGATTTTAACATGATTCATTGCGTTTGTGTTAAAAAAAGTGGATGCATTTTTCATGTGTATTAAAAATAGAGCAATCTTTAAGAAGATTTTTAAGAAAGTATTTATTCTTTAGAAGGATTCAAGATGTTGCATTTTAAATTTGTCAACATACTATAAAATATGAGACTTTGATTAAAAATACCTTTTTATCATGCGGATCTAAAAGATTACATAGAGTTTTAAACTTTATATAATCTCCTATTAAATTAAATTCTTATATAAATAGAAATATATTTTTTTTAAAATCTTATCGAAATCAAAATAAAGAAAAATCGAAATAAAAATTTAATATAATCTTAATAAAAATCTTATATAAAATTCTATTTGTTTGAGAATTATATTAACTAAAATATAATTTAAAATGTATGTGTACATTTATTTAAAACAATGTCTTTTCTTTAAAAAGAAAATATATTGTTTTTTAAATAATAATATAAAAATACTGTAATATTTATTTTAATATAACGTTTAAAAACTACTATTTAAAAATAAACATTCATAATTATATATACTCATAAACAAATTATTAATTTTTTAACAAATTATTTATTATTTTTTTCATTGGAAACAAAAGATTAAACCTTTTATTAAGCAAATACTATTCAAAACTTGAAAGAAAAAAATAGAAAAATAACATATTAAGTAATTATAATTATAAAAATATATAATGATTAATGTACGCACGAGATGTGCTTAATTCATAATTTAAAATAAAAATAAATCATTCTGTCAAACAATAATAACATAATTTCTCCAATGCTGGCTGATCAAACTAAAAGTACAAACATGACACACATTTATAACATTTTACTCTGTATGTACAAGTCAATTATTGTTTTAATAGAATATGATTAGCTATTTTTAGCTCCTCGATAAAAATCTATAGATTATAAGGTTAACAACCAGAATTGTTCATGCAATGAGAGTGTTTACCAACGATGCTATCTTGACACGAATTCTACTTAAATTTAGCATCATTTACATAAATTTCAAGGTCCTTTTTATCTAACCCTCGCGTGAATAGTTAGCTCCATAACAATGCACCTAATCATACTGCTATTCCATCATGCGATGTAATAACACCCAATCCACTCGCATTACCTTCATCTGTGGAGTTTTATTTGTTTGTATAGTTTGCAAAATTTAATTTAAAGTTTGTTGATTTTGTTGGAATGAGAAACTAGATTTGTAAAAAATTTAAAAATATTGTTTACCTATTGTATATATAGATTTTGCATTTTTGCATTTTACGTCATGTGAATAGTTAGCTTCATAACAATGCACTTAATCATACGACTATTCTATCATGCGAAGCAATAACATTTACTAATCTAATCTAATCTACTTGCAATTACCTTTATCTGTGAAATTTTATTTGTTTGTATAGTTTGCAAAAGTTAATTTAAAGTTTGTTGATTTTATTGGAATGAGTGACTAGATTTGTAACAAATTAAAAAATGTTGTTTACCTATTGTATATACATTTTTCATTTTTGCCTTTTGCGTTCATTTTGAACATTTTTGCATTTTACGTCACGGTAATAGTTAGCTCCATAACAATGCACTTAATCATACTGCTATTCTATCATGCGATGCAATAACATCCAATCCACTTGAATTACCATCTTTTGAGAGGACTTATTTGTTTGTATAGCTGGTAAAATTTAATTTAAAGTTTGTTAACTTTGGTGGAAAAAGCCACTAAATTTATATCAAATTTAGAAATATTTCTTACATATTTCTTACCTTACCTAAATTTGGCATCATTTGCAGAAATTTCAAGGTCCTTTTTTATATGACCCTCACGTGAATAGTTAGCTCCATAACAATGCACCTAATCATACTGCTATTCCATCATGCGATGTAATAACACCCAATCCACTCGCATTACCTTCATCTGTGGAGTTTTATTTGTTTGTATAGTTTTCAAAACTTAATTTAAAGTTTGTTGATTTTGGAGTGACCAGAGACTAGATTTATAACAAATTAAAAAATATTATTTATTGTATATACATTTTGCATTTTGTACATTTTTGCATTTTACGTCATGTGAATAGTTAGCTTCATAACAATGCACTTAATCATACGGCTATTCTATCATACAATGCAATAATACCCAATCCACTTGTATTATAGTCTTCTGTGAAGTTTCATTTGTTTGTATAGCTTGCAAAATTTAATTGAAAATTTGTCGATTTTGCAGGAATCCGAGACTAGATTTATAACAAATTTAGAAATATTTCTTATCTATTTCTTACCTTACTTGAATTTAGCATCATTCACATAGATTTCAAGGTCTTTTTTGTCTAACCGTCGAGTGAATAGTTAGCTCCTTAACAATGCACCTAATCATACTGCTATTCTATCAAGCAATGTAATAACATCCAATTCACTTGTATTACCATCATCTGTGAAGTTTTATTTGTTTGTATAGCTTGCAAAATTTAATGCAAAGTTTGTTGATTTTGTAGGAATCAGAGACTAAATTTATAACAAATTTAAAAATATGTTTTACCTACCTTATATACATTTTTCATTTTCATTCATATTTAACCGAACTCATTTTGTGTATTTTTATTTGCAATTATTCACCATTATATAATCTGTATTACCATCATCATCAGTAGCATGACAGCATAGGGTGGGCAAAGGCTTTCCTTTGAAGGGATTTCCATGCATTCCTCTGGGTGACAAGGGTCCTCCAATTCTTAACCTTCAGTACAGCAAAATCTGTTTCAACTGCGTCTATCCATCGCAACTTGAGTCGTCCTCTTCCTCTTTATCCCTGTGGCTTTGCCAAAAAGAGCTTTTTTTACAGGATTTAAATCATTCAATCTAAATACACGAGCATTGATCTTAATACATTTTATAATATCTGGATCTTTATAGCACTTATAAATTTCTGCGTTGTACCGTCTTCTCCAAATAATCAGTAATATAAATCGTTAAATTTAGCGAGAGCTTAAAATGATCCATTTTTAAATTATAAATTTAGTAATGATCGTTTTAATATTATTTTGACTTTTTTTCCGGTAGTTTTGAAAGTAAAATTTGCCAAAAGCATTTTTATCTCGACTTTCTTTTCAGATTTTTAATGAACACAATAATGAAGTTTACAATGCCGTGTTTGTTAAAAAGGCTACACTCTCTTAATTTTAAGACGTTGATTAATATTCTTTGACATTCGTGTTTCTTTAATAAAACAATAAAAAAATACATATTAATAATATTTTACTTGAAAATAGTGAGATAGATTCATTATTCTTTTCATTATTTCTTCAATAGTAGGTACATTTTCCCCATGAATCCTTTTACTCTATCTCACTATATCTTCAGTTATTATTATTATTTATCATTTGAATTGGAATATTTTTTTTATCGTTGAATATTGGGTAGCTTAGCGTTGCGCTGATATATGCCCCAAATAGCATAGCGAACAGGTGATGATTGTGGCCATTGCCTTATGGGAAGACTTTAGGGGTAAATGCACTGCATTTGTCTGTCGTAGAGGAATAAAAAAAACAGGAAAACACCCACTCATGTAGTCCTTTTTCTTTTCTCCACACCTCACCCCCTTACCTAGGACTAAGTAACCTCCTACCAGTTAGAAAGGCGAAAGTGTAACATCGGTGGACCTCGTGCGTATCACTAACAACCCACCGATTGGTAAAGGAGGAGGAAAGTGTCTTCCGGGAGGATCTTAGGGGTAACTGCCTGCATTTGCGTTTAGTATGAGAGAAAATCTGGGGTCTAATACGGTTGTCAGATGTATTAAACCCTACTTACGATCATATTAAACCGGGGAGTACCTCTTAAAGTGGATTCCGAACCTCTACAAACATCCATGGCACCGTCGGGACTCGAACCCGAAACCTCAGCCCTAGAACGCTAGCCACCCGTCCGTCAAGACCCTGTCAGTCAGTACTGTTTTTCATAATCAATATAATAATATTGATATGAATATTATTATATTGATTAATAATACCCGTAATAATAATAAACCTACCATATGCAATAAGTAATTACTATCATAAACCACCATTGAGACTATTAAGACATTTTTCTACTTATCATTTGATTTAAATGTCAATATTAATGTTTATATGTTATACATTTTTTAATGAAGTATGAAAAATATTTATTTTTGAGAATACTATGCGTAATATAATGCCTAATGAAGTACTTAAAAACATTTAAATGATATCATATATATATATAAACTCATGCTTGTGAAAATTGCAACACCATGAAGGAATCGTCATAATTGAATGAAATTTAATACACAGTTGAGTGGTAGTGGTACAAATAAATGATTAAATGTTCAAAGCAAACAAATAATAATAAGAGATCGGAATCAGTATTTTGTGTAGCCACCACGCGCCGCAATAAGTGCTGCTACACGACGTGGCATGGAGTCAAACAAATTTTGAATGTCTGCCTGAGGAAGAGCATTCCATATTGTTTGTATGCGCACCCAAAGTTCGTCTGCAGAAGCAACAGGACGAGGATCACGAACGAGACGCCGACCAACGAAATCCCACACATGTTGAATCGGCGACATATCTGGGGAATACGCAGGCCAAGGAAGAAACTGTACCTGCCGCGTTGCAAAGAAGGATTGAACAATCCTAGCGATATGAGGGCGGGCATTGTCCTGTTGAAATACAGCGCCTGGCAAGCTTTGAAGGACGGGAACAGCTTGGGGCTGTAGAACTTCACTGATGTACCGGTTGCTGTTCAGATTGCCCACAATTCTTAGCAATTTAGATCGTCCATGATATGCTATGGCACCCCAGAAAATAACTCCGGGTGTTCGTCCACTGTGGCGTCGATAATGCACTCCGAAAGGTGGCGTTCACCGGCATAGCGTCTGACACGAATGCCGCCATCATGGTACCACAAATTAAACAAGAAAACAAGAAAACAAGACATGCTGCCAATCAGCACGCCAGTCTCTATGCTGAGCGGCCCATTGTAGCCGCAGGCGGCTATGGTTTAGCGTGAAAGGGATCCTGTATAAAGGAGTCCTTGCGCGCAGTCCACGCTGCAGCAGACGTCTACGAATTGATGAAGCACACAATGAAACACCTGTAGCTATTGACCACTGTGCTGCCAATTGTCTAGAGGAAGCTGTACGGTCCGTCAGCGCCATGCGGACCATGTGTCTATCATTGCGAGCTGACGTCACATTTCGGGGTCCACTCCCGGATTTCGAGTTGTCCGACACTCGTCCCTCCACTGCTTCCATAGACGCATCATTGTGCTGCTGTTACGCTGCACACGAGCGGCTACTGCACGATAAGACAATTCAGCTTCACGAAGGCCGATGATTCTCCCCCGTTCAAACTCTGTAAGTCGTTCAAATCTCGCTCTCTTTCATCGAAGAGGCATAAGTAACTATTGAGCTAACGTTTACCACTAACAGATAATCACCGATAACCATACACGCCTCGCTACAGCCGTCTATTTATTCGGATCCCTCCGCCGTTCAGAGGGCGCTGCTCAGCATACGCATGCGCTGCGGATTTGAAATTCTAATCATTTGCATATCATGAGCTAATTTGCATTTCCTGAAAATTTCAGCTCACTCTCGTAAGTCCTTCATGGTGTTGCAATTTTCACAAACATGAGTATATATATCCGTTTTTTTCTACAACAAAACATAAATCAAAAAGCAAACACAAAATATTGACATTAAAACAAAAGGGCGTAAATACAAACACAATAATTTTTATCCTTACAATCAATTAATTTAAAACTTTAGTAGTAACGACTTATGTTAAATATATGGCCATTCCTAAACTTTAAATGATGATATAAAATACGTACGTGTGTGTTATAAATTTATTTAATAGTATAGATGAAAAGAGTCAATATTCTGTTAACGTATTCAATAATAAATGGCAATATTGACATCCTATTATATTTTTAAAAATTACCCAAATAGTCTTTTACTCTATAATTATGCTTTGCCGTAATGTTACGTGAGCGTTTAAGCAATCATTAAAAGAGCGCATAAAATGATGAGATTTTAGCAAGATCTGATGAGGCCCTTTTAGGTATATTTGAGTTTAATATTTTAAGGGCTATTCTTGGAGGTGTTAGGGAAAGTGACTGTTGCAGAAGACGGTACAGCGCAGAAATTTATAAATGCTATAAGGATTCAGATATTATAAAATGTATTAAGATTAATAGATTGAACTGGGATGCTCAAGTATTTAGAAGGAATGATTTAAGTCCTGTAAAAAAGCTCGTTTTGGCAAAGCCACAAGAATAAAGAGGAAGAGGATGACCCAAATTGCGATGGATAGACGCAGTTGAAAAGGTTTTTGCTGTACTAAAAGATAAGAATTGGGGACCATTGCCACCCAGAGGAATGCATGGAAATCTCTACAAAGGAAAGCATTGGCTCATCCTGAGCTGTCGTGCTATTGATGATGATAATAAAATGAATAATTAAAAGTTTTTCACACGATATCCTGAAATAATGTATTTTTAGATAATTGTTAAATTGCTACAGAGATTATTACCAATCGAATGTCAATACTTATTTCCATTATATTTAAAAGATTTTCTAAATAATCTTTTTTTTTTCCGTTACTTAATTATGTTTTGAAATTTCATATTAGATAAATGCCCATATTCATATTAGATTTATGCAAGTATTTAAAGTGAAAAGAATTAATTTCAACACTTTGCATTAATATTTTCCAACGATTTTTTTTAAATATGTGTTTACTCCTAAAAATCAAAAGGTGATATAAAGCATACACTTGTATTGCATTAACAATGCACATGTAATAAAATATACTTTAAATTGATAATGTGTTGACAGCGGCTGTTCCAAATCGAATGACATTATGAAAAGTTATCCAAATACATATTCCCCCCTTCGATAATTCCCCCCATTCGATAATTAAGTGACAATACACGGACGTTCAAATAATTATTAGCAATACGAATAAAATTTCAAGTTAATAAATTAAAATTTTATCAAATGATAATCTAGAAAAAAAATTATATTTTTAGTTAACAATTAAATTCAATAGTTGAGATTATATCAAACCAAATGAAATATTAATATTAAATAATAACTTAATATTAAAAAATTATGAAATTAAATCTTTCCTCTCCTTCAAATTATACTTTTGCACTTTGTCATAATGCAATATTCATGCAATTATTTAAAGTGAGCATTGTTAAGTTTAACACTTGAGAAGAATATTTTATTATAAGTTATGTCATATATATATATATATATATATCATCATGGTGGGCCAAGGCCGTCAGTCTACTAGCAGATTTCGAAACAGGAGATGTTTTCTTTTTAAAGGGTAAGGTTCTCAGCACTACTCCCAATAGTCACATTAGACGAGGACCCGCTGCTTAAGTGCTTAAATCCCAGTTTTTAAAGTGCCCGGCCCCACTGCTTCCAAAACCTGTGGCATCAAACGCCAGAGAGCAAGTCTCATGAACATCAGCCCCCCATATATATATATATATATATATATATATGCTATTAGTTATTATATCACAAAAAATTATTAAAATACTCCTTTCTCCTTTCAGTACTTAAATTTTGCAGTATTGTTACATGAGAGTTCAAACAATAATTAAATTATTAAAAGCGCGTATAAAGTGTGACATTAATGATCCCGAATAAAACTTTATTTTCCCTTAATAATTAAATTCAGCAATAGAAATTATTCCAAATCGAAAGCCAATACCATTCTACATAACTTTGGAAAGATTATCCAAATAATCTTTTTTCCCTCTTCCTAATTGTATTTTGTATGCAAATTTTTCATGCAATTTTTTTTAAAAGTGAACGCAATTTAAAAACTGATGACAACAACGTGGTCAGATTTTATCAAACGACTATTTTTAGCTGCTAAATTCATTTCTCCTGGCAGAGGTTGTTCGAAATCGAATGCCTTACAAAAAAATGATAAATAAAAAAAAAGATTCCCTAAATGCCCCCCTTTCCCTCTTGCGATTTTTGGCAGATTGATTTTCCTTATCTAACCGCTGCGGCTACCGGAAAATCGTGAAACTTGAGCAACCAACTCTCGGATGGCGACCTCGAACGCACAGAGAAAAAAGGCCCTCGTCAGGCCTGTCCCTCCCCTACGCGGCAGGTCGTTTTGGGCCTGCAACGTTTTGATTAATGAATGACAGATCACGCTCCGCATAGAAAAGCGACGAGTCGGCCAATTCGGTGTCCCACAAACACGTGGAGCTGGCTCATCCATCCGACGCAATCCCAGAGCCCCAACATGGAAGCTGCCCAACCAAGCGTGGACAATGATTCTCGATGGAGGCAGGATGTCAGCCCAGGATCCTATGTAAGCCTCCGCATCTGATAAACCGAAGAATAGAGGAAGACACGGTTTGGGTTCTCATTCTGTGGATAATCATTTAAAATTAATCCTTGACCATGTACCGGTTACATGGAAAGTTCCCGCTTCGGACTGCATAATAGTAATGAGTATGATTTATGATTTCAAATAGCGTTCAATCGAGCGTGTAGTTACATTGTTGTAAGCGGTAGGTTCGCTGTGTTAGTATCTCGGCTCGGATGTACTGCATAGCCCTCTATTATCAAACAAGGGGTCACAAACACTCTTCCGTCGCGAACGGGTTATGAATACTGAGCCTGTCATTTGTACCATCAGTTTTTGCAAAGCTAAAGGAGACTACTGCTACACAGTTCGGTCAGTTCGTTTCCGGAACGAATAATAAGTGTTTGATCAGTTAAAGCTTTTGTTAAGCGAGCCTAATGGTTTTTTTCTTTTAATTCTAACAATACTTTTCTTTCTTTAAGTCAGTGATTTAATTTATTTTATCTGGATTGCGTTATCTGTATCTTAAACTATCGGGTGGTGTATCGCTATCAGTTCGATACGCCTTTTGAGGTTTTGGAATGATGCTATAATGACAAATCCATTAAAAGATCATTTTTCATGGTGGATTTCATTTTCGGAAATGTGCAGGGGATGTTTAGTTTGTCCCGGACGGAAATAGTGTACGATTCTTATGTGTTCAGTTTATACAGGACAGGAACTGTAATGATTTTAATGCACTGTGTACAATGCAATTTGATAAGGTTCCCACGTTCGAAAACAAAAAAGTATTGACCACTGATGTGAACTATCTTGATTTGCAATATATAAGAAATTAGGATCTAAAATTTAGTAAATTTCAGTTGTTAATTTTTTTTTTATCTTACTCTTTTTATTGAGAATTTTCTTTTATCATATCAATGAAAGAATTTAAATTGTATATTTAGTTTGTTTTATTAATTATATAATTGTGACTCTTTCTCGAAACAAAAAATACAGAATATTTAATAGTCATTAGCTATATTTAACAATCTAAAAATTTTAAATTAGCAGACTGTATTTATTTTTTTTACAATATTTATTCTTTTACAGTGTTACATTAATGACTAGTGACTAGCGTTCTGGCCCTCGGTGCCACAGGGTTCGAGTTCCGGAGGGTAACATCGATATTTGTAGTGGTTCGGAATCCACTTTAAACCTTAGGTCCCTGTCTAATCTGAATGTAGAGAGTTGGGGGTAAGACAGACAACCCTACTCCGTAAAAGGAAATAAAAAACGTCTCCTGTTTCGAAATCTGATAGTAGGCAAATTGCCTTGACCCACCATGGGGCTGTTGCGCCACTGATGATGATGATATTAATAGAAATATCAATTTAGATTTAAGAAGAATATGATTTACACTTTATTTATATCCCATTAGCAAGGGTTATTTTTTTTTATCTAAAATTTTTAATCGTATTTTTACACAAGTGATATATTTTCCTTTACATAATATTGCTTTCATGATGACAACGTCATTTAATATCATCCATTAATACGAAATTTAATTGTAAGCTTGAGTTTAACCTTAGACAAACATCGATGTGGCTTTATGTTCCGCTTACGTATGGCTTGAACAGCCCATCGAAAGGCGATGAGTGGATTGGTTTAGTTTGGTTTGTCACTCTACGAGCATTTTTTGAACACTTTGAGCCAATTGATCGGTATATACAATTTAAAGTGGATTCCAAACCCCTAACAAACATCCACGCCACCGCCAGGATTCGAACCTGAAGCCTAGGGTTTGGAATCAACTCTAGTTGGTTTGGTTTGGTTTAGTAGTCGTTCTACGGTCATCTTGTGCACATTTTAGGCTAATTAGACCGGGACCTACAGTTTAACGTCGTGAAGCCTTGAGGATCAGTGGAGGAATTTTTGGAGTAATTATCCAGTATGGATGAAAACTCAGAAAACTCCTACCGAGAGACCTGATTATCGATGCTGGAGGTTTTACATTGTCTATACTATCATCGAGTCTCTTCGTTTCTGAAAGCAGTGACTACATTGGATACCTCCCCAAGGATTCGAACAGCAATTATTCCGCATGCTAGTCTCACACGTTACGATTGATCCACAAGTCGTGCAAACTCATGCATTAGACCAAGTTTTAAATAACAAATGTTTCCAAAAATTCGTATTCATTCAATTTGAGCAGTTTCTTATCAGTCAATTGCTTGTAGTTTCAATAATTTATTAATACGAAACTATTATTTATAACTACTAATTTTTATTACCTGATTATCTTACACAATACCACATACGGCATATTGATGCTTAAGGATTGTTAAAATCAAATCAAAATTATAATCACCAATTAATCGCATTTAGTATGTAAGTTCAAAATACACATTTTTGCTGAATTTCAAATACACATACTGAAATGTGAATTATTTTAAACAAAGATGCTCTTATTTTATCAATGTCTTCACCATATATTTTTCCAAAGCTAATTTATTCCCAAACTAATTTTCTTCACTTATTTTATTTCAATGCTTTAATTTGTCGAAAAATATTACTTTCATTTACAATTTCACATAACGCTTAAATTTGATAATACAAAATGAATTATTGAAATTAGAAATATTCATTGCATTTGATATCAGATTAATTATTCTTACAGTTCCCTGATAAGTACCTTCCATTTCTCCTCTCCGTATTCATATCCATAATTATTTGAGTACTACATAAGGCATAATGGATCCAATTGCAAGATTTGAGTATTCATATAAAGTCATTATCTTATTGATCCCCTATTAAATATCTTTTTGCTCATTAAGTTATCAACATTCATAAGCGTAACACGCTATATGATTCCTGTATAGGTTAACATACTTAAAAAGCATAGAGTGTGGTCTACTGTTTAATTATATGTTACAAATCTTCAGTCACTTAGTTACAAAAACGAGTGCTATTCAGTTCTGGATATCAAGTTAGTTTTGTTTTGTTTTTAGAAAGATTTGTTAAACCAATTATTTTGTTTTTATCTTAGATACATTTATAAATAGATATTAGGGCGAAGCTCTTTTTTTTTTTTTTTTTTTTTTTTTTTTTTTTTTTAAGAGTTTCTTTTCTCGCTTGAGCGAAAAAGTTGTAGAATGGTTTCAGAAATATATTTACAAAATTTCACATTAAATATTTTTCAATTACTAATTCTATTTATGTAAAATTAGTTGAAAATTAAGAAAATTTTCAATTTTCATTTGCATTTTTAATTTCGGATGGGGTTTTTTTCCAGATAGCATGGACAAGTTGAAAAAATATTTAAGAAATATGAGTGCAAAATTTTAAAGTAATCAATTAATTTCTTCTGGTTCCATTTCAAGGTCTAAATACACAAAATTAGCTGAAAAGCTTGTGCGTTTTCATATTTTAGTGATTTTTCAATTTTTTCTTCTCGCTAGCTCAGAGAAATTGACAGAATATATATGAAACAAGCCCTTTTGCAAAATTTTAGAATAATCAACAAATATTTCAGGTTCGAATTTTAATGTCTTGAAAATGGATAATAGATTAAACTACTCTACATTAAAAAGATTACATGGTTGAAAGTTTAAAAACAATTCGACAGGTTGCCTCAATTCAAATAATTTCTAAAGAAAGAATAATCAAAATGATTAGATCATATAATTATAATCCAAAGAGCGCGAAGAAATTTGACGCAAAAAATAGACGGAAATACAAATTACAAATTTTCCTATCAAAAAGCAAAATAGCGTGAGATTTGTTCTTGCAAGTGAACATCTCTCAACGGTTGTAAATGCCTAAATGCCTTTAGGAATGGAAAATACACAGACTTGGAAAAACTGTTTCTTAAGAATCAGAGAACTTCAAGAAAAAGGAAGATAAGGGCAATTGATATGGCGGCAATATAACAATTTAGGAAACGGACGTACAAGTTCTAAAATTAACAAGAAAGTTCCAGAAAGCTAAAGAGAAGTGAAAACGCATCTCCACCTGTTTCACGTAAAGACTTGAAATTATCTCATTCTTTTGAGCTTGAGCAACAGTATCAGGATTTTAGTGATAAACTTTCTACATCCTCACAGTTGAAAGTAATCATTAAAAGTATATCGCGAACAATTTGCCTTCCAGTCCTAGCTAGCGCCTGCGATGAAATGGGTGTGCTACGGCAATAGTAGCAAGTACTTGAAGTTATGGGAATTCTAACTTTTTATGGCATATCCAGTGTAATAAACAGATGAGCTAAGATGGGGAAAAAAGAAATATTGAATGGAACGCCGTGTCCAAGATTTTAATTTATTTGCCACCAATAACTTGAAAAGACTGTAAAACAGTCGAAAAGATCAAACTTTAATTCAGAAAAAAAAAAAAAAAAACCCGAGAAAAAATTGTATCAGAAAAGAACACTTGTAGAACACTGAAATTATGAAGCACACGTGACACAAATAATCTCTTCTGCTAGAGACGTTACTGGAAATATAAACGAAATTTTGAAAAGAACGTTGTATTCATATCATTACACTATTAGCATTAAGAGGTGAAGGGACAGCAATAGACATGATATATAAAGTCGGTACTTTCCGCTTTATAGAACTATTTAATAAGAAATCCTTACACTGCTCAGAGTGCCACCTTCTTGGCAACAAGCTAATGCTCAGGCATCTAGTGCAGTACTTATGGAACCCTAAAACTTATTGTGACCCAATTGAAAAATAGAATTACGAACTTTTACCAGTTGGGGACTTTAAACTGATACAAGCAAACTTTAGCAATTCCAATTTAGCAATTTAAACTAAACTTTAGCAATTCCTTCGAACTGATCTGAGCTCATAAGAGAGATATTTGCAATATATTTAGACCGTTTGCAATGACCTAAGGTGTGTAAAATTCTGGAAAAAATTCTTATGTCATCTGGTTGACAACTTCCACTCGAAGTTTCGTGTTTCTATTGGTAAACAGAGTACCTCCAATAAACAGCAAGTTTTGGTTGAGTTTGTCATCAAATTATACCACGATACCATAAGTGATACAATGGTTCATTAGTTTATCACGATAATACGTGGTTCAGAATCAATGCGCATCCTAATTGTATAAATGGATCACAAAATCTTTAGAAGACAATTCAAACGTGAAGTTTGAATTGTCTTCCTTACAGTCTTTTTGCAGTCCTTGTTTATGATAAAAAGATAATTGTCTTTGTATTACCAATTGCATTAGAAAAAAAAATATGGGTAAAAACAACCAGTATGATCTTTTAATAAATTTTATTTATTATATTAACTTTATTCAATTGTATTATTTAAGGTTCTCATTCCATTATTATTAACATTTTGCATGTGAATTACTTTAATATAGCAAATTTCATAATCAAGAAAATAAATGAAACAGTAAAAATAGCAATTTCTTGAAATAGTGAATTTCATTATCTTTTTAATTTTTATATACTAACAGTAAATGCGTATTTTAAATAATTTTTTTTATATAAACTTGAAAAAAAAAACCACTCTAAATCTTAGTTTTATGAAAAGAATGGCATCAAAATGGCATCGTCATTTTTTTTAAAATATAAAACTGCTTTAAAGGAAAACAATAAATAAGGATTACAACTTCAAACAAATGAAAACTATCATAAATGGTGATAAGCACTAAATTTCATGCAAATATAGGATTAAACTTAACTAAACCTATGGTTACGACAAACCTAAATCATGCTTGAAAATATTTTGAAACGAAAATTACATTATAAAAAACAAAATCTTTAAAACAACAAGGAACAAGCATTTAAATCATCATCAAGTGATAAAAGCTTTCAAGCATCCAGAAATATGAAGATAGATGGTTATTATAATTCCAAAGGAATCGAAGGGATTGAGTTTTTATGAATTTACAGTTACGACTAGAAATCAAATCATGCTTAAAAATTCCTTATAGATCAAATTTCTTTCCCTTTTAATGTTTTGTTTTTTAAATTATTCAAAAATAAAAGATGTAAAACAGGGATAAGGAGATATTTCTTCCCATGTTTTCACAATGAGATGGAATGAAATGAATGAAATAATTTGCATAGAGTTAAAAGACTTAACTTCTAAGTAACCGATTTCAATTGCTGCAGTGATTCGGTCATGACTGAATGCTCACAGTTGCGGGCACAGTCACATTTGACAGCATTGTCATTGAGAAAACGATGAGACGTCAAAACATTTATCTTCCTTACGTCACAAACGAAGCAAATAAAAAGTTGAAACCTCTAGTGTGACTGGAAATCGGATTATGTGTGAAGGAATGCTACATTCTGAACTGAAGTCAGCTTTAATAACATTCGCAGAGCTGTTGCTTCTCTCTTAATGGTTTTTCAGTAATTCTAATCTCTGATGGGTTCGCTTAAAACCATGAATTATTGGCGTTTAAAAAAGAGTTTTTTCGAGGATTCGCTTATTCGCTCCTTGTTCGAGAATGAGATAATACGATTGTTTTGAAGTTGTAAATAGAATACTAAGAAGGATTAAATGGAACATGATGTGGAATCTCACGCTTCAAGTTTACCATTTTGATCACACAAAAAAAAATGAAGTATCTTGTGGTATCGTTGAACTTGAAAAACTACATCCATTATATAAGATAGTCGAAAAATTTTAACGTTTCGAAAAAAAAATATACAAAAATATATAGATAAGATTTGTTACATTGTAACATTCGAAAAAGATTAAAAAGTTTCCTTTCTTCCGTTTTTTAAAAACTTTTCCACAATAATTCTATGAAGTGAATTCATATTGATCGAATTCGGAACATTCTTGGCATGGCAATTTCTTAAAGTTGGTACTTTATATGAAGTCCTGGCCTTCTCAATTAGCTTTATATTTCTTTAATGTTTTAATGTTTCGAAAAAAAAATATACAAAAATATATAGATAAGATTTGTTACATTGTAACATTCGAAAAAGATTTGAAAGTTTTTTTTTTTTCTTCCTTTTCTTAAACTTATCCATGAAAATTCTATGAAGTGAACTCATATTAATCGAATTCGCTACATTCTCGGCATGACAATTTCTGAAAGCTAGTACTTTATATGAAGTCCTGGCCTTCTCAATTAGCTTAATATTTCTTGATTTATTCTTTATTCCAATTACGTGATACAATATTGTCCCCATCTACACAGTTATCTATCTACTTTTTGGTGACACACAATAGCTGACAAGATTACCAACTTGAATATTATTGCTATTTGCTGTATATATGTTAGGTAATATCCCCTTGAAAGTTATTTTTACAAGGTGAGTTTGACAGAACCATGCCAAATCATTAACTAATGGATCCACCGAATTGTATGTTAGTCTCATATGGGTATGTCAGTAAAATTTATTGTAACTAAAATTGTATAAAAGAAATATCACGAAGTTACAAATAAACGATGTTACAACATCTAAAGTGACAGTGCAACAGCAGAGAATATCATACACCGGATACAATAGCTCGTGCCTAGGGAAAGTCAGAACATTGAAAATATTATAAGTGGTTCATAGAGTTCTAATGAGATAATATTGAATTTGAAAAATAACATCCAAGGTGGTTGAAAAATCTTTATATGTTTGAAAAAAAAAGTACAAAAAATGGATACATTAGACGTGTAGCATAGTAATATTCGAGTTTCGAGTTTTTTTTCCAACTTAAAAAAAAAAAAAACCTTATTTTCATTAGTTCTATCCAAGCAGCCTTAATAATTCATATATAATGAAATTATGAATTCCATTTACCATCATGTTCTTTTGGTTTTGCCTATAAGATATATGACTTATAATTAGCTTTTAATCTAACCTGAACTTTTGTGATTTCAAAGATATCTAAACCATTAAATGTAATTGATAAATAAACAAAAAAATAATCTAATTTTTCCTGTTTGGTTGCATCTATAGCTGAAACTAATAAATGGAATGAAACAAAAGGTCAAATGCACACTGTAAAAGGTATAGAGAGATAAATATCGAAAAAAAAAAAAAAGGCAATCAGGGTACCTTAACAGTGGTATGTTGGTGCTGTTGCAGACCTGCGTTCTCTCAGAAAGAACATAAAAGGATATCCAAAGATATAAGAACACGCGCAATAACAGAGAATATCATACACTGGATATAATATCTCGTACATAGAGAAGGCCAGCACATTGATAATGTTTCAAGTGGTTCATGGAGCTCTAATGAACCACTTGAAATGAACCTCGATGTATGATGAAGGATTATTTTCTGTGAGTATCAGTATTTACTACTATTTCTGTGCGTGCATTTTTTATTACACGAACATTAATGATATTTTGCATAATCCATTCGTACATTAATTGCAATTATTGATATATTTTTGGTTCCGTCAGCACCAAAATCTCTTATATGGTAATTTTTGTACTAAAATTTTTTTTTTGTGGAATTCATTTATCCCCATCTTCCCCAGTCTGTATATAAAATTTGTTTTCATTCCATTTATTAATTTTTGCTGCAAACAGAATGCGTCCAAAGAAAGAAATTTATTTTATGGCTATCCTCTATATCATTGTTATCCTTTAATTTAAAAATAAAATAAAAATACAAAAAACATTTAAAAAATCCTATTCTATAAACTTTTTTTTATTTACCTAATAATTAGGAATTAAAAGCAAACAAATTAATCTTTGGCATTAAGGCTATTTGTTTAATGATAATAAATCTAAAGAAAAAAACAATATGTAGTATTTCATTTACAATTATAATTATGATTCAAGCAAATATAATCAACATTAATTAATGCTAATAATTTAAATTACATAATTTTAAATTTCTATATTGGAAATAGACATATTAAATTTATTTTTTGATATTGTATATGAAGAATAAGTTACATTTTGGATGAAAAATTTATTCAATGTCATTAGCAGACCGACTCGTGATGCAGCGGTAAAGAGTGTAGCTAACTTCAAGAATGTTCAGGATCCACTGGTGGTGTTTGTTGATCATTGCTTTCAGAAAAGAGGTTTGTAGCTCTACGATCCTTTTTTGCATAGCTTATGCTAATTTGACCAGGACCTATAGTTAACTTGGATTCCGAACTATTCACAAACATCCATTCCACCGGCAGGCTTCGAACCTGAAGGATGTGTTACCAAAGGCCAGAGTACTAGCCAATTGGCTGGCAGGCTTCTTCAGAAAAGAGGAGACTTGTGACAATGATTGACGATGATTCTGACAAAGTCCGTAAAATATCTTGTCTCCATTTTCAGGCTGTCTGGGGGGGGTGAAAGTTTTTCCTCTTGAAACTTTTAAAATCCTACCACAACCTTTAGGGGCAACTGTCCCTTCAAGGCAGATTGCTGCTAAAAGTCCTCCAGAAATGCAATGTCCTAGTTGTTCGTGGTATACATAAGAGGAGCACAAGGCCCAACAATGTTACAAACAAATACCGTCTTTAAACAAAATTATTTGTAATTTCAATTTTTAGATTTCATCAATATTTATAAAAATTAATTGGTTATCGATTCTTTATTTTCAGTTCCACGTCTCGACAGTTGAAATATAATTTTTGTTTCAAACTTTTTTTCAAATCTCTTGTACGAAAACTTTCAGTGGAAGAAATTATCGAAACCGAAATCGAGCATTACTTGTTAAAAAGCTTTGATCCGAACCACCCTAATCTTGTTTTGGGTTATGAATACAAACAAGATCCAAGTATGCATGACAAGAAAAAATGGAGAACGAAACATGACGATTTCGAAATCCTCTTACTTAGATAAACAACCTGGGTAGGTCCGGATTTATCGTGTTCATGCGATCGCAAGAGCAATTGACTTAAGAAGCCGAATGAAACAACTCACGGATTTCATGGATCGTCAACATTCGGTTGGTCGGTGAGCCACCTCTATTAATAGTGCAATCCAGAACAAGGTATATTAAAGCATTATATAGATAATGAATTGTTTTTGATGGGAAATTGCTGAAGAGCAATTCATGTAGGAAATTGTCCTTACCACGAGGCATAGCTTTCCTGAAGTATAAGGTTCAATACCTTTGTGGTATGATTCCGTCAATAAAAAGATTGTAAACAATAAAAGTATATATCAATTAAATGTAATCGCTTGAAAGAGGTAGATAACTTTTCAAAAATTGATTTTAACTGTTTTTTTTTTAAATTAATTATAAATGTAGGACATATAGGTCAAATGTAGTCAAAATTTATGTGGGGTAAATCCTTTAATCTAAAATTGCAATTGTTGATAATAATGAATTGTTTTTGATAAATTGTTGAAGAGCAATTTATGTAGGAAATTATCCGTACCACGAGACATACTATGGCTTTTCTGAAGTATAAGGTTCAATACCTTTGTGGTATGATTCCGTCAATAAGAAGATTATAAATAATAAAAGCATATTAATTAAATATAATCATCTAAAAGAGGTAGATAACTTTAATTCACTTTTTAAAAATTGATTTTAACTGTTGTTTTCAATTACGCTTTTAATTAATTATAAGAGTAGCACATATAGGCCAAATGTATGTAGGTTATATCCTTAAATCTACAATTTTAAATGTTGATAATAATGCATTGTTTTTTTTATGGGAAATTGTTGAAAAGCAATTCATGTAGGAAATTGTTCATACCACGAGGCATAGCGTTCCTGAAGTATAAGATTCAATGCCTTTGTGGTATGAATCCGTCAATAAAAAGATTGTAAACAATAAAAATATTTATCAATTAAATGCAGTCCTTTAAAAGAGGTAGATAGCTTTAATTTATTTTTTAAAAATTGATTTTAACCGTTTAGGGTGTTTTTTCCTAATTAATTGTAATTGTAGGACATATAGGTCAAAGATGATGTAGGTTAAATCCGTAAATCTGAAATTCTAATGTTGACAATAAATTTATGTAGAAGACTTTAATTGTAAATAATTTAGGTTTTGTTAGTCTTTAAGTGTAATTGTTAATATAAAAATATATTTCATTTGATAGCAAATCCTTATTTATACACAAAAAATAATATTTCTGATTTAAAACATTAACATTTTATAATAAAATGCTATCTAAATTCATATTGTTATATGCTATATAAAATTAATATTGTTTTTGTTATAAATTTAGTTATAACAGTTCCATTCCTTCAATTTTTTTATATTACTAATTTTCAGGTTTTCAGGGACTTGATAGTTAGCGAATGAAGTTTAGAACTGGAACTCAGCTTGAACTGGGACTCAGTAAGTCATGAGCTATCATGCCAACATTTTGGGGATGGGGGAGACAAACCTGCAGATATTAAAACGTCTATATTAGTTTATGAGATCAGATAACATGAGCCTCTCCCCCTAATGCATCTCGAAATTTTCTTTACAATATGAGTTGCTGTCAATGAGGGTGAAGTACATCTGTCCCAATGTAGTGCAATTCGACTGTGTTAATTATAAAATGGATTCATATGTGTGTGTTGCTATAATGCTAACAAAAGCATGAATCTTCTTCTCGTATAATGTATCAAGTAATCAGATGATTGTTTCAATTGCATTTCCTTTAGTTTTAATTCAATCACCCTTCAGTTTAATGCAAAATAAAGCATAGGATACTGTTTCTAAAATAGACATTTAATACAATGGAAAATGTGCATGTAAATTTCTTTCCTAATTGCTTGTAAATTTAAATATGTTAATTCCAGATTTTCCCTCATACGGCATACAAATATAAGCAGCTACCCCTAAAAGTTCTCAAGAAAGGCAAGGTGCTTCTATCAGTGCCCTGTGATGGAATGTTCGTAGCATACATAAATGGAACACAAGATCTACGTATAAAAAGTTTCTTAAACCCTTTTCAAAATATTTTTTATACCATTTTTTTTTAAATTTTCTCAGAGCTATAATATCTTATTCGTATATGTCTCTCTACCATACCTTATTCTTATACGTCTCACTGCCATACCTTATTCTTATATGTCTCACTACCATACCTTATTCTTATATGTCTCACTACCATATTCTTATATGTCTCACTACCATACCTTATTCGTAATGTCTCACTACAATACCTTATTCGTATATTCTCTCTACTATACCTTATTCGTATATGCCTCATTACCATACCTTATTAGTATATGTCACATGTACACATGCATTACCTCAGAACTGTAATACCTTATTCGTATATGCCTCATTACCATACCTTATTCGTTTATGTCTCACTACCATAACTTATTCGTGTATGCCTCATTACCGTATCTTATTTGTATGTGTCAATCTACACAAGACTAACTTAACTTATCTCAAAGCTAGACTAACTTATTTGTATATGTCACATTTACACATGCATTATCTCAAAGCTAGACTATCTTATTTGTATATGTCACATCTACACATGCACTATCACAAAGCTAGACTAACTTATTTGTATATGTCACATCTACACATGCATTATCACAAAGCTAGACTAGCTGATACCTAATTCATTTTACTACTTTGGATTAGTGTAACATCGCGCAAGTAGTTTTATATATGCTTTGTAATATTTTGCAGAAATACATGCAAAAATATCCTTTTTAGGCTTTTCCAAAACCATGACGAAAATTTTGTCAGTTTTTGTTCAAAAATAAATAGCCCCTCCCTTCCCGTGTGAATATTGGGTATATCGCCAGTGAAATATTTTTAATAAAAAAATCTATAAATAGCTACAGGATGAATGAAAAAAGAAGGAAGTTATTTTATCCATTGAATCTCTACATCTACTTCATTTGACGGTTGGTGTCTGTCAGATTAATCGTTATGTGTCATAAAATATTCTCATAAGACGAGAATTAGTCAACTGGAAATTGCATGAGGTGAATTTTGGATTATGAAGTCCTGGATCCGTCTTATCTTAAACAGATAACCACAATTGGAGGAAGTTAACTTGTTTTGGTGCTTCTGTTAGTGGTTCTTAAATGAGTTAAATTCTTAACTGTAATGGCTTTCTGAACATAGATACAATACTAGTGGTCCTCAATTGCAAATCATAATTTAAAACTGTATGATTTGATAAATATGTATCTGCTAAGTAAAAATTTAATTTATTCTATAAAAGGAACCTTTTACCAATTTTTTGTCTTTTCTTTAGTTCTAAAACGAAAGAAGAAAAAAAAAAAATTGCAAATTACAGGGAGTGTAATTCAAATTATTATATAGTAATTATTGCATTTAAGAATTGGTAAATTTAATTATGTTTTTATTTCTTTCCTTAAATGGAAATTAATCTTCATTTACTGTGATTGAATTTCAATAATAATAAACCCTATATTAGTGCTCTTAAATATAATACTAGACGTAATACTAGTATGTACATGTAGTAGTAGGGGTACTAGACGTAATACTAGTATGCACATGTACTAGTAGGAGTACTAGACGTAATACTAGTAATAATTAACAGTATATAATACTAGTAATCCTCAATTACAAATCATAATAACTATATAATTTGATAAATAAAGATAATATGTATTTGTTGAATATAATTTTAATTTATTCTGTAAAATGAACCTTTTACCCAACGTTTATGCAGAAAAATACCTGTTTTTAGCAAAAAAAAAAAAAATGCATATCACTGGGAGTGTAATTCAAATTTTTATACAGTAATTATTTGATTTAATAATTGGTAAATTTAATTAGTTCAATTTTTTATACAGTAATTATTTGATTTAAGAATTGGTAAACTTAATTATGTCCTCATTTTTTTTTCTTTCCTAGAAATCAATATTTACTTACTGTGGTTGAATTTCAGTAATAATAAACCCTATACTAGTGGTCCTAGATATAATACTAGACGTACTACTAGTATGTACAGATACTAGTAGTGCTACTAGATGTAATACTAGTTGTCCTCAATTACAAATCATAATTTAAAACTATATGATTTAATAAATAAAGATGATATGTATTTGTTGACTATGATTTTAATTTAATCTATGAAAGGAACCTTTTACCATATTTTTGAAGAAAACACGTTCTTTAGTTCCAAAAGCACAAACAAACAAAAAAATACATGTCACAGAGAGTATATCTCAAATTCTTAAACAGTAATTACTTGATTTAATAATTGATAAATTTAATTATGTCCTTATTTCATTCCTTTCCTGGAAATTAACCTTCATTTACTGTGATTGAATGCCTAATAATAAAGCCTATGCTAGTGGTCCTACTAGACGTAATACTAGTATGTACAGGTACTAGAAGGGGTACTAGACGTAATACTAGTATGTAACGGTATTAGTAGGGGTACTAGACGTAGACGTAGTACCTAGTAGGCCTAATAGGGGTACTAGACGTAGGTACTAGTACCTGTACATAATAGTATTTCGTCTACCTTTTTTAGTATTTCGTCTACCCTTTCTAGTACCTGTACAAGGCGTTGAGTCATTTTTATTATAGTGATAAAATGCTATGTGTCACATGTTGTTTTATTGTATTTTTGTAAAATGATTTTTTTTTTTTTTTACTTTGAAAAAAAAAAAAAAAAAAAAAAAAATGAGAGATAGAGAGATAGAGAGAAATGAAGGGGGAAAAAATAGTGTTCTGCGGTCCAAATGATACATTTTTATGGGATAATGCAACTACAACTGCAACCTGGGCGAATGAAGATCATGAGATATAAATGGGTAGACTACAAATCGCTAGTAAAACACATAGGGCGTTTCCTAACGCCGTTTTTCACACACTGTCCACTATGTTTCTTTGCAAGTATCTTTATCACATGAACTCGAAAACATCTCGCATTTTGGAATTTTATCATACCTCTGAAGTTTTTTTTTCCTTTGATTTAAAGATGGTAATGAAAAGATAACTGAAGAAATAAAATCTGTAATCGTGCAATATGTCATTAAATATTAATCTATGTATCAGAAGGAGACATTCATTTTTCAGGAATGGAATATACACCCGTATCTTTATATGCAAGTGCACCATATAGCCAAAGACCATTCACCACTTAAGAATTTCCACTGATATTTTGTATGCAGCCTCGATCTTGCTGAGCACGTGGCCTTAGGGATGGGCCATTCAAAACTTGGGTTTTGTTCGCAGTTTATATTCTTGTCCGTTCTAGCTAGTCAACCGTTTACCGACTAATGCAGTGCGTGTGTGGCTTGGCCCCCTACCCCCCAATTTTCCGAAGCAGGGAGGGCCAGAGAGGGTCTTTTCGAACCGAAAAGTGATAGAAATCTTTTCTACCACTGTTAAAAGCAGGAATGTACTGGTTATCTTCCAAGAAAGGAGCACTTTGAATGGAATCAGCGAATTGGTCCATTAGTTTTCAATAGATAAGCCCACCTGGACCTTAAAAGGAAAGGCGGAAAATGGTGTAAAGAGTAGAATAATTTTAGATCAAGTTGTCATCTCATGTTAATCCGGTTGATTAAGTTGACTGAACCACGGAATTGATTCTTGCCTTCGATTTTCTTCTGATAAATGCTTGTAATAGATTCGTATTAAAACAATACATACGTAAATTAGTTAAAAAAAGGCTGGAAAACGATGTATACATAAATTCGTATAAAGGTGTATAAAAATAAGCTATACATAAATTCGTATAAAAACAATATATGCATAAATTCTTATAAAAACACATAAAAACAATATATACATAAATTCTTATAAAAACGTATAAAAATATAGACATAAATTCGTATAAAAACAATATATACATAAATTCGTATAGAAATAATATATATACATAAAGTCGCATAAAAACGTATACAAAAATTATATACATAAATACGTATAAAAACATATTTATATACATAAATTCGTATTAAAAATAAATAAAAAAATTATATACATAAATTCGTATAAAAGTATATTTATATACATAAATTCGTATAAAAACGTATAAAAAAATTATATACCTAAATTCGCATAAAAATATACTTATATACATAAATTCGTATAAAAACGTATAAAAAAATTATATACATAAATTCGTATTAAAAATATAAAAAAAATTATATACATAAATTCGTATAAAAATATATTTATATACATAAATTCGCATAAAAACGTATAAATAAATTATATACATAAATTCGTATAAAAACATATTTATATACATAAATTCTTATAAAAACGTACATAAAAATTATATACATAAATTCGCATAAAAACGTATAAAAAATTTATATACATAAATTCGTATAAAAACGTAATATATTGTTAACGTAACGTTAACGTAATGTTAACGTAACGTAATATAATAAATATGTTTTTATTATTTATATACATAAATTCGTATAAAAACGTATAAAAAAATTATATACATAAATTCGTATAAAAACGTATAAGTTAATGAGTTTATAAAGATGTATTCTTAAGATATTACATTAATAATTGGAATTTTTATAATTTCTTAAATTATTAGTTATTATACAAATCGCAAATACACCTGGTAGAAATTTTTAAATAAAAATCTTGAATTAAATTTAAAAGGTTTATAAGAAGCTTCAAAATTCAACAATGGTTGCTTAAGACATAAAACAGTATAACTTTTAATTAATCTTATATTAAATATTATATCTTTATTTAATTATTATAAATGAAATAAAGTCAAATACCTAGATTCAGTGGGAAAATGCTATATCCTTTTTTAAGGCAGCATGGTTAATAAAATCTTCGTTATTGTTTTCTTTTCTTTATTTAGTACACTACTGTGCCCAAAGAGTAAGACCAATTATTATTATTTTTTTCAAAAACTCTTTATTTATTCTTTCAAATTTATTTCATCGCCTTCAAAGTAATCCACACACTCTTAAGACACTTATGACAACTTTTTTTCCAATCCTCAATGCATGCTAAAAAGTCATCGGCAGGGATGGCCTTCAAAGCGAGCGGCGATTCACGTAAATCACATCAATCAATCACCAACTCTTCAATCGACACAAAACGGTGTCCCAGGAGTGGTCTTTTGGGTTTAGGGAATAGCCAGAAGTCGGTGAATACGGTTTTATTTTTGGCGAAAAAGTCAATCAATCAAAATCAATGCAGTGTTAGCTGGCGCGCATTCAGTGTTTTCGGTACCAATCGAGATTTGACGCGTTTGTGGCCCAAAATGGAATTGACCGATCCTTTGGAAATTCCAACATCAGCAGCAAGGTCTCTAACTGTAAATCGATGGTTTGCAAGCACCAAATCTTTAATCTTTTGGACGTGAGCTTCGTCGGTTGATGGTCGACCAGAGCGCTCTTCGTCTTCAACGCTTTCTCTGCATTCTTTGAACTCTTTATACCCCTTGTAAACATTTCTTTCCGATATAGGAATGCTCACCGAATGCCTTCTGCAACACTCTATACGTTTCCGGAAGCAAAATTTAATGCAAGTTCTTTGCTCATTTAATTCAGACATTTCAAAAATCACTGGAATTAGTTTTCGCATCTCACAAAGCCAAGCGTAACTCAAACACTAATAAATATTTTGACGTCAAATTTCACATAGATGTTGAGGACAATATCAGCAACCTAAAAAAGAAGAAGAAAAAATTGAAATTCCATAAGCCCCAGGAATTTTAAATTGAAAATTGGTCTTACTTTTTGGACACAGTAGTAATTGAAATTTTGTTGTCAATTATCAATAGAATTGCAGCGGCCTGCCTTGAACATTTTTCCGGACCGTGAGATTTATCACACTTTTTACAAAATATATTTATTTTATAATGGCCAAAGAAGAGAAAACTGTCGAAATTATGAGAAAAAATTAACTTTGATTTTAAAATAATATTCTTGCTCAAAAAAAATATCGCACTAGTAAAATAAATATCTTTTAATGATTTCATTTTTTCATTTCGTTTATATTTATATATTTTTTATATTTCCTTTTTAGTGTTATATATTTCTTTACAATGTACATTTAGTATCATTATTATTATATTATCTAGTAAGCATAGATAATATATAACACAATAATAGTAAACACAATAACAATAATAAACATTGAAGAATAAGTAATAAACATGTAAGAATAATAGTAAACATAATAATAATAGACATGTAAGAAGAACACAATAATAAACATGTAAGATTAATAGTAAACATAATAATAATAATAAACATGCAAGAATAACACAATGTTAAATATGTAAGATTAATAGTAAGTACAATAATAATAACTTATTATGTTTCAATTTTTCACTCCGAAAAATATCTATAGTGTGTCTAAATCTAAGATAGGAATAAGTAATTTTACATACGGTCCACGGAGTTATGATACATTTCCAAAGTGGCCCGCAAGATCACTTGAGTTGGCCACCCCTGATTTACACATTCACCCCCAGAATTTGTTTCTAATGTATATTTATGCGCTAATTTATTTAAAACTTTCTGTGACAATCTTTTCAGCTTAAACTACAGCTTGCAATGTGACGACGACCCCAACTCAAACAGCATGTCCCATTTCCGCCACAGCATACCACCTTGAACTTGAATCGTTTTTACCTCTACAAAACGTGTAAGAAATAAGTCTCGTAGAAAGTTGAATACAACTGTGTCAAAATAGTCCTTTTGTCCACTCCTCTTTTGACATGCTTGGTCATTTCTCTAAATCTCCGTTCGACACCTGCTGTGATAACCGTGTCTTGTTGACCGCTACCCACAAGAACGGGAGTCCGCGAATTGCTGCAGTCCGCCCTCTTCTATTCTTGTTAAACATATTGAATTTAACTTCTTGCTAGGCGTAACCTCTCATGTGATATATCGTTTCAGGGTACGTTATCGATTCCCTCCTCCAGTAATTATATGTACAGAAGTTACTTTGATAAAAGATTTAATGACTGACTCATACTTTTTTAAACTGCAAATGATTGGATATGCTCGATTCTGTAGTAGTAAATTAATGGGACGACTCACATTCAAATTTTCTGCAGGTGTCTGTTGCAGTCATTACCTTCCAAAAACCAGAAGACTTTATGGCCAATGGGAGAGCGTATGTAAACTTTTTACATTTGTGGTGGGAATTGCTTAGTGAGTCTTTTTCTGGGTTTTATCTAGGTAGGTTAATTCCTTTCATCACCTATTGATGGATTGGTTATAGAACACATTGCAGGAAAAATATAATGTTAAATACACAGTCCAGTCACATTGATGTGACCACCTGTCAAAAGCCAGAATATACACTCTTGTATATTCTGGCTTTAAGTGGAGTGTGGAATGTGGTATTAAGTGGTATTCTTTATATATACTCAACTGCAATGTGCTGCCACCTGCCTTTTGTGATTGGTTATTTCACATTGACGTCGAAAGTACGTGGTGATCACATTAATGTGACTGAACTGTGTTTATATACATATGTATACACACACATATATATAATGTATGTATGTATATATATATATATATATAAGACCATCACTCTCATAAGACCAGTATTAGCATATGCATCTAAAACATGATCACTAACAACAAGAGAAGAGAAAATGGTGGCAATCTTTGAAAGAAAAGTGCTACGAATTATTTTTGGTGGTTACAATGACAATGGAAATTGGCGAAACAGAATGAGATGGGCCGGTCATCTCATGAGAATGGAAAGTGATAGAGCTGCTTTGAGGATTTTCAATGTAACCCCTTTCGGACAACGATCAGGGGGAATACCGAAAAAGAGATGGGTCGACTGTTTAGACTCTGAGGTTAATGTTATTAAGATCAAAAACTGTAGGTTCACGGCCAAGAGGAGAACAGACTGGCTGAATCTTTTAATTAAGCACCCCTCCCCCACAACGGGCTGTGACAATATATATATATATATATATCACATGTTCAAGGATATATATATATATATATATATCCTTGAACATCAGTGAGTCGACGAGACCAATTTTCGCCTGAAACAGAATGACCTTCTACTTCTCTTTCAGACCCTAGAATAGGTTAAATGAGGAATCATCTTTAGTTATAAAATTTTCTTTAAAATATTTTATTGCTAATAATAAAAATTAAAATTAAAAATATTACTTTTCACTTACTATCATTTATTATCCTTCCACAAACTTTTATTACTATGGTCTATATAATATATTTTATTTGTGCATCATCAATTTTAAGCAATCAGTTCAGATCTAAATTTAATGCACATTTGACTTAATGACTTAGCATTCATAATAGATTTCATCTTTAATCATCCTATAGCGTGCTAAATATGGTTGTTGAACACACAAATAGGTTCACTTGCTCAGATTTGCATGTCAACTTAGTTCACTGCCAACTGGCACTCAAGCATGTATTACAAATAGGATGAATGCGCAACATGCATATTCGGAAGAAATAGTTAAGATTTGTCCACAATTGCAGTTAAACAATAAAATTAAATAAAAAATAATTGGAAGATAAATATTAATGTCATAAATTTCGAGATAATGTAAATAGTAGACAGAAATATTATTTCTTAATATTTTTTTTTCCACTTCAAGATTCATTGATGTATAGAAAGTTTCTTGTCTCACGACATCTTTTTGCTTTCTTTGTTTTGAGTTGTGTTGAATTTCCACGCCCTAGGTTTATGTACCCCTGCTAAAATTTTCTATTTCGCAAGTTTAGATTTCATATTTCAAAGAAACCATTCCTAATTTCTGCAGTAATATATACTGTAATAATTTTAATATTATCTTTTGTTATTTATAATATATTATTACTTAAATATGAATTGTTATTTTAGATAAAAGTATTATTCTTTAAGCTTTACTTTTTATTGGAGAGCATCTGCGCTTTTACAAATCGGATCATGAATCTATTAAACTCATATACCACTTTACAATGGGAGCATCATTTCAGAGAATTAATGTTGGCAATTTTTTCATTTTGAAACGAACAAAGCATACCATATCATACCATACCGTACTATACCATTGTATTCTGTGTACATGCTCAAACCAATATATTGTAGAATCCCGATTAATCAAATTATTATATCCTGCTTCAATCGAGTAACTCAAAGAAAAAAACACTATCTTTATAACTTTCCATTTTGACTAGAAGTTTTTTATATCTCCTCTTTCATTTTCCCTTTTAGTGTTAAACAGCGCATGTTCGTTCGGAAAGGGAGACATCGTTTCGTTTAACAACAAAAAAGGGACCATTTATTGAAAGGGAGGCAGGCTACAAGGAATGCAGACCGGCTACTTTTTGCTAATCTGAGATTTTTTCCGGCAATCAGCATACAGGTTTCCTGGATTATGGGGGCTCGCGAAGTAAAGAATACATCGAACGATTCAGAGATAACGCTTTTACATGTTGAGAGGCCATTCTGCAATGTATGGACTGGTTGTCCTACTTCATTCTAGGCATAATGCAGGGAGGTACCGTTTGCACTGTCAGTTGGTCATTCGCATTCTATTTGCTTCCGTTTACCAGTGCAGCAGAGCGCATTTTTAAGGAACAGCAGAAAATTACAAGTGACATGAAAACTGGTTTAACAGCATAGCAACGAAGATGTCCATCAGAAGAAAACGACACATCCCACAGGACTAAATAGGATTGAAAAAACTATTAAATACACTGAGCAATAAGAAGACTTTATACCTGCAATCCTAATGACACCTATACAATGGCGTAGCATTGCAGCAAGAAAAAGGTTGCCCTTCCACAAATAAACAAAAAATGTCAAGAACTTGCTTCAAATAAACGATTTTCACAATTTTTACGAAAGCATTAGAAGTGCATATCATAAGGATTGTAAGTACATGTAGTACCATAAAAATCATTTATAAATTTATATTTCATCTCCGTAATTAGTGGCAATTTATTTAATTCTAGTTTATTTATTTGCTTATTCGCAATAAACTTGATCCATATTAACTCTAATAATTGGGACTCTATATATGCTTTCTAGCCTAATAGTTTTACAGTGTCATACACGATCCGTAAACATTGAAGCTTTTGATTTGGCTGCTTGTTAGGTTTCAAATTGCGCTTTAAGATATGCCATAGACGTATGTCATAGCTGAAGTATATGATCATGAAGTAGGGCATGTGTTCATATCCTAAACATATACCCAAAGTGTAATCAAGGCGCTGTCTATCTTAAACTTTATAACATTAAAAAAAATTTTTGTGAAGCTTTCACTCTTCTAAAAAATAAATAGATATAGTTTATATTATTCAGCTCTTTTAGGACTTTTTAAAAAAATTAAATATGCTTAACTTTATGGAAATAAATCAATAAAAGATTTTTACGTCCTTTTAAAAAAATAACTTTTATGAAAAATAAATAATGCTGACATTTTTTAATACAACAGTTTTTAAAATGGGACTTTATCAAAAGAAACAAAAGTGCAATAAATTAAACAAAATAAAAATAATAATAAATTATTTGAATTAAAAAGTTTTACTTGACTGCGCTCTAAACAATAAATGATATAATCATTAACTAAAACATTTTATAAATATATTCCAGTATATTTTAATTAGTCAATTTGAAAATTATTAATATAGTATACGTGCACAAATCTATTTCAGTTCAAAGATCTATTTAAGTATAATTAACCAAATTAGAATTCTGAAGTGGTTTATAATAATGAACGTTATCAAATTATTTTTCATATTGTATTATATACTCAACATAAGGATTCGTGAAATTTAAAACCTTAAAATAAAACATTTTTAAAAAATAAACACCTTTATTTGAATTAAAACATTATTATTCAAAAAAATAAAATTCAATTTAATGAAATTCCGTTATTTAAATTTTATGATATGCTAATATGAAATTCAAAAACATATCTAATACATTATATAATTCTTATCATTCAACATATTTTAAATCAAAATCAAGTTTACGCTATTAATAAAATCTGAATATAGCTCATCATCTATTCAACAATCGATGTAAAGATTTCTTTATGAAATATTACATAATTTTATAATAAAACAGTTCCCTTTTTATAATCCTTTCCACCGAAGAGATACAAATTTGAGTAATTTTACCAATACCTCACGTTTGATGCTAGGTAAGAAAAAGAAGAAAAGACTGAGGAAAGCGTCGCCTTATCTTGATTTGATTCGAGTGAAGCAAAACTGAGTACCGAATAAACTGAGTAGAATTCCCAATCAAGAGATACAAAGCAGATAACTTTTACTGAATGCGAATTTAACTTTAAAATGATAAGTGATTTTAGTCAATAACACTTCGTCGAGGATGTTGCGCCTGGCGAAGTACAAAAAAAAAGAACTACAAAACTACAAATGACAAGCTAGATGATAAGTTTTTTCAACGACCGCGTATTTCTACTGGTTGTCATCCGAGCCAGTGTCTGCTGATAAAGCTCATTCCTTTGCAAAAGCAGAGCTTTCTTAACACGTCGTAGATATGGCGCAACATGAGAACAAATCACGTATCTTCAGATAACTCTGCTCAGCAGAGAATGGCTATGAAGATGTTTTTTAAAATATGTCCTGATCCATTTGTAGTTATGACACCTTTGGAAGTTAAACTTGTGCTGTTTGTAACGACATAAGCCTGGAAAAGATATCTTGATGCAGCGAATGTAATTTATATTCAGCAGCTGCAAATGGCGCTATTGATATGGATCTTATATGAGTTATCATTTAATAAAGGAAAACATTTTTATGATTTAAATTATTATATATATACATTTTGGTAGATAGCGTATTGGATTTACAAATTAAGAGTGTCATTTCCCAGTTTGACAAATGAATCCAAACTGCTAGCTATCATATCTATGATCAGTAGATCAGACAGTCTTTCCATTGGACGAACCCACATAAACTGTAGTAGTGCAATGTGGATTTTGCGCAGTAGAGCTCTCTATGGGACATCGTAGGCAATGCTGAAGTTAACACATATCTGCCACTGAAGTTGCAAAATGTCCAGCATTGGAAAAAAACAATATTTTTTTATTGTTTAAAAGTGCCATTAAATTATATTATAATATTGCATTATTTTTATTCATAATCAATTAAAAAATATTTGTAGATGCTTGATGGCCGAGTGACTAGCGCTCTGGCGCTCGGTGCCGGAGGTATCACATTCAAGTCCCGGTGGTGTTATATATGTTTGGAGTGGTTCGAAATCCCGGTAGTAGGTTCGGCCTAATATAACTATAGAACGTAGGGCTGACAACCCTACCTCGTCTCAAAATTTGCCAGTAGGTAGACGGTCCTCCATGGGGTGGTTGCACCAATAAAGAAATAAGAAAAGCATACACAGATAGCACAGATTTCGGGTTCAGGTCTCGGCTGTGCCATAGATGTTTGTAGGGTATATAGCAGAGGTATGATGTTAATCCACTTTAAGTCGTAGATCTTGGTCTAATATAACTGCAGAGCGTTGGGCTGACCACGCTACTCCGTAAAAAGTCATCGTCATGAAGCCAAGTGAGACTTCTACCTACAGGTGCTCCATCACAACAGAACCTGCCTTTCCCCCCACCCCCCCTTTCACTCCTCCCGTGTAGTCAAACAGGTTTTTGGAATTGGTCTAGATGTTGCTGTCTGCCAAGTGGGATAAAAAAAAAAAAACTTAAACATTTATTATTTTACAAAAGGCAATTATTGAATCTCCATATTTTATGTAAAGACATTTATTTTCACAGTGTTTGAAGGGCATTAGAACGAAGTCTAAAATGTAGCAGAGCTCTCTAACAAATAATAATATAAAATTGAAATAATCTAATTTAATATAATTTGGTACTTTATATTATTATTGCTTAATAAGTTCGCCAGATAAACGAAATAACAAACTGTAAATGAATTTTGTAATGGTAAGCTCATTGATTCATTGATGGTTTGATGGTTATTATTTACTGCTAGGTTTCTATTTATTTATGTAATTTTTTTTATTTATTTGGATTTATTATATCATCAGTATTGCATGTAATATTTTCGTATTTAAATGTTTCGAATCAGTTTTTGTAAAGTGGTTACTAGATTGAATTTTTTGCATATTTACTTACTTAATAAGAAACTCACCTTAATAAGAAAGATATGAAAGCGTCCATTGTGGTGAAAAAATATTATGTTAGCCCTTTTTATTTTGAAATTTTTGAAATTCTAATTCCGCAATCTTCCTTCATACGTTTACTTATTAATGTTATCAAAATAAAATATGCCATTTATTGAAATTGGGCAATGACAGAACATATCTGCTAGTTTGTAATATATATTGACTGGAATATTTTTTAAATATTTATATATTAAACTTGTTTTATAGTCTTCGCTCTTTGTATCAATTTGAAAATCGCATTGGTTAAAAAATAAATTCTAGTTTTTTTATAATAAAAATATATTGTACTCTACTTTTATACATATACTATATATCTTTTGCAATATTTATTTATTTATTTAAATAAATTAAAAATAAGAGTTTTTAATCAGATTTACAATTCATTTTATACTTTTATTTAATTAAATATTCATTGTTAAAATCTGTTAATCTGTTATGATTAAAATGAATCTGTTAAAAATCTGTTATGATTAAACATCAAATTGCTACAAAATTTAGGGAACAAAAAATGCTGGAGACATATTTAATCACATGAAAATATTTAGGATAGTATAAATAAACATATAAAAATCAAAACATAAAACATAAAAACATTAAAAAAATAAGAATATAGCGGTCATCTGACTTGGCAATGAACTTGATATATTAGTTTTCATCTTACTCAACAATCAATTTGAAATATTAGTGTTTCTCTACACTCATAAAAGAATTTATATACATCGTAAAATCAAAATAAATAATCCAAATTGAAAATTTATCAATTATTTAATTTTTTTAAACCTGAGTACATTTTATCCATTCTTTAATTCATCAATACTTTTTACTTTTCATTCCATAAACATATTGATTATTTGAAAAAAGTCAGCAACCATGATGGGATAATCGCTTTTTGAATATTACACCAAAAAATTCATTCAATTAATGCTTTTAATAACGTAGCAAATATTTACTTAATGATAATTAATTAAAATAACACAGTATTATAAGTGAGCCATTTTTAACGCTAAATTTAAGCAAGAAAAAAAAAAAAAAGATATCCCGTTGTTTTCCAATGCTAGGCCATTGAATCTACCATCTGCATCAAGCTGCTACATATCTACCATTGTTACAGCATTTTGTCGTAACAATGGTAGATATGTATGAGCTTCAATGTTACACAGAATGCATCATGGAGGGCGTGTTACACAACATCCACATTGCACTACAACAATTTAGAATGAATCATGATAGCGATGAGATTTCGCCCAACAGAAAGATTTTCTACTGAACAAATTTGTGTCATTGTCAACTACATCAACTACATTACAACATTTATGTCTTCTGTTTCTTCATTACAACATTTATGTCTTCTGTTTCTTCATTACAACATTTATGTATAGCCAACGGCCGTACCATGCTGAATATACCGGTTGTCGTTAGATCACCGAAGTCAAGCATCATTGGGCGCGGTCAGTACTTCGGAGGGTGACCACCTGGGAACACTGCGTGCCGTTGGCAAATTTGGGACCTGAATGGCCGAGTGTCTAGCGCTCTGGCGCTCGGTGCCACAGGTTTCGGGTTCGAATCCCGGCGGTGCCATGGATGTTTGTAGTGGTTCGGAATCCACTTTAAGCCGTAGGTCCCGGTCTAATATGACTGTAAGAGCGTCACGGAGCAAAAGTCAGGCTTCTACCTACGGGTGCTCCATCACAACAGAAGCTGCTTCCTTCCCCTTCAATCATGAGTCCATATGGGCTCGTGGGCTTGGCCAGCCAAGTGGGATAAGAAACAACAAACAACAACAACATGTCTTCTCACCATAGGCATAGAAGCTTTCAATTTCACTTCACTTATCGGATTTCGAACCGAACACCCTCCGTTCAGAAATCTAACACACTATCCACTCATATCCAGGATTACTTTTCTCTTCAAACACAGGCTAAATCAATGATTATCGAAATGGACGATATTAGTCCATGGGAATGATATAAAGATTGATATCAACACATGAGGAAATAATATAAATGAATGATAAGAACCTGAGGAACGATATAACATTAGATTGAAAGTCGATAGTAAACCATGACAGGGCAATATAACATTCTGAAGGGTTGCTGAGTGAGGGTAAATATCAACCTATTAGGGGATAACATTTATTGGAATCGACGGAGAGTCCATATGAACCAAGGAACGATATAACAGCAATCGATTGACGAATGACTAAATATAATAGGACTATATATGCATATATATTATATGTAATAATATAATATAATTGTTATCCCCTATAGCCAATATCGTCCCTTAATATCAATATCATCCAAGGATCGATAGAATGTTATATAATCCCCATCAAGGGAGGATATAATTGTAATAAATTATATAATTAATTAATATTTATTATAATTAATTATTAGTTATTATAGTTAATTATTACTTATTACAATTATTTATTTATTTTCTCCGTATATTTCAATATTTTTAAGAAAATCTTTAACAGATAGAAACATGGAACCCCACGAAATGGACCCCCCTCCCCCTCATTTTTCTGTATGAATATGAATTTGGCCATTTTGAAATTAGAGCAACATGAGACATTAACGCTACATTTGGGAATGATACAGCTAATATTTTCACAATGAAAGATGAGTACCCATGAGAGACCTAAAAATATGAAAAAAATTGAAGTTAACTCTTCAATAACTATTAGAGAATTTGCTGTTGATCTTAGAGTAGACATAGAAATAGTTTCGAGACATCTTGAAGGGCTTAAAAAAGTTTTTAAAAATTTGACAAATAGGTTCCATATGAGTTGACACATACGCAAAAAAACTCAAATTTGCTCAATTTGTAGATTTATACTTCATTCAGTATCGGGCAAAGAAATTGTTTCGTTTTGAACCGTATTATTACTTTGTCGAATCGTGGATACTATACGATAATAATAAATACTCAGCATATTAATAAAAATGTAGATGAAAATCCTAAAGAATCGCCCAAACCTAGCTTATATCCAAAGAAGACAATGGTGATAGTTTGGTGGAATTAAACTTTATAACTTCCTAAGAATAGGTCAAACAATTAATTCACAGTACTACTGTTAACAAATTGATATTGACCATCAGAAATTTTTATTATAAAAACCAGAGTTGGTGAATCGAAAAGGCATTACTCTTCATGATAAAGCAAAATCTCAAGCTTGTCAAGTCATACTTCCAAACATGAAATTCGAGGTTCACCAATTTGTCTTCTACTGACTATAACTTCTTTAAGCATTTAGGATAACTTTTAAAGAATAAACACTTTGTCAATTATAAAGTTAGCAAAACAGTCTTTACTACAGATATTCTCAATGATGCTCTTAGAAACTGACATTAAAATGCTTTGTAATTGATGGCAGAATTGCTATGATGCAATTGTATATGATATGAGCATAATATATATGATTTTATATATTTAATAGAGTATTTGTGTAAATAGAGCATATTTTGATTAAATATGTTTAAACAATTTGTGTTTGTGTCCTTTTAAATATTGTGTACTCAAGCGTGTTGTTGTTTCTTATCCCACTTGGTTGGCCAAGTCCACGAGCCCATACGTGCTCATGATTGAAGGGGAAGGAAGCAGCTTCTGTTGTGATGGAGCACCCGTAGGTAGAAGCCTGACTTTTGCTCCGTGACGCTCTTACAGTCATAGGAGACCGGGACCTACGGTTTAAAGTGGATTCCGAACCACTACAAACATCCATGGCACCGCCGGGATTCGAACCCGAAACCTGTGGCACCGAGCGCCAGAGCGCTAGACACTCGGCCATTCAGGTCCCAAATTTGCCAACTGCACGCGGTGTTCCCAGGTGGTCACCCACCCAAGTACTGACCGCGCCCAATGATGCTTGACTTCGGTGATCTAACGAGAATAACAACAATAACAATAACAACGAGATTACTCAAGCGTTTATACCATATGGAACGATCCTATTGAATTCTCGCCTCTTTATCAAAAAAACTATTCCCCTGATTAAAAATTGACATATTTATGTCAGAAATTTCATAACAGAATAAAACCCTAAAATGTTGTCACAGAAAAAAGAATAATATAATTATATGTCATTCTAAAGGGAAAAAAATATAATCAAAACGAAGTTAAGATGCCTTAGATACAAAACAAATTTTGATTTACTTCAATTCCCCCAAATTCCTTGCCTATCGATATCATCTAGGTATTCAATAATCTCCAAGAAGAATTTCAAACTATCTTGGTTGATAATCCCCACTTGAAATATTAAGAAAGGGGTTTAGAGGTGAGAATAAAACTGTCATTCGAAAGCTATTCTTGTTCGAGTATTCTCCACCTCCCTCTTACTACGTCCTTTCTTCAATATAAAATTCACCCATATTTTCCATCATTCGTCTGTTGAAGACAGCTTGGGGTCTTTAGAATTTTCTTTATGGTTGCAACACGTTTCGTGTGGCTTTTGGGTTGTATTTTTGCAGGTGGTCTGCTGAAAAAGCTTGTGGGGAAGAAAAGAATATCTTCCTCATCCTTTACAATGACATTTTATGCATTTGCTTGGTGAGGGAGTAATGGCATTCACCAAATATTTCCATTCCTAAATTTACGATCTTCCTATGGAGGATTTATATATTTAAAAAAACTTCCATCCTGATATTTTTAATAACTTTTCCCTCACTTTAATAATAGGATTTAAAAAATTTAAATTTCAAACTTAATACATATAGAAAAATAATGTACGTATCAGATAGTGATTAAATTGGATGAATTATTTTTTACAAACTTCAGTTTAAATAATCTTACAAAATTATATTTAATTCATGAAAAAAAATCACTTTATACCTTTAAATAAAATACATTGTAAAATAAATACATTGTAAAGCAGTAATACCTTATTTCGCATAATAAATTAGGCATACTTATATCCTATAAGTACATACGATTTTTTTTAAGTAATATCTTTCATTTTTCAGAGTATTTGTTCTTATAAATATATAACTTACGATAAATATAAACTAACTTAATAAATTGTTTTTCTAATTTCCAAAATTTTCACGTATGATTAATTACTGGTTTATTGCTACTGCCTGTGACTATATATGTGACTCAATTGATTGCTAAGTGTATGTATGGGGTATTTGTGCGTGTGTAAACAAAGCTGTGTGCTCTTCAGCCTGTGCCTCCCGTATCTCAAACCAATTACAACCAGTTACAATCCAGTTGCACAACCTGCACACTACAAATTTTTTTTTATATCTGAAAGTTTTATATGAACATAAGAATATTTTACAAATGGAAGTTAGCCATAATGTATCCTTTATTAGCACACTTTTAAAAACCCTTAAAAACAATATGAGTATTAGAGGTACAATTTTATATCACATGTTGGTCATTCTTTTCAGTTTGAATATTTTTTACTGAATGTATGAATTCCCCCTGGGCATAAAACAAAATTAAATCTAACCTGCAAACACTTTCACAGTTTGTACCTCGCCCCTTAAAAATTTTTGACATTTATGCAGCTTGTTCAGCATACAGATCGAAGGCATCAGGACATTTTTATTGTGTGTGCACCTAAGTCACTCCAGGGACATGAGATCCCTCTCAATACCAACCACCCTGTGTGGCAGGAAGGTGCACAATACAGACTTCCTGTCACAATGGACATTCCAAGCTGGGCAGGGCACAAAAAAGGAGTTATGAATTCTACCAAGTTAGAAGTTATTTACATTTAAAAATTCCTATTGAGAAGTCTCAATTGATTGCTCACTGACAGGCTGGGACATAAAAGGTTTCTATAGATGACCAGTGAAATGTAAGGATTAAGCAGATTTTGGATGGAGTTGATATGTGGTACCAGTTGAAATCATTCTGGGGTACATTAGAATTCTTAAAATTCTTGGATGCTAGTATTTTAATAAATGTTTCACATAAACAATTTCTTAACATATTTTTGTCCAAGATACTATTTATAGGTAAAAATTATTAATATTTTTTATCTTATATCTTTTTGCAAATAAAGAGTTATTTTTTTGCAATCAAGGGAATTAATATCATTATATAGTATTGATAACAGAATTGAAGTTAGGATTATTATGAAATTTCCTTACTAACCATAATTACAATATAAAACTTCCGTATCCTTAATGTTTGAATGCCATTATTTAAATTACATTCTTAAATAAAATATTTTATTTTCCCAATATATTCTGTTTTACTAAATATACTTTTTTTTTTTCATCTGAAAAAATAAAATTTTTTATGGCAGGATTATAAGTGGAAATTATTTTTGAATATGCTAAATTTTAATATTTTTATTATTTTCTTCATGTGTTTCTAAAGTGATATGTAGAAATCTTTTAGAAACACATTACGTTCATTTGTTTCTAAAGTGATATGTAAAAGTCTTTTAGAAACACATTATGTTCATTTGTTTCTAAAATGATAAGTAGAAGTCTTTTAGAAACACACTATGTTCATCTGTTTCTAAAGTGATATCTATCTATCGAATTTTTTACATGGAATATCATAAACAAACAGAATTTCAGCTTTTCAAGTAATGATTACACATTTTAAGTGACATTGCAAATTATAAAAATGGGAAAACTTAAATGCTGATGGTAAAAATTTATTGCCTAAATAAAATAAATTAATGCCGATTAATTCTATATGGTGTTGGCATAAATAAAAGATAACTAATAATCTTATGCTTCTATTAGATATTATAATTGTAACAATATTATGAATAGTTATGTTAACATGAATTTTTAGGAAGAATAGTGAAATAATGATAATATCTGTATGATTATACAAAAAAAAAAAAAAATATTTAACGTAAAACTGCTTTAAACAAATATTTTCCAACGAATTAATTCTTTTTTCTTCCTTCATCTTCATATGAAAACACATAAAACATATGAAATGATAAAAAACACATACATTGATTAAAAAAATTATATGAAATGATAAAAAAAGAATTAAAAATATAAAAACAGAAAATTTAACGTAAACCTGCTTTAAACAAATATTTTCCAACAAATTAATTCGTTTTCACTCCATATCAAACATATGAAATCATAAAAAAAATTTTAAATATAAAATTACAACCTAATAGTTACAAATTCTTATAATTTTATATCTAAGCAGTTAATCTTCTTATTAATAGAAAAACAAAAGGATTAACTGCTTAATTGTAACCTCGCTGCTAAGTATTTACAAAGGATCAAAAAAGAGAATTATCGAATTAGAACTTTCTAATGCAAAGCACACTTTCAAATTGTTGTCATTGATTGGTTCTCCAATACAAGAAAAATTAGGTAAATTGATATTTTTAATCTAAATAAAGGAGTATTGAGGCAATATATATATATATATATATATATATATAATAGAAACTTTAAAAATATGCCTGCATTTACAAAAATAAATATAGCCTACTTCTTCTATACAAGTTACATTATTTATACAGAAAACAAAGTATAGTTTTGTAGAAGAAAATAGGAAAATATTTCATGTTAATTAATAACATTTTATATTTTTATTTAAAATGAATTAATGTAATATTTTGAGTATACATAACTACAAAACTCTTTTCTAATGTTTCGTTTGCTATATATATTTATACATCTAATCAATTTTAAATCATTCAAATAATCTATAAATTAGGAATCATAAATCATTGATATTCGAGTAGCAAGAGACAGATAATTAAAATAACTGTTGAATGCAATATGTATTCCAACTTACCAAGAATTGTCGAATTAGAACTTTGTGATGCAAAACACATTTTCAAATACTTGTCACTAATTGGTTCTCCACTGTAAGATAAATTAAGTTAATTGATATTTTGATTCTAAATAAAAGAGTATTGAGGCAATCGTGTATAGGAAAAATATTTAAAAATAATAAAATAGGAACTTTAAAAATTTGTCTGCAATTACAAAAATAAATTCAACTTACTCCTTCTGTACAAGTTACATTAATTATATAAGAAACAATGTATAATTTTGTAGCAGAAAATTTGAAAATATTTCATGTTAATTAATAACATTTATATTTTTATATAAAATGAATCGATGTATATTTTGATTATATATAACTACAAAGTTCTTTTCAATGAAATAACGTTTCGTTATCAATATACATTTATGCATCATAATAATAAAATAGAAACTTTAAACATATATTTGCAATTACAAAAATAAGTATAGCTTACTTCTTTTGTATAAGTTACTTTAATTATATAAGAAACAAAGTATAATTTTATTGAAGAATATATGTAAATATTTCATGAATTAAAACATTTTATATTGTTATATAAAATGAATTGATGCAGTATTTTGAGTATATATAACTACTACTATATGTATAACTACAAAGCTGTTTTCTACGAAATAATGTTTCTCTATCTATATATATTTATGCATCAAATCAGTTTTATATCATTCAAAGAATCTATAAATTAGGAATCATAAATCATTCATCTTCGAGTACCAAGAGACAGATAATTAAAATAACCGTCGAATGCAATATGTATTCCAACTTCCAAATGTGTAAAATAGACAGAAGTAGATATTAACTCAAGACGTATAATTTTCTGTTTCTTCTTTCACTTTGAAAAAAGCGAAACAAAAAAATAAAATAAAAGCGTTAAACTTATGACTGGCTGTACAAGCATTATTTTCACACATGAAGGTGTGAGTTCTGCTGAACATCATCAGTCTTCATTTACGTCAAGGTAGACCTTCAAATGATAAGAAAAGTGGATTACTTTGATAATTACACCGAAGAATCATTCGTCAAACTGACTCTTTAATCATAGACGGACACTGGAAACGGCTTGTATACTAATCTTGTGAGGTCCACTGTTTACTTGTCATTCTGCATTGAAATTAAATGAGATCGCTGCAGAACTTTGTCAGTATGACAGTTAGCCAGTTAGCGAAATTTGTTGCGCTTCTCAAAGCAAAATGATACTTTAAGCAATTTGACTTTCTCTTTTGTATATCATTAATATTGGATTCAAATGGTGTTCACTAGCGTTTTTCTATTGTAGAAATACAATAAAATTGTTGAGCTTATACATGAGATAAATATAGATGCACACCTAAGCGTTGTATGCTAATTCTGAAAATAATGATTCCTCCTTTTACATTGGAATTAAAAAGGATCGCTCTAGGACTTAGCTAGTATGATAGTTGACAAATTAATGAAATTTGTAGACCAAGACAAGTGATACATTAAACGATGTATTTCTCTTTTTGTTTTTATTATTCATTTTTTCATCAATATTAAGTTTAGAAATGGTGTTCACTGGTGTTTTTCTTTTGTAGAAATACAATAAAATTGTTGAGCTTATACATGAAATAATTATAGATGCACACCTAAGCGTTGTATGCTAATTCTGAAAATAATGTTTCGTCCTTTTACATTGGAATTAAAAAGGATCGCTCTAGGACTTAGCTAGTATGATAGTTGACAAATTAATGAAATTTGTTGGCCAAGACAGATGATACATTAAATCGCGTATTTCTCTTTTTGGTTTTTATTATTCATTTATTTTCGTCTATATCAAGTTTCGAAATATAACAGAAGCTAATTTAATTCTAACAGATGATAATATTTTTTCTACTAGACACTAAATTTGTTGATATATATATATATTGCGTATGTGTATCTATGTAAATGTATATGACGCAGAAATGGCTTGTACGTTTGTAAATTTACGAGGTTCCTTGTATGATAGTATTTAAATATAGAAATGACTTCGAAATTGCTATATTTGTTAATGAAATTACAATTTTAGAATTATCCACAATCATAATCATTTGTGTACAAAATCGTGCTTCAGAATAATCCATTATCACTTATCATAAATAGTTTGGGTACTGATTTTGTGAGGTCCACTGTTTGTCCTTTTGATTGGAACTAAACAAGATTGCTTTTGGACTTTGTTAACATGACAATTTACAATTTACTGAAATTGTTTGAAAAAGATAATTTAAATAATTATTTTGCATGCTTTAAAAGAGATAATTTTTGAATGATTATTTAGCAAAATTATCATAATCTTTTTAAGGCATGCAAACAAATATGACTTTCATGTATATTTTTTATTATTTGCTTTTTTATTAATTATAATGTTAATATGACATTATTTCTTTTTTTTTTTATCTCATCTTAAAATACTTTAAAATTATTGTATTCGTATTGAAAATAGGCGATACTAAATATGTTTGTATACTAAATCGGTTTTGTTTCTAAGGCATTAATTGAAGACTGAGACAAATACAATTGGATTTGTATATGAAATAATAACTTATGTACACTTAAAAACGTCCTCTTTTAACTTGACATTCTTCATTGAACATTAATGGGACTTTTTCTATTTATTTATTTATTTTTGCATTTATTTATTTTGCTGGTCGGTTATTAATTCAGTATTCTGATAAATCGGAAGCTATTAAAAGGTTTTTCATTATCATAGAGGGATGCAGCAGTGGTTTGTATATTATTGTTTTGAGATTCGTTGTTGCTTATCATTGTGAATCGTGCTGTTGAACTTGTTCGAAACAATGTGATATTTTTAAGGTGTGAACTTTCCTTTTAATTTAGTTTTTTTTTTTTTTTTTTTTGTATTTAATTGTTTTACTGGGGCCTGACTGGCCGAATATCTAAAGCTCTGACACTCGGGGCCACAGGTTTCGGGTTCAAGTCCCGGCGGTGCCATGGATGTTTGTAGTGGTTCGGAATCCACTTTAAGCCGTAGGTCCCGGTATCCTATGACTGTAAGAGAGTCACGGAGCCAAAGTCAGACTTCTACCTGCGGATGCTCCATCGGAACAGAAGCTACACCCCTCTTCCCTCCTTCTATGAGGGACAAGAAAACAACAACAACAATTGTTTTACTAGTTGTTTGTTTATTTAGTATTTTTTTTTTAATCGGAAGTTACTAAAAAGTGTTTCATAATCATAGAGGGATATAGCAGTGATTTGTATCTTGACATTTTGTGAGTAATTGTTGTTTATCATTGTGAATCACAGCAGACTTTCCTAAGTTTACAAAGTCTTTAATTTTATTAATAATAAAATAAATAACACTTGGTATTTAGAAGATTTTTTTCTTTCGTATAAATACATCAACATTTTTAATTATGTATTACAAATAATAATAATAAATAAATAAAATAAAAAAAAAATAAATAAAAAAAAGAATAAAAAAAACACTTATAAATGATAAAATTGTTAACAGTTAAAATTGTTAACAGTTGACATTATATTCAAATAATTCAATTATAAAAAGAAAAAAACAAAAGTCAATAAATATATTTTGATATCGAGTTTAAAAATATATTAAAATACTTTCTCTTTATTGATAAGATTTGTATTTTGATAAAAAAAAAAAAAAAACATTGACAAACATATCGCAAACATTTACACAGTTTATTAATTATAAATAAATTAAAATTGTTATTTTGATTGAAATTAATACTTTCTTTTTGTATTTTTAGATTACATACAAGAGTTTTTACATTTTTTAAAAAGAATTTCACTTTTGTCTTAAGTTGCATTTGATATTTAAAATGTTTTGTATTTTAAAAGGTATTGTGATTACTAAAAATATTTTTTTTAAATAATGGAAATAGAATAAGTGAAGCTAATTTTGAAATATTTATTTTCAAAAATAACTAAAATAATATTTGCAATCCAAATGTGAAATTTTAAATTTTACAAAATACAATTCAAATACAGTTATCATATAAAGTAAGATTAAAAATTTATTTAAAGGAAGCTTAAGAAATGATAGAGTAATTATTTACATTGCTTGATTTAGCTTGAAATTTGCCTAAGCAAAAGGCTCAAAAGCACGATCTTGAAATCATATTATCCTAAAATTTTATATTCCTTAAAAAATATATATAAATAAATAGAAGTATATCAGACATCTCTTTCATCTTCTTATAACGTATTTATTATTTTAACATAATTCATTTAACTACAAATTATATTTAAATACAATTAAAACAAATTATACTCTATCAAACTTGATTAATCACAGATCATTAGTTTATTACTTGAATTAAATACTTAAAAAATTACTATACAAAAGATATATACGACAAAAATTCTGCTACAAAAATCCTACAAATGTACATATTATGTATACTACAATACAAAATATACTACATACTACATATATCTGTTTTCTTCAGAAAAATACACTATACTATATACTACAAAATATTACAACGTTCTTCATGCATATCATAATTAAAAGACTAATAGTTAAAAATAATATTGTATTTTAGTTATATGATAAATTAGATTAAGGCCTTGTTATATAGAAAAAGAGAAACAAATTTTTTTTGAACAAATATAAAGTATAAGAAAAAAAATGCAACGAAAGATATTATGCATAGTTACATTTAATGAGAAACAAACAAATGAAAAAACATTAAACTCTTATCCATATTTGTTGTTGTTTTTACTTAATAAAAGGTTTTGTTAATTTGATTTCTAATGTAATTTCAAAATTTCAAATATAAATGATTTTTTAGTAAACATCAAGGATTCAATCTGAGGTCATTCGTTACTGATACAGTACACATATAGCAGATTCAATTGTACCCAGGATACTACATCATACCTATATGAAACAAGAGGAAAGTTCTCTATTGTCGTTTTCCTGATAGTAATTTGCTTAAAAAAATTAAAACAGCTGGTAGCAGCCAAACAACTTGTCCAACGACAATGAAGCAAACTGTCCCTCATCATTTTGCCCTGGTCCGTTAACAAAAATTTGGCCATAAGCTCTTTTTTTCCAAAGAACTACGACCCAACTCTAGTAACAAATAAATTTTAAGTGAAATTTAAAAATTTAAATCCCTTATCAAAATGTATTCTTACTGCCTTTATACAAATTCTTTTTATTGTATCAAATTAAATTTTTTAAAGCTTTTTTATTACATTCCAAAATTGCATTACCTAAAACATTTATTTCTTTTTATCTTTACTGATTTTAATAGCTCCAATGCATTCATATTATCATCAAATTTTACCATGAGAAACCTGTTTTAAAACATTCCATTCAATCTTAAAAGTATATAAATTTTTTTTTTTACGATTTTGTTTTATATTTGATAACATTAAAAATCGTATAATCAACTGCATATTTGTATTAAAAATTCTTGCCTAATAATAAGGTATAAACTAAAAAAACGTTTTTCAATTCTTTTATGATACAATTTTCGCAATGATACATACTTGATGTACATACTTATTACTACTAATTTCTGTAAAGATTACAAACAGTCTCTTATTATTGATTTCCAATATCTAACATACGATTATTTGTAGCTTGTCCAATCTTTTATTATGAGTAAACATCTCACGGGTTAAGAAATTTTCTAAATACTTGACCAAAAAGTACTTCAAAAATTTTAGAAAATAATACTTCTTAATGAAACATTGTATCAAAAAACGTAATAAAATATGTAAATGGAATGCTATTTATGTTAGATATGTATGATAATTATGGTAATAGTATGTATATTCTAAAGTGTTTCAGATATTTATCTGAAATACTTAACACATTAAAATAAAATTCTACTTAGATGTTTTGTTAATTTTGTCGTGCATCATAATTGCTTTACGTTTTAACACTATATATATATATATTATATATATATATATATATATATATATATATATATATGTGTGTGTGTGTGTGTGCATAAAACGTAATTATTTTATATGAGGAGTTTTTTTTTAAAAAACCCTAGGAAAATTGTATGTATGTCATCAGAAAAGAAAAAAATATGATATATTAACAGATATGATTTGGCATTGTCCTATTTCAACAAAATCATATATTTTTTACTTTAGTTGAATTAATTTTTGTTAATCTTTAGTTAAATCTTCAACTATATAACTTAGCATTAAGTTAATGCATTAATAAATTGTTTTTGGTATCTGATTTATATCTTTATTGTGTTTAACGACTTATTTTAAAATATTTTACAAGAAGCGTGCTCAGAATTGAAAATCTGAATTAAATGAAAAGATAAATAATAAAGACAATTTCTTGTAACATTACTAATTGTGTTCAGTAGACTGAAATCTCATTTTGAAATTGTAAAATATTTTGTAATAGAATAATCTGCTTATTTCTAATATGGAATTAAATTAAAGCATATTTCTGTAAATAAACATTGTTGTCATTCTTAATATTTCTAACCCCTAAATAGCTACAATAGCTCTTCCTATCAAAATAAATAATTTCTTAAACGTTAACAGTTTAGTTAGCAAATTTCATAGCTAACTGAACTGTTATTGTCTTGAGGTTCTTTCATTTATTCATTTCAGTTCATTCAATTTTCAACATGCATGTAAAAATTAAGTTGGAGTTGGGGTTTCAATAAACGTTTACAGTTTAGTTAGCAAATTTCATTGCTAACTAAACTGTTATTGTATGTAATTTCCTTCATTTCAGTTCATTCACTCTTCATCATGCAGGTAAAAATTATGTTCGAGTTGGGGTTCTAATAAACATTAACATTTAGTTATCAAATTTCCTTGCTAACTAAACTGTTATTGTATGCAATTTCCTTCATATGTAATTTCATTCCTTCCAGTTCATTCACTTTTCATGTGTGCATGTAAAAATTAAGTTAGAGTTTGGATTTCATTAAACATTAAATTGGGATTGTCGCGTCACGATCAAACTCTAACTGTAATGAGAGGTAAGTTTCTCTGTGCTGGAGCGGCAACAGTGATCTGAGAAAAAGAAAATGGATGACACGGTTGTGTTCAAGGAAAATGGCGAAAGAAAAAGCCTGTAATATGTTTGTTTGTGCTGTGCTGTTTTGTTTAAATATATGTTGTTGGTGTTTTTCTTCAGGTTGTCCTCTGTGAACAAAACTCCCTACATTCATTTCACAATCAATCCTAATAGGAAACAACAGGGATTGCATTAAATACAATAACAGTTTAGTTAGCAAATTCCATTGATAACTAACCTGTTATTGTATTTAAGTTCATTCATTAATTCATATGTAATTTCATTCATTCCAGTTCATTCACTTTTCATCATGCATGCAAAAACTACGTTGGAGTTAGTATTTCAATAAATTATACTTAATTAATTACAATGACCAACCTTCATTGGTAATTATTAACGTTTACAAGTAACTGTGATTAATATGCATTATTTACCACATTTACCAAAAGACATAGTCAGTGTTAATAAGAAACAGAGAGAAAATTAGAAAATAAATTTAAACATTTTCTAATATTTAAGTGTTTTTATCAAACTAGAACTGAATCATATATAAGGTTTTAATTTTTCATTAAAATAAGAAAGTCTTTCAATTTACTTTTTATGACTTTTAAAGTTAAGTTGCAGGAGGGTGAAACTGGTCTACAACACTCTGGCAACAACACTTGTGGCTTGTGCACCCCTTCCCCCCCTTTGATCCCAACTATACAGTAAACTTGTTCAATCAATCTACCGCGTCCAGTCCATTTTGAACCCTGAACCGCGAAAGGGCTAATGAACATACCTACAACGAAGAAATCTTGGTTCAAAGAGGGGCGGTGTGCCTCTGATGTCTTGATTTAAAAGGATTACATGTCTAGACACGTGGCTACACAAAAAAAAAGTTTCTGGAATCAATACAAGAATGATCACTTATATTTTGAGTGTGTTCAATTCAATCTGTGGACTTCCTGCAGATTTGATGTATTGAAGAGAGAATTACATCTGTAGAGGGAATTGTAGAAACAGTTTCCGGTAGTTTGAGATGTAAGGTTAAAGAATTTTTCGTTAGAATTCAAGTAGATGTTTTATTGAAAAAAAATTTGTACCTACGGCTTAGAATCCATTCATTGGCGGCAGACAGGTCTCTATTTCTTTCTGTGAAGATATATCAGATTTCACATCTACGATTGGTACAGACTTCCTTTCGCAAACCAAAATGGCACAACGAAGTAGTATAATAATTTTGAAATGTATTTTTTCCTTGGCATAAAATGGAATTATTTAGGGTTTTTTTTTTTTTTTTTTTTTTTTTTTTTTTTTTTTATATATTTCCCCGAGCAATTATTACAGATGCTTTTTGTTAAAATAGTTCAATATTGATCTTATTGGTTTTCTAGATTTCAATCAGCTAATATGATAACAAAACTTACTTAAAATCTTTTAGTTAAAAAAATTCAAGTTCTTTTAACTGGACATAAAGTTATTTACTATAAACTACTAAACAAATTGCTATTAAAAAGAATGCTTGTAAATGATGACCAATATTTTTAAGAATAAAGAATTACTTCTATATAGAATGCTTATAAGCACAATTTTTCAGATTAGTTTAATTGTTAACAAACGTTGTTATTGTTACATCTATTTAAAAACGATTGTATAAACTAATTTAACCTAGTCAAAATAGCCTGTTGATCTTTTGTTTATAGGGTCATCTCTTTTCTCACAGATCACAAATATTTAAAAGTGATCGTTTATCTCATTCTCTTAGATTTTTTCAACGAGTATCACAACTACATTTTTTTTATTTTGTTTGTCATTCTACGGCTAATTAGACTGGGACCTACAGTTTAGCTTAGATTCCGAATCGGTAAGAAACATCCATGTCAGCGCCAAGATTCGAACCTGAAGTCCTTGATAACACAGGCCAGAGCTCTAACCAATTGATCATCAGGCCACAGATATTTTTTGAAGAAACATGTTAGTTTTCTTCTGCAAAAATATTTATTTAGTTAATACCAGTACTTTACACTTCAATCAATTCAAATCAGATGAATTTTTCTATTTGAGACTATACACATAAATAAACAAATAATCTACTTAAAAATTCTAATGCATAATTTTAGAAAGTACTGTTTGGTTTTATATCTTTTAAAAATATCTCAAGGCATTAAAATTTCATCCACATTTTTAAGATAATTGAATTAAACATCGCTCTATTAAATTTTTTTTCCTGTGTATTTTCAAACTTGGTTTGATTCCTCATTGGTTTTCTATGCCTTTTCTTCGTTCAGATGCATTTTTCTATTTGAGATTATACACATAAATAAACAAATAATCTATTTAACAATGCTAATGTATAATTTTAGAAAGTACTGTTTGGTCTTCTATCTTTTAAAAATATCTCAAGCTATTAAAATTTCATCCGCATTGTTAAGATAATTGAATTAAATATCGCTCTATTAAATTTTTTTCTTGTGTATTTTCAAACGTGGTCTGATTGCTTATTGATTTTCCTTGTTCTCAAAACGCCATGTTGAATGCCGATTATATAACGCATTCACGCACTCTGTAAAATCGATCAATGCCTGTAAACACTCACTAATTGTAAAACATCATTCGATGCGGTTCATTAATCACAGGTTTTAACAGTAATTACTCATCAGTAATCATACCTCTACGGTCTAAAAAACTTTTGAATCGATAACCATGTGCTTTGCACGTACAAAATTACTACTTCATATTAGAATGGCTACTAAATAGCTGGAATGTTCTTCAAGGAATATTGTTATTAATCGTACTCTTAATGTAAAAAAATGTACCTGTTAGATTCCAATTTACTTATTCGAGTACAAGAAACGTTAGATCTATAAATATGTATGCTGGAAAGGTTCGTTAAGATAAATATATCTCTGATTTTCTGTCGTGATTAAGCTCAGTGTTTTTAGTTTGCCGACGGGTGTGTAAATTTATAGCCATTTATTACCTATTAAGTGATTAACATCAAAAATATTCAACATCTTCTGTGAGTCTAATTCAGAACCGATTAATAATTTGTTAATTGCTTAACTTAATGGACAGTTGCAGTTTTAATAAATCGATATAGAAAGATTTCTATGCATTACCAACATTTATTATGAATTTACATTATAAATCATCTGCAACAGATCTATCATAATAGAGACAAATGGAGTCAAATCTGGTGCTCAACATTAAAAAGCTTGATAAATCATCGTGTCTACCTCTTATATAAGGTGTACATTTGGGTAGAATAACTCTGTTCCAAAATGAAATTATGTTGCCAAAACAGTTGCCATCTAACACTGATGTCAACTGTTCTATAACTGAAACACAGCTAATTCAATTTGTACTATATAGAAAATAATATTAAACTTATTTGTATAGTGAAAACATACCAAAGATTCATTAAATAGCATATTTCAGGAGATAAATATGCAATATAGGAAACTTTGAAATATTCATCTCATCAACAATATTTACAAGAAAGGTTTGAGATAATCACTACCATTTTCCTTATAAAATTCTAGGCCAGATCACTATAATCAGTTCAAATATTGTAATTGGAAAAATGCTCAACGTTTATAGTGTTATCGATGACATTCGTAATCGATGACATTTCTTCAATAATGAATAACTAATTCATCGACATTATCTTGATTATGCAACTTCTTAACTAGCTGTATAGGTAAAAGCAAAACGTTACATTTTTACTTTTATTGGTTATTTCATTTAGGAATAATTCGAACGCTGATGGCAGTTGTCCTATAACTGAAGAAATTGAATTTGCTACAATTAATTACACAGCTAATTGAATTTGTACAGTTTTGAAAATAATAATAAAACTTTATTTGCACAAGGAAAATGTGTCAAAGATGCATTAAATAGCATAATCAGGAGATAGGCAATGTAGCAAGCTTTAAAATATTGATCTCATTGACAATATTTACATGAAATGTTTGAAATAATCACATTTTCCTTATAAAATTATACGTCAGATCACTATAATCAATTCAAATATTGTAATTCAATAACACTATGAATGTAGTGTTGACGACACTTGTTATATGTAGGGATTCGTAATCGATGACATTTCTTCAATCATGAATAACTAATTCATCGAAATTATCTTGATTATGCAACTTCTTAGTTAGTTATGTAGATAAAAGCTAAAGCATTACATCTTTATTGGTTATGGTAACATCAAGATGTTGATAATTATCGAATCAGAAGACGATCACAAGTATGTATGATTCATAAATATTTCTTATTTAGATGGCATTAAATTTAGGCATGTCAATTAAGCTATCGCGTCTATAGGGATAGCTCAACCTTCAAAACTCTTTTTTCAATTCCTTCTATTATTCAATTCCTTCTATTATTCAATTCCTACTAGTGGTTCACACTCTCCCTATATATATCTTGTTCAAATTTTCAATCGTTAATAAAATACTTTTTATTCATCCACTCAAATTCAAAGGCATTTTTTTTAACTTGTAGTAGATGACACTTGATGTTAATACAGCTTTTTCAAATATTAATTCAGTAATTAAGTTTAATTAATTAATTTTAATTTTTTTTAGATTTAAGTTGCATATATCTACTAATAGATGGTGCCAGATAAACTTAAAAAAAATGAATGAAAATTATTTATAAAGGACTTTCAGCAATATAGTGAAAAAAAGTAGGAATTGACTTTAAATTTTTTTTTTTTTATATTACTTGCTTCTTCTTCCACTTTTACCAACCCCCAGAGTAGATTATTTCACTCTGCAATGTGCAAAGGTTCAACTTTAATCCATCATAAGTTTTTACTCTATCTTAATATATTTATTTAAAATTTTAATTATTTAATTAGTAAAACTTTTAAATTTTTATTTATTTTAATTATTATTATTATTTTAATTATCCTGAGATACATGCTCAATTCTAAATTATTCCTTTTTTAATGTAATTCCTTTTGAATGAAATTTTTTATATTTTAATAATTATGTAACTTAAGGTACTAGGATTTTATTCCTCAGGTATTCTGTAGCCAAAATACCTTTGCCTTGTCAAGTAAGCTTTGGAGTTGAGTCTTGTGGTATATTCAATGGCATGAAACAGCAATTTTAAAAGCTATTTTTAATCTTTGAAGCTATTCCCTGATAGTTTTAGATTGAAAATAATACTATACTTTAAAATACAACAATATCCTGACATCACAAGTTGATGTAAGGGGAAATTTGATACAGAAATATTCGATTTTTAATTAATAATAACAATTATATGCTAGTGAAATTAAAATGAGTGAAATAACCATAAATACGTTTATTCTAAAAAAGAGAGCTTGAAGATACTTTGAAAAATATTATATTATTTATCCAAATGTTTACTATTCAATTATAATAAAAGTATCATATTCCCATAATGAATTATACTAGACTATCTAAGCGAGCAATAGTGATCCAACAGGGTTTTTATAAGCAGTCATAAATTTGGGCTAAAAATTAGGGCAAACTTAATGTACTACAACAATATCGATATTATCAAATTTAAAAACATAGCTTTTAGTTAATTATATTTAGATATCTTTAGAAATGATAAGAGATAACAAAAATTATCGAATGTAATAAAAATTCAATCTGTATCAGAGTGTTTCTGAATCTCAAATTTAAATCTTCGATTTTTTTTTCTACTAAATTAAAATTGATGTTTACTAGCAGGGCACGTCTGTATCAATCATTTTTTCAAAAGTTATACAAATGACTTTAATTTGTGCCGATTAAAACGTTGCCTCATTAAAATTAATGAACTAAAACTGAAACATCTGCTGAAATCGGACTAAAAATAAGGGACAACCATATAAGGACATGGAAATATTATGCTGATATTAGCTGGTTTTAATGGAAAGAATTCATACCCTAATAGATAGTTTAGAGTAGGCCCACCTAAAATAAAAATAAATTAATTCACAAAAAAATGTACAAAAATAAAATTCAGCTAATAGCCAACACAGAACAAAAGATTCTTTCAACAGTTGTATGTAATAGGCTTAGGCCTCATTTCCTCTCAAAGACCACATAATCAGAAAATATTTCTTACCACCTAGTCAGATAGTTCTTTATGGATATTACAGAAGATGCTCAATGGTAGTGTTAAACAGTATTTATATTCTCATATCATGGAATAGTATCAGAATTGCATTTGCATCAGTTTCCATGTAGACACAATCATAGACTTTAACGTAGAATACATAAATTCAATTGTTAAAAAAATATCTATGCCTTAATAAGTCTGTATTACCAAATGCGTCGTGTTTATCCTACTGAATCGTTCTTAAAAGTCCTATTTGTTTAACTTTTGTGTTCACATTTCCAACCATTTTTAATACATGAATATCAAAAAGGAGATTTAAATAATCCCACAGGCATACCCAACGAAATATCAATTTCCCTTTTAACAGAGATTTCATTGGCCAATTTATCCATTTCTTAACTGCCACAAATCTTTTCAAGCCCCTTCATCCAATCAAACTCCAGTCTTCTATCTGATACAGATTTAATGCTGCAATATTCGTAAATTTTCCAGCTATTCTATTTGTGAAATTAATTCGTTGTGATGCATTCAAGCATGCTATGTTGTCAGGTTTATATCTATCTATATCTATCTATCTAACTATATATATATACTTGAAAATATAATATATATATATATATATATATATATAAAACATATATTATTCTCTAGTTTTAGGCTTAATTTGGAAAATATGAATTTTTAGATGGAATATAGACGCAGAAGACAGCTCGAATTGTTCCCTATACTATAAACTATCTGGAACAATATATATAAATATTGGTTATCCTTGAAAAATATATTTCAGATTAAACTTTTATATTTGCTTGGACGTGATTATGATATATCATATTTTTCATGATTACTGTGGTCTAACATTGCATTGCAAAAATATTTTTCTCTCTCTCGTCAATAAGTAAATAATCATAACTAGTTTAATGAAACTTCAAAAACTTTTCAAAAATTAAAAGAAATGTTTCTAAAATTATTTCAAGTAAAAAAAAAAAACTTCAAGAATTATTTTTCTTTTTTTTTTTTTTTTTTTTGTTTAATAAAATACAATCAAGTTTTGTTATGTTTCGTGACACAACAGGCATCAATATAATTCAAGAACATTCTGTAAGCCTCTTGGCAATTTTTTTGTGTTGAATATATACCGGATATTTGCGTCAATTATTGAAGAATGACTTATTATGTGTCACCATGTTGACAAGGATGTCATTTGTCTTTCATCTCAAACAATTGTTCGGTTTCATTGATGTAGCTAAGTACAGTTTATACAAACAGAATTAAAGACATGTTTTTTTATAAGTTTTCCGTCTCTAGATATAGATATATTGCCAGTGATTCATGATTCATATTACAATGATATGGTATTTCTTCAACTGATTAATCATGTATTAATCATCAATCAAATTACAACAATGCTTGGTTGCATATTTAAGGAAGAAGAAGACAGCTACACGCAAATTAATCTTATCTATTCATGTAAAAATAACACATTATGTTATGTAATTGTAGTTCTTAGTTATATTTTTTATATTTCTTACTGCTGAAGTATAGTCTTGTCTAATAGATAGCACAGAAAACTTCTGAACTGTGTGTAAGTTTGTCTTGTACAAAAGTGAAGCTGAATTGAAAGCTCTACGGTTTAGTACATGATAAATTTGCATATCGGAAAATTCTTCTGATGGACTTGAGAAAAGAAGGGTGCGAATCACCCAGATGGCTTATCTGGGGTATTCACTTTAACTATGGGAAGTTATCATTATTATTATTCTTTTTTTGTCGTTCTGCAAACAGTTGGAGCGTTGAATATGTGAATATGTTACATATCTGCTATTATAGAGGAGAATGAACTCAACACTAAAAAAGGAAACTTCTTTTAAAATTATAAAAATGAAATATTTCTCTTATTATAATAGGTAGTGTAAATGTTAGTTTCCTTTAATAATTTATTCATGACACATAATATACAAAACTTAATAGTTAATTATCCAAGACAATTACAAAAAGAGTGAATTTAAAAAATATATATAATTAAAGCAATTATAGTCATGAAGAACATGATTTAATAGGATAATAATCTTCGCTCCATCATTTCCTCAATACATAAATTTAATGAAAAAAATACGTTTAATTTTTACACCAATTAAATTGCTTTACATTGAAAGAATTGTATTCTTAAATTTTATTTGTTATTAAGTTTTTTACATTTTATTTATTTATTTTTTTTTTGTTTACATTTTATTTATTGGATTTTTACGTTTCAGTTGTTAGGTCTTTTTTACATTTCATTTGTTGTTTTTTACTTTTCCTTTGTCATTGTTTACATTTCCTTTGTTGCTGTTTACTTTCCCTTTATTGTTGTTTACTTTTCAATTGTTGTTGTTTACATTTCCTTTGTTATTGTTTACATTGTCTTTGTTATTGTTTACATTTCCTTTGTTTTTGTTTTTTACATTTCCTTTGTTTTGTTACTTTTTTTATTTTTTTTTTATTACTTTTTTTATATTTTATTTGTTGTTGTTTTTTTAAACCTTTTTTTTTTTAAACATTTATTTGTTTTTCCTTTCTACATTTTACTTTTTACTTAATTTTATAATTACTTCAAGATGTGAATTATAATTTCTGTTAAATTATATGTTTCAATTGATTAAGTATTATTAAATTTTCATTGTATTTCTTATATTAACGTTTTTTAATATATTAAATTAAATTATTGTGTGTATAATTATAAATTATAAATTAGCATCGAAATTAATATTAACGATATTTTAAATATGTAATGAAAAATATATAAAAAATATATAGAATAAATTTTTTTTTTTTTTTTTTTTTTTTTTTTTTTTTTTTTTTTGTGCATTTCATTTTTATATCATACTATTCACTTTTATATTCATGAAATGCAGAAAAAAATTTAATTAATAATTAATTCAACGAATTTTAAATAACAAATTTCTTAATATATTTCCATTCTTTCAATACGCTTATTCTTTTACGCTATTCTTTCAATATTTAACACATGCCATAAAAGTTTAACTATGATAATTTATATTAAAGAGAAAAAGTTTTTTTTAAGCATTCGATGAGTGTATAATGTAAATAGGCAAGGCATTTAGTTTATAAACACTCTAAAACGAGTTCTAAATTAAAAAATAATGATAGTGATAAAAATTTTAAATTACTTCAACAGATCCATAACTTCCAGAATTCGAATTAACGAAGTTTATGCTAATGCTAATGCTATTTTTATGCTATTTTTATAAGTTATAGTTTTTATTAGTTATTATCTTAAAATTCAAATTGATAAATTCTTAGAAATTCAAAAACCATTCTCAAACGAAATTTTCAGTTATATCTTCGAAATATCTGAAAAATAAAATATAAGCATAGTTTTCATTAAAAAAAAAACATGAGCATACCTACTTAGATTGCATTATTAGAATTCTTTAATAATTAAGAAATTAATCTTCATAATATTTTTGAAGGAAATATATAAAAAGAAATCATTATTTCAAAATTGAAACAAGTTAAGGCTTTAATTTACTTCTGTAATAGTTCTCAACTAGAATAAAAAAAAAAAAGCGTTTCTACAAATGATAATGAATTAATTTAGTTAATTCTTTTAAATCGGATGAAATCTTTATTAGTTTTAAAACACAACCCTGTAATTTAAATGCTTAAAATGAAATAATCTCAAAATTAATCTTAACTAAATGATTTATTTCTAAAAATTTCATACATTCCATACTAAAATATTTTCTATTTTAAGTAAATCTTAAAATATTTTATTTAAATTAATAAAAAAAGCACGTAACATTTCTTACCTGAAATTATATCTTTTAAGGCCAAGACATTAATGCTTACTTCTTAAATGAGTCAATTATGCATTTATATCACAGAGTATATAAGGATGTATATGTTTACAAAATTGAACAATCAAATCTTGAGTATTTTAACCATTGCCATTACGTAATCTTTATTTGTTCTGCACATGATAGACATACAGATTGCTGTTTATCTGCACATTAGCTTATAATTGAGCGTTTCAAATCAGAGCTTACCCATACTTTGATACGAGATTATGTATGTAACGAGCTCTACCTCTAACTATTTCTAAAGCATCAACAATTCAGCACACTTGAAAAATTGCCTCATCGTATGTTGTAATACAATACTTAATGAAATCGAGGGAGTGGTATTTTAAGTAGCTATAAAATCTGACACCAATGAATTATTTATTAACTGCCAGATTGCAATCAGCTTCGATTAGTTTTTGCAAACTTTCGATTGTGGCTTTGTTTCGTCTAGTTTTTGCTGCCGATGTCCTTCACCCAGCATCGAATGTATTTTTATCTTGCGTTTTATTTAAGAGATTCAATAACTTGTTATTCAAATTGCAGCTGCACAAAAACGTCGATCATCTTTGATGTGCCAAACCTCCTTAATTATGATATTTTCGATACTTTCAACAGTTCTGATACTAATAGATTTTTTCAAAATTAAAATACCTGAAATATCTAAACATAAATATCCAATAAAAAGCATATAATATAATTTTAATGTCTAACTGGCATTTCTTCATAAAAGTTCATTTTTATGTACTATATCTTCAACTTTAAAAATATTTTGAAAAGAAAGAATAAATAAAAAATGAAATGTTTTATTTTTTTAATGTTTTTTAGGTATTTTTTTATTATTATTTTTTAAGGATCATTATCTAATTTGAAATGGTTTATTCCAATGACATATTTATTAATCAATAGAAAGTATTCAAAATTACCTTAAAATAAAGCCTTAAAAAAGCCTTAAAAAAATTTTTAAATATTTATAAATAAAAAAACAACATTAAAAATATAAAAAGAAAGTATAAACAAAAAAAAGAATGAAATGGGTTTTTTTTTATTTATTTATTTTTTTTTTCTTTTTAAGGATCATGATCTAATTTGAAGTGGATTATTCCTATGACTTATTTATTAATTAAAAGCAAATATTCAAAATTTCCTTAAAATAAAGCCTTAAAAAAACCTTAAAAATATTTTTAAATATTATTTATAAATAAAAAAAAAAATTAAAAATATAAAAAGAAAGAATAAACAAAAAAAAAAAAAAAAATGAAATGGTTTTTTTTTAAATGTTTTTTTTCTTTTTAAGGATCATGATCTAATTTGAAGTGGATTATTCCTATGACTTATTTATTAATTAAAAGCAAATATTCAAAATTTCCTTAAAATAAAACCTTACAAATATTTTAAAAAGAAAGAATAAATAGAAAATGAAATGTTTTTTTTTAAACGTTTTATTATTTTTTTTATCGATCATAATCTAATTTGAAGTGGTTTATTCCTATAACTTATTTATTAATCAATAACAAATATTTAAAATTACCTTAAAATAAAACCTTAAAAAAACCTGCTTTTCTAAAAGATCTGTTTATAATAAATATTATTTTTCATATATTGCTAATTACATTGTTATTCAAAAATCTCTTAAATAATCTTAGCATTATAATATAAAATGATAAAGCTAAAATTTTCTATGATTTGACCCTTATTTCTGCTTAAAAAAATGAAAATTGTCAAAAATCTTACACAATCATAAACAAGTGATTGCTTTTTGTTATTTTTTTTTCAAATGTTTTAGGAGTCCTACATGTTTTTATGATTGTAATGATTGTTGTAATGATTCTTAAAAGGATTTCAATTTAAATTATCAAGCAGGATTTATATCATGGTCCCTAATGAGAATTTCGCAAATAAAAGTTGTACAGGAAAATGGGCAAGATCTCGTTCGTAAGTGTTATTGCGTGCGATTTAATTATTAGGTTAAAATACAGTATCTGATTTATGAATACATGCCAATAAAAATATAGGATTTTAAATAATCCCGTGGGTTCCTAATGCTATGCTTTTAGGAGTTCGCCGTCCTTGTAGGTGGTTGCAGTACAGGCAGTGATTCGTACTCATACTTACAGAAAGGTGTGGTTACAATTGTGGTGGCCTAACTTTACTTTATGAAGAAAAAAAAACATGAAAGGTTGTGATTACACGTAGATTCTAATCTGCCAATTATTTTGATTAATGATTTTATAATATAAGAGTAGAAAATACAGCAGCTGTTTTATTGAAATTAATTTGTTTAATAGTTTATTGTCGTTTGTGTAATGTAAAATGTGCATTTGATTTGATGTAGGATACATTTGATTTGATGCAGAAGATTTGATTTTGATATATGGGTTTGACAGTTTGTAAAACCTTTGGTAGAGGAACTCATCATTAAAAATTTGAGTATTTAATTTTTATTTTGGAATAGGATATTTTGATAAACTTTATAAGATAATTAATTATTTCTTCTATTTAAAATTTAGTTTTATTTACAAATTATAGCAGCTGTTTTATTGAAATTAATTTGTTTGATAGTTTATTGTCGTTTGTTAATTTAAACTGTGTATTTGATTTGATGTCGGATATATTTGATTTGATGCAAAAGATTTGATTTTGAGGTATGAATCTGACAATTTGTAATATAATTAATAGAGGAATTCACCATCAAAGATCTGATTTTTTAAAATCATTTTGGAGTAGGATATTTTCGTAAACTTTATAAAACAATTAATTCTTTCTTCTATTTAAATTTTAGTTTTATTCACAAACCGTTTTCACAGGCATACATAATGAATTAGGAATAGAAAAGTGAATTTTAATTCATATTCTCAAAACATTGGTTTAAATGTTTTGAAGTTTAAATGCTGTTGTTCTGTCTGAACTTTAAATAAATTTAATATTTTAAAAAGTCAATAAATTTAAAAATCAGTGATGATGAAGGATATATAATCTAAATCCGTTTCCATCCTGTATCCATACATTTAAGTAACAATCAAGTACATTATGTGAAGAACCGTACTTTTGTACAAGAATCGTACGTATGCAAGAAGAATCGTACTTTTGTACAAGAATCGTACGTATGCAAGAAGAATCGTACTTTTGTACAAGAATCGTACGTATGCAAGAAGAATCGTACTTTTGTACAAGAATCGTACGTATGCGAGAAGAATCGTACTTTTGTACAAGAATCGTACGTATGCGAGAAGAATCGTACTTTTGTACAAGAATCGTACGTATGCAAGAAGAATCGTACTTTTGTACAAGAATCGTACGTATGCAAGAAGAATCGTACTTTTGTACAAGAATCGTACGTATGCGAAGAATCGTACTTTTGTACAAGAATCGTACGTATGCAAGAAGAATCGTACTTTTGTACAAGAATCGTACGTATGCAAGAAGAATCGTACTTTTGTACAAGAATCGTACGTATGCAAGAAGAATCGTACTTTTGTACAAGAATCGTACGTATGCAAGAAGAATCGTACTTTTGTACAAGAATCGTACGTATGCAAGAAGAATCGTACTTTTGTACAAGTATCGTACGTATGCAAGAAGAATCGTACTTTTGTACAAGAATCGTACGTACAAGAAGAATCGTACAAAAGTTGAATTTGTAATTTAAAACAGCTGTGGATGCTCAAAAAAATCTTTATTTCATGTACAAATTTAATCTACTGCATTTAAACTGAGTCTTCATTTGATTTTCTCTTGATTTTAATAATAACTATAGTTTTAAAAATCATAAGGCAATGCATTTTTTTAGGAAATAAAATATTGGCTTTATAGCACTTATTTTTTCAACACTTGTTCCATTGCTGTTATTTAAATGGAACCTGAAATGTAAAATTTGTCTCTATTTATAAGATAATTTGGCTTTTAAGTATACCACATTCTAATTTTAATATAATATTACAATTTACAAAAGTATAACAATCCACTTTACAAGCAATATAAGTGAGTATACATAACACTATTACCTTGAATCCTTTAATAATAATCATTATTAAATGTTTGTAATAACTTTGACATTGATTCATTAATTAATTAGCAAATTAATCTCAATATGATTAATTTGCTAATTTTCTCTAATGAGATCTCCTTGCAACAACCTACTTATCACTGATTCCTTTTCTTATCGAGATGTCAAAACTTGCAGCCTCATAGAAAATTACATTTGCTGAATAGAGAATCTATTCAGCAAATTTTTTTGATTAGTAAAGCTCCTCAACATAGCCAAGACTTCAAAGAGTTGCGGTCTTTGTGTTTGACTCTTTTTTCACAAAAATCACTATACATCATACTTCCTGTCATCAAATTCTTTCACTAAACATAACCATGCATTTTTAAACTCCCGATCTGTAGCAGTTCTCAAAAGCGTGTCTTTACTTCAATAATACCCAACAAGTGCTGTTCCATTCACTACTTTATTTTCTTTAAAAAGAATTTAAAAAAAAATGTCCACTAATGGACGGTTATGAAATCTGGTTTATTTCTGTATAAAACATCTTGTTGCATTAGCTTACTGGCAAAACAAACAAAAAATAAATAAATAAATCTCTTACGAAATAAATTTTCTTTGATGTACATGACAAAAATGAAAAAAAAAACGGACATCATCCATCATCGCACAGAATTCCATACCGAATCCGTCGCCCTCTTTTACAAACCCTTAGCTTTTAAAAACACGGCTTCCTTCTGTGACAGAAGCTCTTTAGAGGACACACTTTGAAGCGATGTCGCCATTCGGAAGGGTAATGAAAAGCGAAAGGCGGTACTTTGGAGATCAATCAAAACGCTCGTATAAAAACAGAGAAGCTCCATTCTAACGAGCGACAACGAATTTACTCAATCCGTGACCATTTAGGGGAAAGAGGACCCCATTTTCTGGAGACAGGTGATGGTAGAGAGAGAGAGTGAGAGGGGTTGCTTGCTTGCCGAGTGTCAAGCAGTGAAGGGGGGGAGGGTTGTGACACCGTTCTCCTGGAAACAGTTAGCCGGGAGCCGGAGACAAATGTCGCAGCTTCTCAAAAATTACGTTGAACAAGTTCCCGACAAGCCAACAAAAACCTGACGTCTCCTTAATGTGCCTTACTCCCGGGTATAGTGGAAAACCGTGTAAGGCATCAACAGAACCGAAGTCTATCATAGTGTCGACTCTTTGGAACACGTGTCCGCCTTCGAAGTCGAACACGAAAAATACATTAAGAGCAACAAGAGGCTCCGATGCCTTGTTGGTAGAGAGAGCGAAAGAGAAAAGAAGAGAGAGAGGGGATTGACTGGAGAGAGAGAGGGAGAGAGAAATCCGCCCGTCAGATCTTTTCTCTCTTTGCGCTTGGCCAACCTCCCGCCCTTTTGCTTTTGGCTCTCTCGAAAACGCCGACAGTCGGAAAAATCGAACTTCCACACACTCTACGAAGGGGGAAAGGTTCGAGAAATTCAACTGCAAATCTCACTTGCCACCCACTCTGTGATGTGCACTTTTGTTTTTGTTTTTTTATTTTTGGTTCCATTGCCAGTTCTGCCTGATTTGTTAGATTTATCTAATGCGGAATTCACCAGTTTCTTTAAAGTAATGTCTTACTGTTGGGATTTTGTAGCAAATAAGTTAATATCGCTTTTAATTAAGTATAGTGGTTTGATAAAATAGCAATAGAAGAAACAAAAATCGAGAAATTTAACTGCAAATTTCACTTGCCATCCACTCTGTGATGTGCACTTTTGTTTTTTATTTTTAGTTCCATTGCCAATTCTGCCTGATTTGTTAGATTTATCTAATGCGGAATTCACCAGTTTCTTTAAAGTAATGTCGTACTGGTGGGATTTTGTAGCAAATAAGTTAATATCGCTTTTAATTAAGTATAGCGGTTTGATAAAGTTGCAATAGAAGAAGCAAAAGTCGAGAAAGTTAACTTGTTTAAATTTATTATATTCACCATTTCCTTTAAAGAATTGTCTTACAGATGGGATTTTGTAGCAAATGAATTAATATCGCTTTTAATTAACTTTAGCAGTTTGATAAAATCGCAATAGAGGACATAAAAATCGAGAAATTTAACGTTGAAATTTACTATGTTCACCATTTTCTTTAATGTCTTATTGTTGGGATTTTGTAGCAAATAAATTAATATCGCTTTTAATTAACTTTTGCAGTTTGCTAAAATTGCACTAGAAGAAAAAGTCGAGAAATTTAACTTGATGAAATTTACCATCAACCTCACTTTTCTCTTTTTAGATGGTGATATTATTATTTATGCAGCCAATTTATTATATTAACTACTAGTAATGTAGTTGATTTGTTATGTTTTGCAAAATAAACTTAGTAATAAAGCAAAACATATCAAATAAGTTTTTGTGGGGAATATTATCAATTTCGCAGTCTCAATATAAAACATGTTTCATGTGTTAAACATGTTTCAAACAGAGAAATAGTAACTGATGTAAAATTATTTGCTTGAAATTACAAAAAAAAAATTTTGGAACAATGCTTTGAAACAGCATTTGAATTTTTTGAAAGTTATTGCAAATGTTTATTAGAAAATTAATGTAAAAACATATCGAACAATTAATTGTTCATAATAAATAACTCGTTCATTTGTTTTAATGTATTTAAATAAGTACGGTAAGTGTGACGAAGCAATGTTATGATTTTCATTGAAAATATGTGTGAAGGAAAACTAAAATATATTCTTAGGTTAATCAATAGACGATTATTTGTTTTTTAAGTTTTGTATACCAAAAGTTTTCAATGTAGTAGAAGATAAGAGAATGATTCTTGAGAATTCAGTAAAAACTATCGTTAGTTATAAATATGTTTAACAGGACAAAATTAAAACCCATGTCTATAAGAATCTTGCTGGAAAATCTTTCAGAAATGACTGATTCAATGAATTTAAACGCAGTCACTCCAGTGATGGCCACTGTTGGCCATTCTGCAACTTCAATATTTATATCCTGAATTCACTTCATTAAATTGTGTGATGTATGGTATTCAAAATTTAAGTCTGTCAATGTTGTATCACCAATCTTTCTACTGATTCAAATTATTAATGATTCTATTAGTCCATGGCGAAATCTCTGACTGCTCATTGAATCACAATGATTTATCTAGCACAATCATCCACCATGCAAAACATTATTATTGAAAAATAACCATTTTTTTAAAAAGAAAACGACATTGTTTTATTTGTCTTAAAAAACAAAATGCTGTCATATCTCAGAAATTTGTTTTGACAAACCAACATTTCAACCCATAACTCATATGATCGATTGGTATGATTAATTATTTAAATCACTGATGTTGAAATATGTTTAACAGGACAAAATCAAAACCCATGTCTAGAAGAATGAAGATCTTGTTGCAAAATTTTTCAGAAATGCCTGATTCAATGAATTTAAACGCAGTCACTCCAGTGATGGCCACTGTTGGCCATTCTGCAACTTCAATATTTATATCCTGAATTCACTTCATTAAATTGCGTGATGTATGGTATTCAAAATTTAAGGCTGTCAATGTTGTATCACCAATCTTTCTAATGATTCTATTAGTCCATGGCGAAATCTCTGACTGCTCATTGAATCACAAAAATTTATCTAGTGCAATCACCCACCATGCAAAACATTATTATTGAAAAATAACCATTTTTTTTATAAAGAAAACGACATTGTTTTGCTTGTATTAAAAAAACAAAATGCTGTCATATCTCAGAAATTTGTTTTGACAAACCAACATTTCAACCCATAACTCATATGATCGATTGGTATGATTAATTATTTAAATCACTGATGTTGAAAACCATAGCCTTAATACCTTTGAAATTTACCTTAAACACAAATTTGTTCTACTTTTCTATACATCAAATAACATATAAATTACAGCACGATGCAAATCTAAATCCGCAGAAAAAAACAAGATAGATATCTAAGCAGTCAATAAACAAGGACTTATCTATAAATTGATTCGTGGATTGGAAGTATTTAACAATACTATAATCTTCTTACCAAATTTATAAACGTATAATTTTTTATTTGTTACAATTTGAAGATTCTTAAAAATGTGATATAAATCTTATTCGTGGGCAGGAAGCATTTAATGCATATTTAAATTTAAAAAAAAAAAAAAAATGGTAAAAAAAAAAAACTCATTATACATACAATATAAAGTTATCAATAGATTAATCGATAACAACCAAAATACTAATAGAATTTTGTAAATTAAAAAAGAATAAATTTAATTCTAATCTTTCAGTAAACAGCAAATTGTTACGTGAATTGAAAGTAATATATTCAAAGCAAAATCAATCAGAAAATAGATCAAATTTTTTATTTCAAAAGTTAAAAACGTTATTGAAACGAACAGCATAAATTAATAGTTCGAATCCAGCGTTATCTTATGTCCGCATTATATTTAAGAAAAAATATTTCAAGAAATTTTGTAGGTAGACTTTTTTTGTAGGAATTAGTAGTTTTAGTAGATTAGTTAGATTTTAGTAGGTTTACTAATAGAATTTTATAAATTAAAGAAGAATAAATTTAATTCTAATCTTTCAGAAATCAACAAATTGTTACGTGAAATGAAAGCAACATATTACAAGCAAAATCAATCAGAAAATAGATCAAATTTTTTTCAAAAGTTAGAAACTTTATTGAAAGGAACCTGAGAAATTAATAGTTCGAATCCAATTTTATCGCGCGGCCACGTTATATTTCAGAAAAAATATATCAAGAAATTTTGTAGGTAGACATTTAGTAGGTTTTAATAATGTAGTTAGATTTTAGTAGGTTTACTAACAGAATTTTATAAATTAAAAAAGAATAAATTTAATTCTTATTTATCAGAAAGCGACAAATTGTAACGTGGAATGAAAGTAATATATTCTATGCAAAATCAATTAAAAAATTGATCACTTTTTTTTTATTTCAAAAGTTAAAAACATTATTGAAACGAACCGGAAAAATTAATAGTTCAAATATAAACTTACAAAGTGTGCATATTATATTTCAGAAAAAATATTTCATGAATTTTGTAAGTAGACTTTTTTATAGTAGTTGATGTTATTTAGTTTTTAGAGCTTCTTTTGCCTCTTTTAGATTTTTTCTTCTTCATTGGCGCAGCAGCTCCGTGGTGGCCCTAGGTCGTCCGGCTGCTGCCAGATTTCGAGACAGGAGATGTTTTCTTTTTAAAGGGTAGGAATGTCAGTCATACGCCCAGCGCTCTACTATCATATTAGACTGGAAAATACGGTTTAAAGTGGATTCCAAAACACTATAAACAACCATGACAACGCTGTTACTCGAACCGGAAACACTGAGCGCCAGAGAGCTAGTTACTTGGACATCAGACAGCATTGTGGCATCGAGCGCCAGAGAGCTAGCCCCTCTTAGCTTCACAAAATCAAAAATTGACACTTAAAGTTGCGTAATTTTTAGGCACTTTTTCAAAACATTGGTAATAGAGGTAATTGGTAACAACATTGGTCAAATTGATCATTGGTAACTGGTCAAAACATTGGTAACTTTTTCATACAAAGGATTAAAACCTGGTAAATTTAATGAAAAATAGGTACATAAACGATTTTCAAAACAAAAATATTTAAAATACTTTTTCAAAACATTGGTAACAAGATTGGTGAAATTGGTCATTGATAATTGGAGGAAACATTGGTAAATTCTGGTAAATTTAATGAAAAATAGGTATATAAACGATTTTCAAAAGAGATATATAAAAAGTATAATTTTTTATTCAACAGTATAAATTTTGTATTCAACAGTATAGAATATCAAAGACATTTTTCTCACAAAAATTTATAAGATAGTGCGATTTAGCTTACGGACTTAGCTTATTTATTATACTTTACTCAACTTCCCTAGTTTTTTAGCTACTTTTTAAAACCATTGGTAAAACAAGGATTCAATCCTGGTAAATTTAATGAAAAATAGGTATATAAACGGTTTTTGAAAATGATATTTAAAACGAATAATGTTTTATTCAACATAAATATCAAAGACATTTTCAAGATTTTCAAAGAAGTGCGATTTAGCTTACAGATTGATAAATCCAAAAAGTAGCAACAGCAGTAGTGCTAATTTTTGAGCCACAACATTCAGGACCTAGCTCCTAGGTCAAGTGGAGGCTCACGATCCTAATACGATTGTAAAAGAAGAAGAAGAAGAAAAAATTTTTAAGGAGAGGTGAGCTAACATCATTAAACATTTCTTTCTTTCGTTTTTGTTGTTTTCGTGTTCTTGGAGATGTTATCGACGCTGTAATTAGGTATTACCTACATCAAGGCATTGGTTTAATTTCACCGACTTATGATGGTAAATGATTCTCGAAAGTGGTGTTTAAATCGAATCTATCGCATCATTAAGACAACGAAAAGGGGAGGGTCGAAGCGCAGGAGAATTTCTGAAGAGAATAAAAACGCAGTGGTGGGCACTGGACGACAAAATTCACATGCGGTTGGAACAGCGGTACTTTCCTTTGAACTATCAATTTTTTGTTATTATAAAATATCACTTTTTTCGTTACATTGTAATAGTGAAAAAATTAGTGTAAATAGAAAGTTAAGTGTCTTAGAATTTTGCGCGAAGTAGATCTACTTGCTTGTACTTTGTTAGATAGTAACATTACAAAATTGGATTCGAAGTCTCCAGAATTATTGTTGTAAAATACACAAATTTGGGAATGTATATGTGAAATTTTCCAAAACTAGGACATCATCTTAAATATAAGTGAAGAAATAACATAAAATTGCATAAACATAAATGCATATTGCATTTATAACATAAGAAAACATATCATTTATTGTATAAGAATTGCATAAACAAATTACTCAAAAGAATACATCTTATTGAAATATTGTAGGTCCAACAATCCGTATATTTCAGACTAAAATAATTTTGTAATATTGAATGTGAAACACTGTAATTAGATATGAAATCAAACTTTGTCTTTGTCAAGCACTGTAATTTTACTTTACTCTTTGTTAGAAAAAAAAAAGTTTAATTAAGTAGCTTCCGGATATGTTCATATGTTATTAGTTTTCGAGGTTTCCAGAATTATAGTTGTAAAATGGGATGCACATGTGTATATGTGATGTACGATGTATATGTGATTTTTTCCAAAACTAGGGCATTCTCTTTAACATAAAATGTATTGGAGATATTGTTTATGCAAAGGAATACATCCTGTTGAAATCTTGTAGTTAGTGTAAGCCTAACAATCTGCATATAACAGACTAAAACGACTTTAAAATATTATTATGAAACACAATTAGATATGACGTCCAACTTTGCATCAAACACTGTAATTTTGCTTTACTATTGTTATAAAAAAGTTTTGTTAAGTAGCACGCGAATATGTTCATATGTTAGTAGTTTTCGAGGTCTCCAGAATTATAGTTGTAAAATAATAAATTGGGATATAATATATGAATAAATACAAATATATAGCTGTAAAATAATTTTGCTTTAATCTTTGCTAAAAAAATTATGCTAATAGCATGGAAATCTGTTATTAGCTTATAACAGAAAAATATATATGCATTTTTTTTAAGTAATCATGTTAAAATGTCATAATAAAATCAAAATTAAGATCTAATATTTCAAATTTAAGCAGAGATTATTAAAAAAAACCCTCGAAGAAATTATTTTTAAGAACGTATACATGGATTATATAGAAAACTTCATATTTCTACTATAAATGTATAGTTGTAAGCTAGACATTCACAGCTTTATAATCACAAAAATATTAAACGTTTTTAAAATTCAATTAATTTATCTGTTTCTTACTAAAGGTTTTTATATTGCAAAGTATTTATAGTTTCTAATCTTATTATTTTTTTAATGCGATTTGTTGATTAGCTTATCCCACCAGAAGGATTTTGTCCTGTACCTGTTTAGAATAAAAAAGTTAAGGAGTCGATATAAAGTGAAACTTATTAATAAAATAAATGTGAGGAGCATTTTAATTAGTGCTATTTGAAATGTGTTCAAAACAAGAATAATTTAACGAATTGTTAGGAGTTGATAACAAAAGTTCATTTTTTTAATTTTAAACTCCCAGAAGCAATTTTCTGGTAAGTTAAAGTAGATGATAGCATCTTTATTTTGAAGGTAAGGTAATTATCTATTAATATTAGCCATTAAGTTATTGAGATTCTTAGAGGTAGAAGACACTAAAACCAGTTATAAATATTATCTTAAAATATATTTTATAAGAATGGAGTAAGTATAATTTATATTATTTCAAGGAGTTAATAATGACTTATAATGACATAAATGGTTAGGAGAAACAGGTTGATATAAACCACTTTAAGTAATAAACTACGTCCTTTTGTATAATTAATGCAATCTGTGATTAGAGAAACAGAGTTTATTAAAATTTCAATGAAATGAAATTGCAAATTGTATAAACAAATGAAATTAATGTAAAATAAATATTTCTTAGTAAAAATTATCAAAATTATATGAAAAATTCCATATGCATATACAATTTAATTATTTCTCGACGACGACTGAATTATTCCGACGTAGCCACCATTCGTCTTTAAGCACTTTTGACACTCCTGGATAAAATGTTTTGATAATTTTCATAGAGGTTTATCATATCTTCAGGTTTAGATGATTTCGATAAAATTAAATAGACTTGGTGTTCAATTATTGCAGAACTGAAAATTGTAAAATTTCATTGTCGGCCTGCATCGTTAAATGAAATAAAAGTGTAAGTCACAGGTTGCAAGATCGAAACTATAAGCATTAAATACTTCTGATCGGAAATTTGTGATTATATAGGCAGCTGTACCAGCACAGTAACTTCCATCTATTTTTATGGTACGGTATAGGAAAGTTATTTCCATCACTTTTTATGGTACAGTTATAGCACAGTCATTCCCATCGTTTTTTATGGTATGGTATAACACAGTTGAAGATAAGCCACGGAGGCGGAGTAACAATGCTCCCGCAACGCTCTCCGATCCTATTAGACCGGTATCTACGGTTTAAAGTGGATTCCGAACCGCTACAAACATCCATGGCACCACCGGGACTCGAACCTGAAACCTGTGGTACCGAGCGCCAGAGCGCTAGCCACTCGGCCATTCAGGCCCTATAACATAGTTATTTCCATTGTTAATAATGCACGAAGAATAAATATTTCTTACTGCGCAAGCGTAGTATAATCAATGAATTTATAAAGAACAATTTTAAAATCTACCGCATATTTTTATTAAACTTACTTTTTCATGTTTTTGAAAAAGTATCACAATATTTATTTATTTATTTTAAATAGGATTTTATATTCGAAAAAATCTCAAGCCTGTTCAAAACATCATTAGCTCTCTTACTCACTTTCTCCAGTTAAAAATTTTGAAACTAATTTAAAAAAAAAACATGTTTAATATATACAGTCGGAAATAGATTAAAAATAGCATGTGTTCAAGATATAACTTTTCATCTCTAAGCCAAAACATGAAATAAAATGATGACTAAAAAATTAAAAATAAACAAATCATAATAATGAAAATTGAAATTTTATTTACATTTTGCATATTAACTTACTACGATAATGTACAAAAATTATCTGCCAATATATACTGGGTTATTTTAATTCAAATTTAAATGTAATGACTCGTTTATTTCTTATCCGCTAATTGACATTCAAATCTCGTAACACCGCCAGATTGTGTCATAAGAGGAAATGAATTAATTTACTTTTTTTCCAGTTTCCACAAATAAATTCTTTTATTTCGCAGGAATTTTATTTTTTTATCCGTTAAAATTCGCGATTGATTCCAGCATCTGCTCAGCGATTATTTGATTTGGTACCGACATAAGTTATAAATCGCTAATTGCCGTGTCATGTATAATCTCATGTCAGTAAGAGGAAAATAAATGGTCTCCAGTGATGAATTACATTACTTAAAAAGAGTTAAGCCTCAATAATCACACTAATACAAATGACATTAAAATTAAAACACGCGGTAAGATGTTAATCGCAAGTAATTTGGTTAAACATCTGCTGTGTCCCAGTGCATAATTGTATAAAAGAAAATCTTTAGAAAACATCTGTAACCGCTGATAGCGACTAAAAACTTATTCAAAACTTTAATCAATATATACTTATCGTTTTCCCCGTCGTATAAGGTGCATATATATATATTTTTTTCTTTAATGAACATGCAAGATGCATCTTTTTATCCACTGATTGTTATTCAAATCTCGAATCGGTGCTAGTTTGGCTTTATGTCATGCCTGAATTAATCCGATTAAAATATTATTATGCATGGTTTTCAATTCTGTGTAATAAGGTTTATCATTTACTACCAAATATGGCTTGGCGTCCATTATGCAATCTTAAACTTCATATTTCTTGATAACTAAACACTATTTTTGTTCTAAAAATACAATGTCATACAACAATAACATTATTACATTACAATATAACAAGCCCGACTAGTGGCCTAATGGCAATGCAAGGCGTTAGTGAGCATTAGAGCTGAGGTTGGTAATTAATAGTCAAATAATTAGCTAGACCTGGCACTCGGTGCCACAGGTTACGGGTGCGAATCCCGGCCTTTTTTGTAGTGGTTCGGAATCAACTTTAAGCTGTAGGTCCTTGTCTCGTATGACTGCAGGGCATCACAAAGCCAAGTCAGACTTCTACATACGGGTGCTCCATCACAACAGAAACTGCCACCTTTCCCTTCAACCATGAGTCATACGGATTCGGGGGCGTGGTCTAGATGTCTACCAAGTGGGGATAAGAAACAATAACAACAACAACAGAGCTGAGGTTGAATAAGCTGGCAGTTTTGTTGTAGAAACTGTTTCAAAAAGCGAGGAGACTCGATGGCGTTTGTGATGTTCAGCGTCTTGCCTCGATAGTCAGACTACCTGGTGAAAGTTGTCCGGTTTTCTCCCATACGATGCGTATATGCGGGATAATTCCCGGATGCGGGCAGTCTACTCATGGGTTGTCCTTCCCGTACTGCAGGTCACAGAGAGTTAAGCATACCAACATTATGGCATTATCCAGCAAGACTTTATTTTTATTGTTTTAGTACATAGTTTTATATAGTATATTATATATTTTGCAATTTCTGAGCAAAAGATATTTATCACATTTTAAAGAAATTTTGTGTTTTCAAAATAGTTTACATTTTCAATTCTATTAAAATATGATTCATATGCTATTGAAAATTATCTTTTGAATTGGAAAAATTATCTACTGAAAAATAAAATATTTTTCCCAAATCCAAAAGATGTCTTTATATCAAAAAATAAATGCCCATAAATGTATTAAAAAGGATTTCATTAATTTGAAAAGCCGATTTTGTGCAATTTAAATCTATGTTTTAATTTCTTTACTCAAATCTGTGCATATGAAATCTCTTAAAAAATTTAAATGTCAAATTTTTCATAACTCGCTTTTTTTATTTTAATCTATATGCCCATAATATGTTATAATCTCCTAAAAAATCCATTTATTTATTTTATTTTATTTGTATTTATAGTTTTTATTTATATTTATTTTTATTTATTTATTATTTATTTATATATATATATATATTTATTTTTATTTATTTTTTTATTTATACTTTTATATTTTTTATATTATTTATTTATATTTATTTTTTACTTTTATTTTTTTTAGTATTTAATTTTTTTTATTTGTTTTTATTTATTTATTTATTTTTTGTTAATAAAAAACACATTTACTTTAATCCAAATGGTTGAAATCTTTTATTATCAATTAGCAAATTTTTCATAAAACAAATCCATTTTTTAAATTTACTTTACTAAATCCAAAATACTTGAAATCGATTATCTTCTTTACCTTCCAAAAAATATAAGGAAGCAAAAAGAAGGAGGAGAAAAAAATAATAATAATAATCCTGTATTTAATAACAAAATTGGTTTCGGTTGTAAACTCGGAAACGATAACAGCAACTACCTATTTTCCATCTATCCCAAAATCATTGTCGCGACCCCAGCGATCCCCAACTTCTCAACAATGGACTTGCCAGCCAGAGGGCCAACAATGGCAATATGCGAACCATAACCTATTTGTTCGACCCCTCCCCCTACAATAAGTGCATTCGATCTGTGACAGACAGGCGTGAAAGTGTATTAGGAAGCCTTACACCCCATCCATTGGTTGGTAGTCGCTGAGCAGTCTTTGTGACCCTGACAGCAGTTGCCAATGTAAGCTTATAACTTTGGCAGTTCTTTTTTCTTTCTTTCTCTCTTTTTTGGGGGGGGGAGGTCTTTTTGGCTTTCCCCCCACCGTTGATCTGGTTGGTATTAAAAATGGATAAGAAAGAACGGAATTGGATTTACTGTTGGGGAATTGCTGCTAAGAAATTTTTTGACAATTGTGCATCGATTCGGAATTAGCTTATGGTTTCGGTTCTCCTGTAAGTCTTTTCAGGCCATGATGTTTATCTAAACTTGAAAACTCGTTCTCATAAATGTTAGTGACAGCTATGGGTTTCCAACATGCTTCTGATCTTTTTTTTTTTTTTTTTTTTTTTTCCCATCACGTATGATGTAAAAGGATTTGATTGAAGAAAAATATTTATTTTAGTTTACAAGTAATGTTTCAAAAAACTTCTGTATTTCTTATACAAAAGTTTTTTGAAAACCATAAAGTGAATCATATATATATGACTCACGCTATAGTTTGAGGAAAAGAGAAATGAAATTGAAAAAATTGAACATGAAAAGAATTTTTATTTATTCTAAATAATAAATTATGGTTTATTAAATAGAAGGATTTTCGCAATATAAAAATATATATCACAGCAAATTTTTAATTAGAAATAAATCTCATAAGTTTTCAAGCGATTTAGTCAGTCTTTAAATTTATCTGCTTCAGACTAATTTTCTATTGTAATTAAGAAATATTTTTACATATACAATTTTCCATGTTAAATAAAATCATCAAAACGTTCAATTTTTTTTATCAAGTATTTTTTTTTTATTAAATTAGAATATTGCAATGATTACATCAGGAAAGCATAACTCATTGGTTATTCACAAACTAATAATAAAATTGCACTCAAAATAATGCTTCAAACAGTAAGTTTAAAATTTCTAATTGTTTTTTTTAATTATAAGAAGGTATAAAAAGCATTCTAGAATCAAGTGAATCAAGATTAAATTGTTGATAATAAAGTTTCTAATGAAGCTGTCTCATAAAATTAAGCGAATCACTTTTCAAATGTGCAATATGTAGTAAGTCCAGAAACAGTTCACAAAATAATTCGATCAGACAGATATCATAACAAAAGTATATTTTTAATTACAGTGTTATGTCTGCTAATTAAAATAAAATGAATATATCCCAAGATGATGTAGCGTATTGATTGGGAAAAACCAATACGCAACACCAATTAATTTGTATAAATGGCATGCATATGCCGAACTTTTGTAAGACAATTGTTATGTATTTTTTAGTAGTTGTTGATAATAAGATTAATAAGGAAACTATCTCATGAAATTAAGCGAATCACTTTTCAAATGTGCAATATGTAGTAAGTACAAAAATAGTTCACAAAATAATTCGATCAACTAGATATCATAACAAAAATATATTTTTTATTATAGCGTTATATGTGCTAATGAATACTATATATCCCAAGCTGGTGTTGCGTATAGATTGTGAGAAACCAATACGCAACACCCATTAATTTGTATAATTAGCATATTTAAGCCAAACTTTTATAAGGCGTTGTAAGTATTCTTAATTTTGAAGGATATTATAAAATAATTAAAAATTAAATAAAAATTATTAAAAAAAAAACTAAGACATTAAACATCAGAAAATTAAGCTTATTATGAAAAACAGCTATAAAACGATAGCAATAGCCTTTATTAATATATATTTAATATATAGTTAGATAGACAGATAAGCCTCTGTTTTACTGATATGATTTTATATTGTATTATGAAATAAGACTAGTACAAATGCATACAAAAAGTAGTGTGAAAAGCGTTCATGTAAAATATTATTATACGGATATTTTTTTTCTATGTTAAATAATCTCCAGTATTTCATAAAAATAATTTTACACTTTTTAATCACAATTTTTTTTTTATTTTAATTCAAATGTTTTCATTAATTAGATTAATTTTTTACAAGAAAATTTTTTTAATAAATTTTAATTTAAAAAATTATAAATATATAAATGTTTAAAAATGGAAAAAGCTACAAAAGCTCGTAAAGAATCAATTGTAATTACCTAATAACTTAGCTGTCTAATACATTTTAATGCATTTTTAACTATAACAATTCAGGAACAAAATTTTATTAATAAAAAATTCTTCTATGATATGATTACTTGAATATTATAACACCTGAAAGTTGTGAAATAATCTGAAAAAATAATTAATAATTTAAACCAAAATTATTTTAGATGCTAACTAATAATAACAATAAAATAAATAAAAAACACAAAATGTTATTACAGAAATAAATAATCCCAATTTTTTCAAATTATGTTATTTTCAGTAGAGTTACTTAAGTTAAAAAGGTAATATTATAAAAGTAATATTAATTTTCTCACTTTTTATATATATATTTTTTTTTACCATATTTTACATTTTATGATATAATTTTACATGAACAAAAATTATCACCATAAAATGTTGTCATGACTTCTATGTACAAATATTATAAATATTTAGTTTTGACGGAAGAAACGTTTTTAAATTACTGTTTCTTTTTCTATTTTCTAGTATTTTAAAAAAAATATTTCAGCATAATTATGTTTTTGCATTTTACCATTGTTTCAAATAAATCTGAAGAAGTTGCATTCTTTGGGGGAAATTGCTAAATTTTAAAATGAATTTTTCTAAGTATTGTGCAAATTATGTACCCAAAATAAAACAACTAAGTAATTAAAGCTATTTATATGTAAATGAAAGAATAATTTACATTTAAAATATACAGAAAACTACAAATTTAAATTTTAATCCTTATAACATTTTATTCTCAAACTTATATTAAATTTCATTGCAATATTAATGGTATATTATAAAAATAAAGTTAAATGGAAAACTTTTAAGTATTGTTACTTTTGATGTATTATACTTTTTTCAAATTTATAATAACTACTTACAACTATTAATAACTCCAAAGATATAATAACACAAATCTTATAACAGAATTATAAATCAATTACTACAATAACCACTAAACAAAATGGAAACTATTCATGCCAAATAACAAAACTGAAAAAATGAAATCTTATTTATAAATTGACAGTAATATTTCCATGGCAAGTATATATTTTTAGAGAATAAAAAATTCATTTTTCCCCTCTATATAAATAATATTTATTTAAATACCTTAATTAGTTAGATTAAAATTTTATTTTTTAAAAATTATTATTTATTTTATTTTAAAGAAACCCGGCAGGTTTTTAAAATTTTTATATTTAAAGCAGTAAGTACTAATGTACTTTATCTTAATCTTTTAAGAAAAAAATATTATTTTCAAATAAATAATATTTTTTTAATTAAATTTAATTCTTAAATATTTTTCAATTAAATTTAAAAATTGTTTACAACTTTGATATTTTAAATCAATTTTTCTCATTATTTTTGGAAAGCTTTTTATAACATAGTGCACAGGAATACGATTTGCTGTCATGTTATTATTTATTGTTTAGAAAGATTTTCTTAGCAGTAAATAATAACTTCTTTCTAAAAATAAAATTTTAAATCTTTAATAGAATATTTCTAAACAATAAATAATAAAGGAATAGGATTTGCTGTACCATTATCATTTAATGTTTAGAAAGGGTTTCTCTCGCACCCTATGGAAAAAAACCCTGGATAAACCTGTTTTGAATTTTTTTTTAAAATTAAATATTTAACAAAAATTTAGAATATAAATATAATAATAAAACACATTGCAAGAAATAATGACAAAAAATTAAATATTTATAGCTATTATAAAAAAAACCTTACAATTTTAATAGACTAAAATCATGAAAAATAAAAAACTGTTGTAAAAGCACAGAAATAATGCACAAAAATAATGAAGGAAAAATAAACTATAGGTTTTATCTTTATCTAAAGATAAAAACTATTAGTTAAGGTTAGTTAGTTAGTTATAAGAAGGGATTTGAAGATCAAAAAATTTAATATCAAAATTTGACAGTTGTATTGTCTTTCAAGTACTGTGTCCTCTTAAAATATTTTAATTCGATACTGATAATTACTTATTCACTTTTCGTTATAAATGTATTCACTTTTCTCTCTCTATATATATATATATTCACTTTTTTCTCTCTATATATATATGTATTACTTTTTTATATAAAACTCACGGAAGGGACCATTTGCTATACAAATTTATTACCCTTCATTCACATGGGATCTATTACAAAACCCCAATAAATCCTCTATTTTATTACAACAGGTAAGAAATATCAGAACACCCATATTACATTTTTAAGGGAACCCATACTCGAAGCATAACGAATGCCAAAAAATACGATAGCACCCCGAAAAGAGGGAATCCAAAAACACATCCCCCTTTTTTTTCCATGGGAGTTAGTCTCACCTTTTGGGTCACAAAAAGACTAGGAATAATTTGTCGCTCGGTTTATCTAGTGAAAAGACTGCTATTTCCCGCCTTCTATCAAAAAGCAACCGGACATATGTCCAACATTGATAATACAATAGGAGGGGCCTGCCGCTACTGGCAGGTCCTTATTCTTCTGAGGTTGTCGGTTTTAAACTGCCGTGGCATATGGGCCACACTGTTTGTGTTGATCTTCCCGTCTCCTAACAGAAAAATCTTCTCTTATTCGAAAGTTGATCTTTATCCGATACATATTGAGTGTGGATCTAGCCACTTCTTCCATGTATGGGGTTTTTTCTCTCATCGCGGTTGGGGGTCGTGTAGAAGTACTAACGCAACAACCTTCCGATCAGGAATTGATGAGCAGGAAGTTTGCTTAAGAGACAAATATCAAGATATCAAAGTGTTTGTGTTTTTACGTCTTTGGGCTTAGAAATAACTGGTTTTTGACGAAAAAAATATACAGTTCTCCCAGCATAATTCATAAATGTTATTTAGGTTACAAATACAAATGATGAAACATTGTAGCTTTTGACATTAAAATTTATAAAGATCTGATTAAAATAAACATAAATGTTATGTGCTAGGTGAATTATAGCTATATGAATTGTTAGCTATATTAATGCTAAATTATAATAAATTAATTATAATAATTACTAAAATAAGCATTATATCCATTAAATTCAATTCAATTTTTCAACAAATAAATTTTATTAATATTTGGCAAATTTCTGTTTTATTTTTCTATTGAATCTCAATGTTAAATAATTATGAATTTTAATACATTATCTGTGAATTTGATTGTCTTAAAAAGTACTTAATTTCTAAAAAAAATAAATATTCTTAATTGCAGAATATTTTGTAATTATTTTGTATCATTTCTTAAGCCTTTTTATTTAAATTCCTTTACACATATAAGACTCATTATAGTTTGTGATTCATAAGATTTCTATTTCTTCTTCATAAAACAATGACGAAAACAGCTCCTGTAAACAATAATTTTATCCTTATGATGAATTATAATTATAAATAATTAGAAATTCATTTAATATTGTGTAAAATACACAAAATTACTTGAATTATTAAATAAATTTAAAAAGAAACCCCTTATGGATTTCTGAAGATTAATTTTACATCATACACATCCATGAAATGCACGTAAAATATTTTCTTTAACAGTTTAGTTGTATTTTATTTCAGCATTCCATCTTTTTATTATTTAAAATGCGTTAAATTGTTTCAACAGCGATGTTGGTAAATCAAGAAGACTGACATATCATTTTATAAAATGTTTTTTTTTTATTTTTTGTTCATGGTATATATCTGCATTTAAACTTCCAGTGACAGTGCTTTGAAATCAGTTAATATCTCATATTGATTTTTTAAAATTTTATTATGCTACATTTGATACATTTTTATTGAATTCATAATTTTTCTTATCTTAGCAAAGCTGTTAACAGCTTATCTCTAATTTTAGATGGATTCATGTCACACAAAATTATCATTTCTGAGAATAGATTAAGAAGAAATTTTGCCTCTTCTAAAACAAAGCACGTATATGAGTTTGTTTAAAAAAATTTTAAGTACCAAGCAAAAATTTAAGATAAGAATAAAATCAGTAATGTCTTCATTTCAATTAATATTAATTTTCATGTCTAAGTAACAGTTGTAAATTTATTTATAAATTAAAACTTTTAATATGATATTCATACTTATTGATAAATTTGATGTTTATCCATTTTAAAAAGTCGAGCTTTCCTATGCTGTCTCCAAAACTAAACCAGCAGCCTGATGGCCAACTGGTCAACGCTTTGGTCGTTGGTATCACAATGGTATTATTTATGCCTCATATATATTTAGCTGGTAGCGAATCCTGACGGTGGCATGGATCTTTGTGAGTGGTTCGGAATCCACGTTAAACAGTAAGTCCCAGTCTAATTAGCCCTAAGTGTGCAAAAAAATGACCGTAGAGTGGTAAACCGAAACTAAACAGGAAAAATCACTTTTTTGTATGTACATCATTTACAGCTGCCTGATGGCCAATTGGCTAGCACTCTTGTCTTTGTACCACAGGCTTATGTTCGAATCCTGGTGGGGGCATGGATGCTTGTTAATGGTTCGGAATCCATGTTAATCTGTAGGTCTCGGTCTAAGTGGGGAAAAAAATGATAGAGCGACAAACGAAACATGATTTACATAGGATTTTATTTTACTATTATTTTTAAATTAATTTAACAAGCATTGGTATTTGATATACAGATGTATTGCCTATATATTATTAAATCCGTGTTGATTATTCAATTAATTATATTATTCTTTCATGAAAAGGGAAATTAATAAATGGATCTACTTTAAAAAATCTCAGTAAAAGCGAATATCAACACTTATTGTTTTGTTTATATTTTAGTTATTATTATTATATTGTAGTTATTATTATTTGTTATGTTGTAGTATATATTGTTTGTTACAATATATATTGTTTTGCTTACATCCAGTTACAAAATTTAAAATTGGTACACTTGGGCAAAATGTCATAAAGGACTATGACTTTTGTAAATGAAAAAAAAAAAAAATGGTATTAAAAACTGCCAACGTATATGGGCTAGAATCTCAACATATTTAATAAACACACACCTATCATTCAAATACTCTGGAATTTTTTCGAATATTTAGCAAATGTATGTATTGTTGATTAATAAATGGGCCAATATAAATTTAAAACTCAACGTAAAAAAAGATAATGAAGATTAATATGGAAACTGAAAGAAGTTTAAAGATTAGAACCATGTTATATTTGTATGTAAAACTTTATGAAGGCTATATTATTAAGGAATCTATGTTTTATTCTGCTGAACTATAAATGTATACATAAAATGTAATTTAGCTTTGCATAACATAACTTTGAAAAATCTCATGGATCGGTTTGGTTTGTCGCTCTACGGTCATTTTGTGCACACTTTGGGCCGGGACCGGGACCTATAGTTTAACGTAGGTTTCGAAACCACTAACAAACATCTATGCCATCGCCCGAACCTAAAACTAAAGGCCAGAGCGCTAGCCAATTGGCCACCAGGTCACTTCATATAGAAAAAGAGTTATTCTTACTAACTCAAAATTCCTGATTGATAAATGTAGAACGTACATCTTATATAAGAGGTAGACACGATGATTTATCAAGCTTTTTAATGTTGAGCACCAGATTTGACTCCATTTGTCTCTATTATGATAGATCTGTTGCAGATGATTTATAATGTAAATTCATAATAAATGTTGGTAATGCATAGAAATCTTTCTATATCGATTTATTAAAACTGCAACTGTCTATTAAGTTAAGCAATTAACAAATTATTAATCGATCCTGAATTAGACTCACAGAAGATGTTGAACATTTTTGATGTTAATCACTTAATAGGTAATAAATGGCTATAAATTTACACACCCGTCGGCAAACTAAAAACACTGAGCTTAATCACGACAGAAAATCAGAGATATATTTATCTTAACGAACCTTTCCAACATACATATTTGTAGATCTAACGTTTCTTGTACTCGAATAAGTAAATTGGAGCAGCAGCTCATGGATAGGAAAAGTAATAGTGTCAGACTCCCAACATTTTGTATCTCCTTTAAATACATACTATACATATATTTATTTTTCTATTTTCACTTTTGTTCCCTTAATTAGATTTTTATAAGTGCTCAAACTTAATTTTATTTATTCAATTCCTACTATTAGTTCACACTCTCCCTATATGTATTTATATATCTTGTCCAAATTTTCAATCGGTAATAGAATACTTTTTATTCCTCCACTCAAGTTCAAATACATTTTTTTTAAACTTGTAGTGGATGGCACTTGATGTTAATACAGTTTTTTCAAATATTAATTCAGTAATTAAATTTAATTAATTGAAAAACTGGACGGCTCGAAACTCACTGAAAAGGGTCCTTGCAATAATGAAGCATTACAAAAGATAGATAGAAGGAGAAATTATGGACCATCAACAGCTTCATAAATTAGAAACAACAAAAAAAAGAAAGGGAATAAATAGTACCAAACAAAAATAATAGTCCAACACCATATATAGAAAGGAAAATGGAAAATTGCAAGGAAATTCGCTTTCTATTTTGCCACTTAATATTGGGATTCTGTCATACGTATATACATATTCATATTAATTGTAATTACGTAATAAAAAGTAACTAAAATAAAAATTTTCTTTGTTAACCTTAGTAGGAATTGACTTTAAAATTTTTTTTTTTTATTATTATTACTTGTTTTCTTCAAGTGGGTAAAGGTTTAGACCTTAATGGGTTAATAAATACTTTTTAAAGGTTTAAAATATTACTTTTCTGAGTTCATTGCCCGTTCCTTCCAAAATTTTGGTGAAAGCGACCGCATAATTTTGGACAACCCCCTGCCGCGCATCACCCTTGCTAGCGAACTCGGCATTTTGCGGTCTGCTATCATAATACTAATAGAAAGCAGCTGCACATAACAGCACTCGAGCAATCTGTACCGATTACAAAAGCCGCGATATTGGATACAGCCACTCTATTGGTTTGGAAGTGTATATATGAAGGGAGATTTGCACTTCCCTCTTCTCACCCGTATATCACGCAGTTCTCAAACGCAATTCGCTGCTACTTTCTCACCTCCCATCTTTGCAATCCCCCCCCTTTGCATTTTCTATTCAGATGAGGCGATTTTTATTTTATTTTATTATTTTTCCGAAAGGGAGCTTGTTTAAGTGTTCGCCGGTGTTGTTCGGTTTGCTTCCTAGTTCATATGGTGAATAAAATAAAGAAAGAAGAAAAAATTGAGAAAGAAAAACTTTTTTGTAATGTATTGCAAGGAAATGTATAGAATCATTGCAGAAGCATATTGAATCATTCCGTCCTTCCCTTCTCAATAAAAAAAAATGTCTACCAGGACAATTTTAAAGTAAATGGATTCAAAAACGATCAAGCAAAATTTTGTATCACATGTATATTAAAATTAGTTATATGGTAAAATAAAATGTGCTTTATTTAGCTTAAAACTATTTCGACTCTGAAATTCTAACTATCGAGTTAATATAAGAATAAGTAGATATTTCTTATGCAGGAGTGGTTCGGAATCCACTTTAAATTGTAGGGCCCGGTCTATTCAGCCCCTCGTGTGCACAAGATGACCGTAGAGTGACAAACCAAACCACAGTTATTCACGGCATTCCATTAGATGAAAAGGGAAATTTTGCAACATTGCTTCTCTGTTATTCAATAACATTGTCAATATCTCACTGACTAAAACACTATAAAAAATGTATTACATTGTAATACGTTAATCCAGTAGTTTTGATATATTTCCTTTTTATGTTACTTATAACAAAACGAAGATAATGTCAAACTCACTTGTCCGCATTATTAAACTAAATTTTATATATATATATATATATATATATATACATATATATATATATATATATATATATTGTTGTAGCTATTGTGAAATTTAGTTAAATGTTATCTTAAGCTTTCTATTTCAATAAACTTTGTTATTAAAATGTTTGACTTTAAGAAAAAAAGAGTTGCTTATTAATGACTTATATATCTATATCTATATATATATATATAAACTCATATACATATTTCCTATGGCAAAACAGGAATAGAAAGTATTTCTTCTAAAGTTTTTTTTTTTTTTTTTTTTTTTTTTTTTTTTAAAGAAAATATTGAGTATAGAAAAGTAGTTTTGCGATAAATTGATCAATTGTCAAAATTAGCAATTAATCAACCGCCATACTAAATGTCATTAATAAGCAACTTTTTTTTTTAAGTCAAAAAATTTAACCACAAAGTTTACTGAAATAGAAAATTTAGCTTTTAAGGAAAAAAAATTTCAGGGAGCTGTGTAACATTAGAAAAATTTATTTAAGTTCTACAAAAATATATTGCCTAAATTGTTGATATATAGGAGCTAAAACAACAACAAAAAATACTTTTTGCTTGAACTATTGTGAAAAAATATATGAATTTCAATATTTTCTGGCTTAAATTCGGAAATACTTACCAATGCATATATGAAAATCGACAAAATTTTTTATTGTGAAAAAAATATGGATATTCAATATTTTCTGACTTAAATTCGGAAATACTTACCAATACATATCTAAAAGTCTACAAAATTGTTTATTGTGAAAAAAATATGGATATTCAATATTTTCTGGCTTAAATTCGGAAATACTTACCAATGCATATATGAAAGTCGCCAAAAATTTTTATTGTGAAAAAAAAATATGGATATTCAATATTTTCTGGCATAAATTCGAAAATGCTTACCAATCAATTTTACAATTTTTCGGACTTTATCTGTAGCTCGTCCTCATGTGTAAATTAATACTACATACAAAATTGCTTTAAACTGCACACGTGCTTTACTGCCTAGAAGAAAATAGAGCTATTGCCCTCAAATGAATTGGCGTGGTATTTTTATCATAAAATTAATTATCAATAATTCTGAAAACAATGGCAATTAAAATTCCATTCATAATAAAATTTTCCATGTTTTATTTTTCTGGTTTATCTAGCATAGTTTAATTTTTATCATTCAGAATTATTTCCTGCCTTCCTGGAAAAATAAATGCAAAAATGCATTGAAGAGAGTGTTACAAGTTATGCATTTTAATGCAGCGATTGCATTAATACAGTAACTTACATAGAAGTACATTTATCTCTACTTAGAATTTACCAAAACATTTTTATCTATACAAGTATTTATAAAAAAAGGTGTAATATTTAAGTTCGCTTGAAAAAAATAAAGACAGAGCGTGGGTTGCTTTGAAAAACTAGCCAGTCAGCTAACAAATATGTCAATAATTTTTATTTTCTCATTCGCTAGCATTAACAATACTCAGGTGTTTATGCATAAAAGCAAAAAAATGTCATTGAATAAATCATAACGTAGGCTTTGATAAGTCGTTTTTATTGCTGAAAATATTTTGACACAGAATTTATTATATCACTAATCATCTCATCTAAACGTGGGTTGTAGCATTAAAGGTAATACAAGGATTATGTAGCATTCTTACTTGTCGGAAATGACAAGCAATTGATTTGGTCCGAAGTCAAACTTTATTATTTTTAAAAAAAATTATTTTAATAATTTGTTCATTGCTTTCAAAATGACAGATGTGAAAGTAAATCTTCAGATTGCGAATTAAGCAATTTTAAATTACAGCTTTATTTATTTTCAATCGGAAAAGTAAGAGAATGCAGTATGCAAATTTTAGAATCATTTATTTTGTTTTATGAGTGGCATTATCACCTCATAGTTATACTTATTTCCACAAATTAAAGACAAATATGAAAAGTTGTGATTGTGAAAATTCTATTCATTGGAATTTAATGAAATTTGGCAAAAACATGAACCACTTTTTCACAAATTAGGTACAAACAATAAACAATATGCGTATTTTTTGTCTTAAAAATGCTCAGAATAGAAACATACCGTAGTATAGAGTGCAGTAATTCATTTTCCGATACATTGAGGGTGATCACTTCTAACTGCAATACAGGCACTGCAGCGATGTATCATACTCTTCATCATGGTATATATTAACTAGAACATCCCAGACATGCCCAAACAGTTTCAAGTTCAGGAAACAGCTTCATGAATTGTATAGTTGTATAAACATCATGTCAAAATTTTAACTTAATTGATTAAAATTTTAAAAATTAAAATTATTATTAAAATTATTTTATTAATTAAAATTTTATTTCCATTTATTTGTCTTATTTTTATTCTTACTGTTCAAAAATAAGTTTTCGTGCTTAGCATGTAAAATTTGATATGGGCCTTTAAAATAGAATTGCAATTTTATTAACAAAGCTTACACTGCATTACTTTTATAAGCAATTATTTTTTAAACAAAAATATCTAATTCATTGCATAATTATTTTTGCCCTCATTATTTGCTGTTTCGGAAGAAATTAAGATATTTTTCTTACTAAAAAGCGTTATAAGTTAATACAAAACATGAGACATAGAGCATGTGAAAACCTATATATATAGGTTTTCACATGCTCTACGTCTCCTACTTTGCCAACGACTCATATATTCCTTTTTTTTTTTTATTCTTTTTGGTTTGGTTTGTCGCTCTACGGTCATTTTGTTCTAATTAGACTAGGACCTACAGTTTTATGTGGATTCCGAATCACTAACAAACATCCATATCACAGCCAGGATTCGAACCTGTGGTACCAATGGCCAGAGAGCTAGCCAATTGGCAATCAGGCCGCCATATTTCTTTGAGGATATACAATATATATATATTCCTTGAGAGGAAAAAGTTCATACTACTATCACTTTTATGAATACGGGCAAATGAAAAATGGAAAGAAACCCAATGGTTGGTTATTAAATTTCTGAATTACTCTCTACATCGAGTTCATTATATGATATTTTTATCTTGTCCCTACAAACCCCATATTTTAAAAGAGTATTGTATGAAACACAAAACAGGAAGAGATAAGTCGATCTCCCCAAAACCATCAAACCAATACCGATAAAAGTATTGAAAAAGTACATCATCATCATTTCTCATTAGAATCCCCCCACATAATAGGTGGGCACACGATACGCGGCGTAAACACACGCTCCCACTCACACCATTGAAATAAAAGAGCAGGGATGTGTTATAGACAGAAGCGACTTGCCATTGCAGTGATAAATTAGCGTTTTATTAAATGGGTTCTGCGGTGACTGGGAAAGACAGGCGCTGATTCGCATCGGACACAACAAGCGATGCCAGTTTTATGAGAAAAACCGCCCCCGATAACCGCAACCGCCGCTGCCACGTGGCAGGCAACACCCCCGGTCTGAGGGGCGTCCGTTTGAGTAGAGGGCAAACAGCGGTTCTTGGAGCGCGTCCTAATACTTTATCAAAATTTCGGGGCGTGCATCTAATGGAGGGGGTGAGGGATTAGTGATGACATTTCCCACGCCTTGGAAATAATGGGATGCTGACATGGTGGAGTGTGCTCTCTGGGTTATCTTTCGGCCGTGTTTGCGTTCTCAGGGCTTCTCCCTCAGTGAAAAATGGCACCTGTTTGGAATGGGATAAAAGTGAGTGACTTTTATAGTGAGTATCGGTGACTTATTAACACCTGGGACAAAAAAGAAATCTATACATTCATTAAAAACCAAGTAATAAGGCTTCGAAAATTTAATACTTAATAAAGTTAGTTCATACAAAATTCTATATTGTTGCAGGTTGGTAATCAATTTATAAATAGATACATATTAGCATAGTAATTCATATATATTAACTATTATATTACTCTTATATTGTTGTTGTTCTACTGCAGCTGGCAATTCAGACAGTTAATCTTTATACCATAAGCAAGTACTGCACTGCTGTTACTAATTTAACACTACCCAGGGGGTACGAACGGATTGAAGATACGCTACGAGCGCAAATAATACTCCCCCACAACGCTCTTATTTAGACCGGGATCTTCAGTTAGAAGTGGATTCCGAACCATTATAAACATCCATCCAGCACAGCCGGTATTCGAACCCGATACCTACGGTACCGAGTGCCAGAGTGCTAGCCACTCGGCCGTCAGCCCCTCCCCATCACTTTTATATACTAATATATATTAACATTGTTTTTTATAGTGAGTACCGTTGACTTATTAACACCTGGGACAAAAAAGAGATCTATGCATTCATTAAAAACCAAATAATAAGGCATCGAAAAGCTAATATTAACAGCAAAAAATTCTACTTACTCAATTTGTATCCTATTCTCACCATCATCCTATTCAAAAATGTGTTGCAAGTCATTAATCAATTAATAAATAAATGCATTTAAATATATATTAACATATTAATTAATATACGATAACATATTAATTTATGTATATAGTGATATTATTAATTAATATATCCCTTTTATACTTTAATATATATTAACATTGTCTTTTATAGTGAGTATCGTTGATTTATTAACACCTTGGACAAAAAAGAAATCTATGCACTCATTAAAAACCAAGTAATAAGGCTTCGAAAACCTAATACTATCAGCAAAAAATTCTATATACTCAATTTGCATCCTATTTTCATAATAAACAAAAAAAAAAATTTTAAGTCAATAATCAATTAATAAATAAATACATTCAATAAATATTACCATATAATTAATTATATAATTCGTTGCCATTCTGTTTAAATGAAAATATTCGGCAATTACTAAGTAAAATATCTTGTCAAAATTAAAAACAAATACAGAAATATTTTTATCTTGTTATTCATTACATAAATATATTCAATAATTAAACATACGTTTAGAAATAGCAGAATCCTTTATTTTTAATTTATTTTATTTTTTTATTGAGTTACATCATTAAGTTACGATGGACCAACCAAAAAAAAAGCTACATTTTAAATGTATAAATCAAAGTTAAAAATCAAGTTAATGTAAACAAAGTGAGTGTTGGTCAGTATTAATTTTAATTTAGATTTTAAATAAATATCTAATAAATATAGGCCTAGTTAAAATCCATAATTAAATTTGAATTATCGTTTCAATAAATATTCCTTATGGTCAATATTTTTATGCTCGTTAGTTTTTGTAAAAAAACATATATTGTCAATTTTTTAAGTTTGAATGCAATGATATTGGGAATACATATTTGATGAGAAGAAAATGAAAGTATTAATTTATATGGAAGGATATTTTTTGCAGTGCTTTTTAAGATGATTAAAAAGAGCTCCAAAAAAAAGCAATGATCACTCAAAGCTGTCTTATACAGCAAGCATCCAAATGTAAGTTTATGAACTGTATAGCGTATAAGTTATTACCAGGGATGGGGACTTGACCAAAATAGTTCTAATAATAACTCTATTTTTAATAATAACTCATGTTTATGTAATGAATAGCAGGATATACAGCTTTCTTTTATACTGCTTTCTTTATGCTGCTTTTTCTTTATACTGCTTTCTTAATACTTTTGCTATTATTTTTAATTTTGCCAAGATATTTTACTTACTAATTACCAAATGTCAACGAATCATATATCCAATTATATGTTAATATATACTGAATGTATTTATTTATTGATTGATTACTGGCCTGCAACAAAGTTTTGTGCATGATGATAATGAGAATAGGATGCAAATTGAGTTATTGAGTCGGATTTCTTATACCAACTGTTAATTCCAGACATATTACACTTTCCCCTATTTTATCCTGATAAATGGGCTTAGGAAAATTTGTGAAATAAATTAAATTACTTTTATCAAACTTATATATCTATAATAAAATTTTTTGCATAACAAAAGGTTTTTTGTTTCAACTTTACTTTAAAAAAACATCATTTCCATTCTAAATTTGCTTACTAGAATACCCATAAAAATAACTGTACCAAATGAACTATAAAAATATTATAAAATAGCTTAAAATAAGCAAAACAAAATTTTACGCATAAAAATGCTGTATTTGTGATATATATACATATACTTTTTATTTCTAATGCAGCTGGCAAACACTTAGACAGCTTGGTCTTGGATGCCTTAAGGTAAGCGTAGCATAGACGTACTCACTTTGCATTACCCAGGGGGCGCGTGTAACTTGAAGATAAGCCACGGACGCGGAGTAACAATGCCCCCATAACGCTCTACGACCCTATTAGACCGGAACCTACAGTTTAAAGTGGATTCAGAACCACTACAAACATCCATGGCACCGCCGAGACTCGAACCCAAAAAAACCTGTGGTACCGAGGGGCCAAAGCGCTAGCCACTCGGCCATTCAGGCCCGTATTTGTAATATATTGAAGTTTACTTTTTCTTAATAATAGATTAACTTGTGCAAGATCTTTCAGGGTTGATCCAAGACAGCGTTTTGCAAACCTCACTGCTAAGAAAAGTCTATCAATACTTACTTGGGTTGCTGTTAAAGCAATATCAAACTTTGTTAGTAGTTGTGCTATTTTTTATTTTTATTTTACAAATGCTGAACTTTGGCACTTAACCCATTAGTTCACGGGCTCTACAGTACTTTTTGATCACATCCTCATACCAATAAAGTGCATTACAATTATTTAAATGTTCAAAAGTCATAGACCGACTAGAGTCACATAAAACACAGTTTGGGCAATCCACCTTTCCAATTCTATAGAAGTGGTTACGTACACAGTCATGATCAGTCAAACGTCTAAATAGAGCCACCACTATATATTAAAGGATACAATTAAATTGCCCTATTTACATTTAATTTTAACATAAATTTTTAGAATTTTGCAAAAATAAAAATTATTTTTATACAATACTACTTCCTTCAAAAAGGCTCGACTCCCGACTCCTACTCCGATTCTCCACCTCTGGTTATTACATTTTTATAGATTCTTAAGCTATCAATGCAAAATTTTATATTAATAATAAAAAAATAAATGATTTATACCTATGCTATGCAAGTTAAAGTGAAATGATAACTGTATTTCATAAAAGTAATTATCAAATGTTGTTTTATTCTTAGTTATAGTTTATTGTAAACTCGAAAAGTAAATTTTGGATTGAAAAATACTGAATATATTTTGAATAATTTTGCAGCAAAACTAAATTTAAAAAGATAAAAATAGAATAAAGCAATAGAAGTTAGACGAATACATAATTAATAATTCTCTTACGGCCATAAAGTTCATTAAAAAAACTAATACACAATTTAATGATTTTGGTCATTCATTGTTATTAAATTCGGCATTACTAGTATATTAAATTTAATAGCATTGATTATCGTAATGATAAAAGAAATGGAAATAATATAACTTTTGAAATAATAGCTAAAATAATGCACAAAAATAAAAAAAATTAAAATTTTTATTAATAAAAAGAATTTTAACAATTTTCAGAAAATGAACTACTGCCACTAGTTTTTTTTTTAAATATCTGCCAGTAGGCAGATTGCCTTGGCCCACAATGGGGCTGCTGCGCCAATGAAGATGTAGTTTTTTTAAACACGCCTATCATTGCTTTAACTTCATTATTTATATCTAATTAGTAAATATAGTTTAAAAGTCCTAAATCTCTACCTTTAAACTTAAAAGTTAAAAAAAAAAAAAAAAAAAAAAAACACATCAAATAATTGATTTCAACAAGCAATCTTGGATAACTTTTTAATATTTTAAAAGTCCTTGAGACAAAAAAAAACCATTTATTTACTAAGACTTATATTTCCAATCCATTATATTTCCTATTAGGAAAGAGACGTAATCATCAATTAACTTCAACAAAATAATGCCTCTTACTAAACAATGTAGGTAATCCTGTCCGTTGCTATTTTCAGGATATCATTCATATCTTCGTTTACTCAGGGGTTTATGGGGGGGTTGAGGGCACCCTCTTTATCAACCCCTCCCCCCCACTTGCCCTATCCATTACCGAGATCAGTTCATAACGGATGCCTCGCGATGCAATGTCAAGTGATATCGTGATACTATTTCCCACGGAAATCCATCCCCCGATCCCTGGAGAATATCTCCCCACATCGATAACGTGGCCTGCACGCTCTTGCGTATCAGTAATGCGTTGAGTCGAAAACACGGGCGATAATGTTTGGGCTTCGTTTTGCACGATCAAGCGAGAAATTTTGATTGAAAGCTTCTTTTTAACTTGTCCTTTTCAGCGGTGTGACCTAAAATTTCCTGTAGGAAGAAAGGGGAAAACCCCTATCATCGATTATAATTGATTTGACTTCAGTAATTAATTTCTAATTTATATTTGTCAGTTATATTTGTTAAACCCGCAATTTTAATTTTTTTAAAGATTTTTATGTGTAATAAATATAGTAATCTAATAATTTATATATTTTTTTTCTAATGCAGCTGGCAAACACTTAGACAGTTGTCTTTGGTGCGTTAAGGCAAGTGCTGCACCGACGTTACTCACTTATCATTACCCAGGAGGTACGTGTAGCTTGAAGATAAGCTACGGACGCTGAGTAACAATGCCCCCACAACACTCTACGAACATATTAGACCGGGACCTACGTTTTAAACTGGATGGACTTCAAACATCCATGGCACTTCCGGGACTCGAACCCGAAATCTATGGTATTGAGCGCTAGCCACACGACTATCATTGGCCACTCGACCACATTTGAACTCATTGTGACGAGCGGTTTTTTTTTACAGCATTATGAAAGTGGGACTTAATCACCCTGTATTAGTTATCCAGTAATAGTTGTATTGCGATTATATTCAAGAATACGAGTTCAATTTCTACTAGCGGCGCGTTTTACCCTCACTGATTTAAAACACAAGTAGATTGATAGATCTAGTGAAAGAAAATGTTGCTACGAAAATCGGACTATTTGTTACAGTTTTCCTGGTTTGGGGTTTTTTCCAAAAACCAGAAGGTCATTGTCAATTGATTCAACATACAGAACAACAATAAAATAACTGTGAAAACAAGCATCTTCTGAAGGTTAAATAATTAAAGCATTAGAGAATAAACATAAACAAAAAAATTAAAATTACAAGAGGGAAAAAAATGATTTACTCACTCATTAAAGCTATAGTTCATCATCTCAAACTACAGTGTATCTAATATATATATATATATATATTACATTCATTCTATCGTTGGTTTTAAAATTGTAATCAAGTTAAGAATCTAAATTACTTTCTAAGATTCGATATGGCTTAAATCTACTTAATCCATTACTTTTCCATTGTATGTATCCATTGCTTGTATAATTTTTCCTAAAGGCGTAAACATAAAGTTTGCACTCAATTTGGTTCGGTTTGTCGCTCAACGGTCATTTTTGCACACATTGAGCTAATTAGACAGGGACCTACAGTTTAACGTGGATTCCAAGCCACTAACACGCTTCCATGCCACCTCCAGGTTTCGAAACTGACGCCAAGGGGTACCAAAGGCCGGAGCGTTAGCCAATTGATCATCATGCTGCTTTGCGTAATTTAGTTATTTAGCTTTAAATAATATTTAGCTGCTATAAATGAAAAAAGGAGAGTAGTAGGCATTTAAAAATAACATTAATTAAATAATGCTATGAAATAAAATAACGTTCATAAATTAAACTGAAGAAAAAATAAGATTTCTTATTGATAGAAAAATCTCTTGATGTTATGTTAATCGAAGGTTTCAAATATTTACGCAATTAAGGTATTCTAAAAATTTCACTGTACATTATAATTTTATCATGAAAATTTGAATTCCATGCATCATCCATTTTTTGATTGATTATGGCCTTTTACAATAATTGATTATAAGCAATAGTAACACAAGCAAAAGATTTAAATACCAGAATTTTTCCTTAATGAATAAACAAGATGATTGATAAAAAAAACTTAAACCATATATAAACTTACAATATTTTAATCGATCAAAAAAGGACATTAGAAATGGAAGATGAAAGAGATCATTAGACCGGGACCTACGCCATCACATTAGACCGGGACCTACGCCATCACATTAGACCGGGACCTACGCCATCACATTAGACCGGGATCTACGCTTGAAGTGGATTCCAAACCACTACAAACAATCATGCCTCCGAGCGCAGAGCACTAGTCACTCTGCTCTCAAGCCCTAAATGAACTAGCAAATCATATAACTTATTTAGTTATATAACTCTAAAGTATTACATTATTTATGGAATCATAAATGAAAACAAGTGAATCTTAAAATAATTTTTAAAATTTCAATTTTACATTTAAAATTATTTACTAAGAATTTACCTATCAAAAACTGGAGCTTTTATATAAATTAAGGCAGAACATTTTTCACGCTTTTAAGCTGTAAGATATAAAATTATAAATTCTTTATTTATATTTAAATTATTGCTGAGACGATTGCTAAAAATTTATAATTTATAATTTTAATGAAAGATTTTATAGAGAATTCAGAAACTTCAGAGGAATTATAAGAGATTTTTCTCTCATTATTCAGAGTTATGCAACAGACATATGTTAAAGAGTCTCTTGAACTATTACTTTAACTTTTCATTTTAAATACTAGATAAATTCTACAACAAAATTAATTCATTTCTATTTATGTTCTAGAATTTTGCCATCGCTAAAGTTATTTGATATAGTTTAATTTCTTCATTCAACTAATCTTAATATATCATAAAAAATCTATCCACATCTAACCATCCTAAGTCTATAATAATCTATCTGTCCCATTCTATGCATACTAAAATACATAGCTGTTGAATGCCCTTTATTAACAGATCCAGTTTCATCATTACGTTATCTTAATTCCTTATTTTTAATAAAATTTTAAGTTATTTATTTTATATTATGTAACCAGACATGCTAGATTTATTTATTTTATTTTATTTAACAAAATATCTGCTGTAACTTGAATTTGTAATACCTTTTTAAGTCATATTGTAATGGTTAAAACAATCAGTGTTAAATTTCATTTTAAAGTAAATGAGGCTAAATTTTTGTATTTATTTTTTTACATTTCATCTTAAAGTCAAAACAAATTTGAACATTTTTCTATAAAAGGCTTCCAAAAAATTAATTTGTTTCCAAACATTTTTGCTCCTTTGATTGTTATTTATTTTATATTATGTAACCAGATATGCTAGATATATTTATTTTATTTTATTTCACAAAACATCTCCTGCAATTTGAATTTGTAATGTCTTTTTAAGTCATATTTTAATGCAATCATGGTTAAAACAATTCTTTAAATTTTAAAAAATAATAAATTTCATGAATTTCATTTTAAATTTAGACTTATTTTTTGTTTCTTATTTTTATACATTTTATCTTAAAGTCAAAGCAAATTTGAATATTTCTTTGTAAAAGTAACTTGTTACTAAAAGTAAAAAAAAAGTAACTTATTACCAAAAGTAAAAAAAGTAACTGTCAACAAAAGTAAAAAAGTAACTTGTTTCCAAAAATTAAAGAAAAGTAACTTGTTACCAAACATTTTCACTCCTTTGATATTGAAGCAGATCTCTAATGGATTAGCGACAATAACTCAAATTTTATTAAATTAGTTTTTTTTAAAGTAACTTGTTACCAAACATTTTTACTCCTTTGATATTGATGCTGATTCTTAACGAATTAGTGACAATAGCTCAAATTTTACTAAATTAGTTTTATTTAAACTTTATTATCAATTTTATTTTAAACTTAATATTTTTATTAATACCTTTAATTTTTTTCAGTTAAAGTTTAAAATGCAAAGCATGTAGCCAAAAGGAAACAAATTTGAACATTTCTTTGTAAAAGTAACTTATTACCAAAAGTAAAAAAAATAACTTGTTACCAAACATTTTTATTCCTTTGATATTGATGCTGATCCTTATAGAATTAGTGACAATAACCTAAATTTCGTTAAATTAGTTTTATTTAAAACTTTACTACTAATTTTATTTTAAACTATTTTTTTAATGCCTTTAAATTTTTTTTCAGTTAAAGTTTAAAATGCAAAGCATGTAGCCAAATGGAAACAAATTTGAACATTTCTTTGTAAAAGTAACTTATTACCAAAAGTAAAAAAAATAACTTGTTACCAAACATTTTTTATTCCTTTGATATTGATGCTGATCCTTATAGAATTAGTGACAATAACCTAAATTTCGTTAAATTAGTTTTATTTAAAATTTTACTACTAATTTTATTTTAAACTATTTTTTTTAATGCCTTTAAATTTTTTTTCAGTTAAAGTTTAAAATACAAAGCATGTAGCCAAAAGGAAACTAATCTAAGATAAAAGAAAGAGATCTTTGAGGCATAACTAACTTCACTCCGGGCAAGGTTATCCCGAACATGAAAAATAGTTCTAAAAAAATAAAAATAGAATTCAGCCTTGTGATATACTTCGCTTCTTTTGACTAATGCTACTATTGATAAAAGATGAATTTTAGAAAGTAGAATCTGATATGGAACTAGTTGATAATCAGGAGACATATTTATATACTATTTTTTGCTTTTGCATAACAAAATCTGTGAGTACAAGTTTTAGAACAAATAGGCATCTAATAAGTAACAAGTTTTATTGCTTTGTAAGAGCACTTCGTCACCCAATTAATTCCTTGGACTTGGATATTAAAATAGTTACTTTTCTTCGTTGAATTGGATTACCTAATTGGTAAATAATTGAATCTGACATAGAAATAGTTGACAAGTAGAAACAATTTTGTTGTTGTTGAACATCGGTGGGCCTGGTGTTCCACTTTGTGTCCAGCACTTTGTCAGCAAATTAAATTATATTTGGGTTTTAAAATGATTACTTTTCTTTGTTAAACTGAATTATCTAATTGGTTAATTATTGAATCTGAAATAGGACTAGTGGACAACTGGAATTCTTTTTGTTGTTGTTGAACAGCGGTGAGCCTTGTGTTCCACTTTGTGTCCAGCACTTTGTCACCCAATTAAATTATGTTTGATTATTAAAATGACTACTTTTCTTTATTAAACTGGATTACCTAATTGATTAATTACTGAATCTGACATAGAAATAGTTGATAATTAGAATCCTTTTTGTTGTTGTTGAACATCGGTGGGCCTTGAACTCCATTTGTGTATGCCATGAACAGTCCACCGACAGGCAATGAAGGATGACATAGAAGACACATTGCCTTCTTCCAGTACTTTTATGGGTAAGTGGAATAAAAGCGTAAAATTCCAACCTAGCATCTTGACTAATGATGTGAGATTGGTTTGTTGCTCTACGGTCATTTTGAGCTCACTTTGGGCTAATTAGACTGAGACCTACAATTTAGTGTGGATTCCGAACCACTAAAAAACTGCCACTGCCAGTATTCGAAGCTGAAGCCTATAGCACCAAAGGCCATAGTGCTATCCAATTAGCCATCAGGCACTGATGATGTGAGACGCTTTACAGATATTTTCATACTCGCCATCCGAATCTCTCCACTTATTAAAATAGGAACTACACAAATCCATATTATTTTTATTATGATCTATAAAATAGGGTTTAGTGTCCCACAAGCAACTAACAAGTCAAAAGCTTCATTATCTTAGTAAAAAATATTCAATGCTAACACTTAAGTAACCCTGCATTTCCAGTCAGTTTAATTATTTCTGTTGTTCATTTGGGTACATTATCTATTTGGATTTTTTTCTATTTTGGATTCTATTTGGACTTTATTTAGGAAATATTATATTTTCTGGTTACAGAAAAGGATTTAAAAAACTGTTCTTAACAAATTAAATATTTCTTGTAATTTCAATTACTGTTTAAACATCAAATAAGTTGATTTTTCGATTTGGTCATGTGATATTTTGTAATTCAAAGCACGTGAATCATGCAATAAATTAGACATTGTTTAATTAGTTGCTATGCCGAAAATTATAGAAACTTTGTGATGCATAGAAGTAATATTAAAATTACAATTGCAAAAATGCTTTTTGTATTTGTAATTTTGGAACAATCACAGATTGAAAATGAACTACACCATGAGTTGAGCCATCTTGATTGGTGATAGACCACGAGCTGAGAAATGTCTACTCCAATGAAAAGTGAGGGAAGCTGCCCCCCCCTTCCCCTTGACGGATTGTGTTAAAAAAGTTTTTGGTGAAGAAGAGAGAGAGTTCTGCGACGAGTCCACCAGAAGTGTTGTTTTTCTTTTTTTCTTTGAAGGGATTGAGCCGACCAGAGTTTTCCACCTGTATACAAAGTGAGCCCCTTGTGGTTTCGTGTATCTCGCCGTGTGATAATTAAGGTCTGCGGTAGATCAGTGCATTAGATTCATCATAGACTCGAGAACTCTAAAAATCTCCGAACTTGGAGTGAACTGCACTTATGTATCTAATTTATATCCTCAATTTTCATTTTTTTTTTTTTTTTTTTAAATAGAGTTCTGTATATGCATATATAATGTTTATAAACACAATTTAAAGTGTTCCCATGAACTCTAAAGGGTTCCCTTTTCTTGAAGCAATTTTAGGTCTAGTATAGGACGAGACTTCTTACAATTATGTATTCTAACTGATTTTTGCTTTCAAAATTTTATTCTGAAGTCAATGGTCTTCATTTTAATGTCAAAAGAAGGCCTTGGCCTGCATCTTATTGACAAAAAGAAAAGGCCGTAGAACCCTTTTTGATTCCACTTTTTTTAGATTCCATGGATTAAAAAGTTAAAAATCACTGATATAAAAAGGAATTATAAAAGTATTAATAAAAATAACTTTCTAAAAATCCAGTTTTAATCTTTTACAAATTGATTAAGAAATATTTTATCACGAACGCAGAATATAGAGGAGATTACATTCCATTCACATTGATCAAGACTCAATAATTAAGATTCAGCTTGCATTTTCTAATATATTTTTAGAAAAATAAAATTTCTTGCAGATTAATGCTTTAATAATTCTTAATTATCTAAATCTAAATAGAAATAAATCACTGTAAAATATGTTTTACATATGATTAATCGTATTTCAAAATTAAGCTGTTTGTATTGATATGTAATGGCATTTTAAAATGAGTTTAAATTTAATGCAATCAAAATTCCAATTTTAAAAATTAGCAGAATTTTTTCTGAATGACAGTTACCATTTTCTAGTTGTTTTGCTCATTAATAAATTTTTCATTAAAATGTATATTTATTAATTCATTGAAAGTTTATATTATAATATTTCTTGAATGTTTCGATTTTTTAATACATTTTTAGAAAAATAATGACAATTAATTCGGAATTATATATTCTCTTACATTTTTATACATAAGTCAGCATTTCAGATAATAGGTGCAAAATATTTAATAACAATAATGAATTTTTAAAAATTCAATAATACACTGATTGCAATTTTTTACAGCAGGATTTATATGCTGTATTGAATTAAATTGTATTTATAATATACGAATATTGAATTTATTTCTGTTTTAACAATTCTGTATTGCAACTTTGATTACTCAGATTAGATAGATTCGCACACTGAATTATTTTAAAAAAATTTCTACATTGAACACATTACATTACACACTACATTTCAACATTATAAAAAAAATGCTATTTATTTAATGAAAACAACATAATTATTATTTCACTGTTTTTCCCCCGAATGTAAAAGCTAGAACCATTATGACTATAATAACTTATAATCTAATATATATGCAATTAATACTCAAGGAATAACATATGCCTTGATATTGAAAAAGATAAAGCGTAAAATGCACATTAATAAACTATTAATTAAATTATAACATTATTTCTGAATTTGGTATACCAAACAGTGAAAAAAAACCAAAACAGTGTATAAATTTATGTGAGCTTTTAAGTAAATTTCTACGTGTTATAATTATTGTTTAAAATCTCACTACAAAATTCATATAACCTTTCTACAGCACTTTCATTAAATTCAATGAAGAACTGTTTGTTATTTCAGTAAACTAGTGATTTCCCATGCGAATAAATTTTTTTATACTAAATATCTAAAATTAAACTAAGTTCTTTGTACTAAAAATACAATCATAAAAATCATTTTCTTATGTAGTCATACGTTTCCATATTCATCATCATCAATGGCACAACAGCCCCATGGTGAGCCAAGACCGTCTGCCTACTGGCAGATTTCTAGACAGGAGATTTTTTTTATTGGGTAGGGTTGTCAGGCCCTACGTCCAATTCTCTACAGTCATATTAGACCGAGACCTATTCTTTAAAGTGGATTACGAACCACTACGAAGATCCATAGAATCGCAGAGACTCAAATCCGTCTATGGCGCACAGCGTTAGTCACAGGCGGTTATCAGGCTTCTTACTTATACTAAATATCTAAAATTATTAAATATCTAAATGTATCTATTCTCTTTCTAAAAATGCAACCCTAAAAATTATTTTATGTTTATGTAATCATACGTTCACATATTGGTACTACATTTAATTTTTTTTTAAATATATTCTCAAATACTCCAAAATTGTCGACACATTAAACCTAACTACAAAATATTCATCTTAGAATAGATTGTAAAGATTCCAGACATAAATTAGTACAGATTCAATCGTCAATCTATGTCAATATAATAAACATAAATTCTAAACTCAAATGTAAGAATGCAATAAAACAAAGAATTGAAAAGAATGCAATTGAACAAATTAAACAATTTCAGTAATTTCTTTAATACTTTTGATAGAATCACAGGGAATAAATCAAACATACCTTCCCTAAAAAAATCAAGGTTTTTGTTCGAATGTTAAGAATATTTTTTTTATTTTACATACATTGCTTCTGTTTCAGCATTATAATTAGGATTTATTTGTTTAATCGATAGTGAATAGCCATGTCTAGAATTTTAAATTAACTCTCTTATCTGTAACATTTCTTTGTCAAAATTTCTTAACAAACAGCTTTAGAATTTGCTTTTAGTTTTTTTCTAGCTAAATATGCCCAGTTCTTGATTCTACAAAGACAAATTTATTCAATTACTTAAATTGGGCTAATTAATTAACCCAATTTTTGTTTCTGGAAAGAAATATACAGCTTAAATATAACTCAATCTCTTATTGCACAAATTCGATTTAAATTAATAACATGGTAGCATGGAAATGTAAGTTTGCTTTAAATCCAGCTAAAAATGGATTAGAAATTATTAAAAATTAATATATTTTTATCTTGCACAATGTTTATTATTACACATTTCTAATTATTCGTAAATTTAGATTTTAATTCTTTTCTAATCCGTAAGATATGTTCTGAATTTTCAAGAGCTTTTTCTGCATGCCGCCATGTATATTTCATTGGTTTCCACGATCAAAATAAAATGCGTTATTAATTTCGAGAAACATATGATTATATAAAAATTGCACTACTATATGAAAATAAGTGTATAACCAAATAAACATATTACATTGAAATATGATTAATTTTTATTTAAGAAAATTGAATTTTTTTTTTTTTTTTTTTTTTGTTGCTCTACGGTCATTTTGTGCACACTTTGGATTAATTAGACCGGAACCTACAGCTTAAAGTGGATTCCGAACCGCTAACAAATATCCATGTCACCGCCAATGATTTGAACCTAACACCGGTGGTACCAACGGCCAGAGCGCTAGTCAATCGACCATCAGGCCGCAATTAAAGATGGAAGATTCTTTAATCTTCCTCGTGCATATTTAATTTTTATAAAGTCCTATTACCTAAATATTTTTGATACATCCTTCGTAGACAATGATACGTACTGACAAACATATATTTTTTATCAACGAAATCGTTAAATATTTTTAATTTAGAGTTATAAACTTACTCTACTTTTCTAGGACTACATCACCACAGAAATTTATAGGAACTCAAACTTTCCAAACTTATTTAGAATATAATTCTTCAAACATAAATTTCTTCATACCCTTCTTAGCAAACTATTTTAATCATTACTTCATGAATTTATTTTCATAAAATTATACTAGTGCAGTTTGTATATAATTGCAAATAATTATTTATTTTCATAAAATTATACTAGTGCAGTTTGTATATAATTACAAATAATTATTTATTTCCTCAAAAAAGATATCGCATTTTATTTGGATACTGAAAATCAATGAAGTATGTATGGCACACTGATTTCGCATATCAGAATTAATTTGCAACCAGAATAATCTAGGAAGGATTTAACACTATGTCTTTTTAATATATGATTTCCTTCAGTATATTGAATAATTCATGTTGGATGTAGAAAAACTTGATACATTTGTTTCAAGTATCAACATATCTTCAAACATACTTATTCATACTCTTCTTAGCAAATTGTTTTGATCATTAGTTCATGAATTTATTTTCATAAAATTATATTAGTGCAGTTTGTATATAATTACAAATAATCATTTATTTTCTCAAAAAAAAATATCGTATTTTATTTTGATCTGAAAATCAATGAAGTATGTATGGTATACTTTGATTTCGCATGTCAGAATTAATTTGCAATCAAAATAATTTAGGAAGGGTTTCACACTATGTCTTGTTAATAAAAGATTTCTTTCGGTATATTGAATAATTCATATTGGATCTACAAAAACTTAATACATTTGTTTCAAGTATCCAAAATCAAATTAAAGTGTATGTTCTTGTCTATGCAGTGAAAATAGATACAATAACCCTAAGATGTACTTGAAGAAATGAAATTCCACTATCTTTGGAAACCCGATATGACTGATATAACGAGGGAATACTATATTATTTTAATAAAAATAATTAACTCGTTAGATTTATTAAAACATCTAACTGTATTCTTTCCATTTCAATGGGTATTTTGCGAGCAAGATTCAACATGGTAGCCAGGCACCAAATATATGTAATAACCCTACGGTGTTAAGCGCTGACTTGAAGAAATGAAATTTCACTGCCTTTGGAAAACCTATATAGCGAGGGAATACTATATTATTTTAATAAAAATAATTAACTCACTAGATTTATTAAAACAATTAACTGTGTTTCTTCCATTCCAATGGATGTTTTGCGAGCGAGATTCAACATGGTAGCAATGCACCAAATAAATATAATAGCCCAACGGTGTAAAACGCTGGCTTGAAGAAATGAAATGTCACTAACTTTGGAAACCCTAAATAGCGAGGGGATACTATATTATTTTAATAAAAACAATTAATTTGCTAGATTTATTAAAACAACTAACTGTATTTTTTCCATTTCAATGGTTATTCTGCGAGTAAGGTTCAACATGGTAGTCAGGCACCAAATATATGTAATAACGCTACGCTGTAAAGCATTGACTTGAAGAAATGAAATTTCACTACCTTTGGAAAACCTATATAGCGAGGGGATACTATATTATTTTAATAAAAACAATTAATTCGCTTGATTTATTAAAGCAACTAACTGTATTTTTACTATTTCAATGGGTATTTTGCGAGCGAGATTCAACGTGGCAGCCAGGCACCAACTAGATGAACCCTTGCCATATTTTTAGATCTTGACAGCTATGGTCCAAAAGAAGAGCTTCAAAGGCATTTTAAGTGTAATGAGACAGTAATGGAGTCTGCACGGTACGCGTGCAAATACCCTTAGCAAACAGTCAGTGCAAGGATTCCCAGGCTAATCTTCTTTGTCTAGGATTTTGAGATGTTGAACACCTTGTACCATCAGCACTTATCGTCGTCAGGATCTGTGTGTGGCCAAATGTTCTATCCACCCCTGTCCCTCCCATTCTAACAACCTTCTCTACACGACCTTCCAAGCCAGAAATTTCCATCATAGCATCATCATCATCATGCCGGCCTATATTACGCTTTCTAAGCGAATACAAATTAATTTAGGATACCGCAGGGTAAGTTTGTAATACACGTAGCCAAGGGAAGGCTTCAAACATCATTTTTCTTCGCCTTCATTCTTTATTTTTATAACACTGGGTAATTTTTAGGCAACGGGCGGACATCAGATTACCATGCTTCAATCCATTACGATCTCTTCGAGATAGCATTCTCTTTTCAGCTGCTTAATGTTGGTGGCTAATGGTTCTTGGGCCGAAAAGATGATGTTTTGTCCCGTGACTTACATCATTAATAATCGAGTGACTTAAAAATTGGCACCGTCTTTTTATTCAGTGGTGTCAACGCTGCGGTAGGTGTATCGCCGGGGGTCTTTTTTAGTTTAATTTGGCCTTTCCCGTACCCACCAATCCGTCACTTCCGGTTATGCCGGTGTCATAATTAATCATAAAATTTTGTACTATCTGACACTTCGGACCGAGGTAATTGCCGGTTTTTATCGGGTTTTGCGAGGCCTACAGGCGAGCTAATCGTGTGGACTGCTTACAACACTTCGTTCTGACCAAAGATCCGACGACGTTTTAGCTAGCTCTCTTTGCCAGACGAGCAAAAAAGTAATTTAAAAAATAATATTAACAAAAAAAGGGCTAAAGCACGAACTTCTGTTTGGGGGAAAAAGGCACGCATCGAGAATCATCTCCCCTTAATTACTACACTCAGTAAAAATCAAGAAGTTAGAATTAAAAAAAGAAAAAAGAAAAATAGAGAAAAGGGCAAGAGATAAGAAGTCGGGGTGTGAGAGTATGCTTGTGGAACAAATTGGAACAAGGCGAGAGGTGCGTTCTTGGAAATGAAGAAGAAAAAGAAGAAAAAAAATCCATTTACATTCATTCAACAAGATTGTTGGTGGGCGAGGAGGTAGAATTACAGTACATTTTCGGTGCTGTAAATGAACGCAGTCACGAATACATAAAAATGAATGTTGAAAAGCCTAATATAACTGCAGAATGCATTGTTGAAGTTACCATTTACTACATTGTGAAAAACGCTTGCCATAGGTAAAGTATGCAAATGGACATTGTTTCCACTATTATGGTTAATGTTTCAGATGGAATAACACTGATGGAAAATTGCAAATGTTTATGCGGAGAGGTTTCTAAAAATTGCCGATAGGGGATAAAAGTCCATAGCTGTAATTTCATCTTTAAATAAGCCTGCGGTTAACTCCTTACATAACAATTAACAAAAAAATATTTACTTTGCTTAAAATAACCATAGGTTGAATTTGAAACATTTATTTCCTTTTTAAAACTATTTTTAAATGCAATAAATTATTTTATAAATAAATCATTCTTTTCATTTATTCCTGTTATTTTTATTTCATTTATTTATTTGTTGAAAAGAATTATGATGCTAATTGACATAAAATAAGTTTATTATTTTTACTTATCCTAACATAACTGCAGAATGCATTGTTGAAGTTATCATTTACACTGTGAAAAACGTTTGCCATTCGTAAAGTATGCAAATGGACATTGTTTCCACAATTATGGTTAATGTTTCAGTTCGAATATCACTGACGGAAAATGGAAAATGTTTATGCGGTTATGTTTCAAAAATTGCCTATAGGGGATAAAAGTCCATAGCTGTAATTTCATCTTTAAATAGGCCTGCGGTTAACTCATAATTATTATAAACCTGCGGTTAACTCATTACGTAACAAATAACAAAAAATATTTCCTTTGCTTAAAATAACCATAGGTTGTATTTGAAACCTTTATTTCATTTTCAATGCCATTGTTAAATGTAATAAATTATTTCATAAAAAAATTCGTCTTTTCATTTATTCCTGTCGTTGTCATTTCATTTATTTATTTGTTGAAAAGAATTATGATGCTAATTCATATAAAAAAAGGTTTATTATTTTTGCTAAGCCTAATATAACTGCAGAATGCATTGTTGAAGTTATCATTTACATTGTGAAAAACGTTTGCCATTGGTAAAGTATGCAAATGGACATTGTTTCCACCATTATGGTTAATGTTTCAGATCGAATAACACTGATGGAAAATGGAAAATGTTTATGCGGTGAGGTTTCTAAAAATTGCATATAGGGGGATAAAACCCATAGCTGTAATTTCATCTTTAAATAATCCTGCGGTTAACTCATAATTGTAATAAACCTGCGGTTAACTCATAATCTTAATAAATCTGCGGTTAACTCATTACATAACAAATAACAAAAAATTTTTAATTTGCTTAAAATAACCCTAGATTGAATTTGAAACCTTTATTTCATTTTCAATGCCGTTGTCAGATGTAATAAATTATTTTATAAATAAATTATTCTTTTCACTTATTCCTGTTATTTTTATTTCAATTATGTACTTATTGAAAAGAATTATAATACTAATTGACATAAAAGAATACATTGTTGAAGTTACCATTTACATTGTGAAAAACGTTTGTCATTGGTAAAGTATGCAAATGGACATTGTTTTCACTATTATGGTTAATGTTTCAGATGGGATAATACTGAGGGAAAATGGAAAATGTTTATGCGGAGAGTTTTCAAAAACTGCCTATAGGGGATAAAAGACCATAGCTGTAATTCCATCTTTAAATAAACCTGCGATTAACTCACAATTATAATAAGCCTGCAGTTAACTCATAAATATAATAAAACTGCGGTTAACTCATTACACTACAATTAACAAGAAAATATTTACTTTGCTTAAAATGACCATAGGTTGAATTTGGAATCTTTATTTCATTTCCAATGCCATTTTTAGATGTAATAAGTTATTTTGTAAATAAATTCGTTTTTTCATTTATTCCTGTCATTTTTATTACATTTATTTATTTGTCGAAAAGAATTATTATGATGCTAATTCACTTTAAAAAAATGTTATTCCTATTAATCATTAAAAATCATTACTCACACACATACACGCAAAGTCTATTATATATATATTAACAGCTGCAAAAGTCTAACATGTTAAACATATTAAAATCATAAAATCAATTATTTTCAGAGTAATATGAATTCTTATAGAATATTTTATTTACATAAAGTTTCCAGAATTCTTGTTTTTCATTCTCTGCATGTTACACTTTTATCAATTATTTTTTATAAGAAAATTAAATTCAATAAATGTTTAGTATCAAATTACAATTAATTGCAATTCGCTTTCATTTTATTTCCAAAATCATTTTGTTTTTTTCTTCAAAAATGATGGTATATTGAATATACAGTGGTATATTGAATACTTATTGATAGTATATTGAATTATTGTATATTGAATGTTTTATTTTATTTTCTAATAAAAAGTTCACAAGTTTTACTTATGTAAAATAATTTGGTAATCATATTTTTAAAAAGATCATAATACAGTAAATGTTTTTTACCAGGATTTAGCGACCTTTTAATTTTGGTCAGCACATAAAATTTATTATAATTATAATAAAGAAATAAAAACTTAATAATATTTAACACGTAATAATAACCTTACTTATAACATCTAACACTTAGCATTACCTTAATATTATTTAACACTTAATATCTAGCACATAATAGTTTAACAATTAATAATAACCTTTTTTGCGCGATTGTTTTTTTTCTTCTTTAATTACATGAATATAGAAGTTTAAAAAGAAATACAAAATTGCTTAGAAAAATTAAGCATAAATTGTATTTAAATAAAATAAGAACTCCATTAACTTCATCAATTTTTTTTTCACATTTTAGATTATAAGAATTTTAAAAATAAATAAAATGCATACATAAAAATCAAAGTTTAAGTTTTAATAAAGTTAAGATTTTATGCTGGATTGTTAATATATTTTAATGCTGATTCCACCAGCTGAATTGTTTAAGAATTTATTTATAAGCTGATTTGATCCGTGGAGTAAATTCAGTATTAAAAAAAATATTTTATGTATTTAGTGGAGTTTAGCCTGAAAAATAAAATACGGGTTATTTTTATTACAATTTCTTTTTTGTATCACAATTTCACTTCGTTACTGTTCACTGTTTCATTTTTCATTTTAATTAGAGTATATTTAAATTAAAATAAAAAAATTAATGGATTATTTTAATGAAGATTTTAAAGTGTATAAATACGTTACAAAATCAAAACAATCATAAGTTTTCCAGGAAAAAGCTTGGTTGCATTTAATTAAATAATATTTAAATTTTGAAAATTGTTTTTATAATGATATAAATGCTTTGTAAATTATTATTTTTATTTTAATAAAATTTACTTCTCGCATTGCTACATAATAATCATTTATATCCTTTGACCTTTTCAAATATCTCTTTAATCGACATCTGAATAAATAAAAATTATTAAGGGAAATTTTCAATATCCGTTATAGATAATAAATAATTTTACTTTAGATTAAAAGATCTTAATCTTTTATTGTTTGAGTTGATTTTGACATTTATAAATGAAAATTATAGTTATGTATAACTACTTTTTACTAGAACATTTAATTCAACAAATCTTTATATAGTTTTTTTTTTATTAGCTTAAATGTCAATACAAGTCTATTCTTTACAATAATAGAGTAATTATTCAACTGTTTTACAATACAATTGTCAGTAATAAGTTTTCCTAAAGCAATTTCACCAAACTAAATTGCTTTTATCAAAGCAGAAATCAAAATTACAGTATTGGCATAAATCTAAAATTGTTGGATTATGAGTAAAAAGTAAAATTTGTTGTATCTGTACAATTGAAATAGGAAAATGAGTAGTCAATTGCGGCTTGCACTATTATTTTATATTATTACATTCTAAAAGCATTAAGTGATTTGTAATCAATGTTACCTTTATAATTTTAAATAAATTAATTTTTCAAATTATTGCTTTTAATTTTTTCCTTGTACTTTTTATAATACATTATGAAAAAATATATTCATTCCAACGTCTTCTGCTCTACAAATATAATAATAATTAAATTATTAAATCGTAATTTATTATTTATTTCCGTAATTTATCATA